>OZ010704.1:0-553404 GCA_963932265.1 Thymelicus lineola | reverse complement strand
ATTTGGTGTTTTTTGGGAAAATAATTAATTACATTTATTTAATTGTAATTAATCGTAATTTTTAGAATAATAATAAGGCTTAGCACGCATTACGATTTTTTCGCGTGAAAACAATTTTGCAACCAAATCTGTGTTTCGCCACAGAATCCATCGCGCCGTGACGCGATATAAATTCGAGTGAATATTTTGTGAACTAAGGAGGTGTATGAATCTGACCGCACTGCGAAAAGAAATTCAACTGAAATTGTCTCTCTTCAATTGAAATTGGTTTTCTCTATGTTGTATCTTGATAATGTATAGCAGGACCAACTATCCAGAGTAAATTATCGGATGTTTTTATAGTAATTCTAAAATACCCGAAATTTTTTTTGTTATATTCTCGCAAGGCTTGGTATTTTACATACAAAATCCTTTTATAGGTCTTAGTGCCCTAAAAGTGCCTAATCCAGTATTGGTGACATCTTTTGATATATCTTTTACGCCGTAGGCAAACCAAGATTTCTGTTCGGTGGTCCATATGGTGGTACCTACCGTACGTACGTGCGACTCGGCTTAGAACTGGATAGAAACAGACAAAAATCGCAAGAAATTTTATTCGCCATGAGTGTTGGTTAAGATTCAGTACGCGATTTATTAACTGTCAGCAAAAAAATCATTGTAATAAAATTCGCAATGCGTGCTAAGCCTAACAATGATGTTTTGTATTTGCATGTAACTGCAGAATACAGTTAACTCACATTGATTTAACTATATCAAAATGTTAAAATGTGTATGTTTCAATAAGCTAGATGTGCGAATAAACTGTATTACCTCCACATGCCGCCACTGTACCACCACATTTATGGCAAATAAATGGGCATTTTCGCCGAAAATGAAAATCTGGGAATAAATTTTATTAAAATTATAATTATTTTTTTTATGGAAATAGCTGGCAAACGAGCTGACTATCCACCTGATGGTAAGTGGCTATCATCGCCTATGGACACCAGCAAAACCAAAGGCATCACTGATGCGTTGCCGGCCAAGAAAGAGAGAAGACGAAGAAAAAAGATAGAACTGGCTCTCAAGCCCCCAGCCGGAACACGACAAGTCGTTTGGCGGCTGACCTATGCTCAAGGGTTGTAGGTATCCAAGCGAACCCCATGGAGAAATAATAATAGTAATAATGGTATTAACTTACAATTCAAATCAATATTACCAATATAATCGCTCGTGGGGCCCTACCACCAGCGGGCCGGATTTAGTCGCCTCTTATGACAACCATCCGGCGTAGTAATATCGTTACAAAATGCTACATGCCAAACCAAGACAGCTGCTTTTGAAATTACTCAACAATCTGAAAAAGGAATTGATTCTGATAACATTCATAGTAATCCTAAAACTGAATGCTAATTAAATGCCTAGACAGAAGATTTAATATTTGTTCTACACTATCTAATCTTATTTTCATACATTAAAAAGCGAAAAATTTAGATTTTTTCTTCGTTTGTCTGCTTGTAGTGGATAAACTATAATAATAAACTACATAACCGATTTCATAAAATTCTGTTTCCAATTTAAACCAAGTCCGATAATCTACTATAATTAACAACTAAAGTACCCGGATGACCGAGCTTTGCTTGGTTTAGTTTGCTTAACAACGCCATTTACTGAGGTAGCTTTAGTATTGCTACTGGCCAATAGATATCAGGAAGAGTATATTGTAGAAGTTTATCATTGCCTCAAAACACCGATAAAACGACATTTTCTAAAAATGAATCCTAGCTAGATTGATTTATCGCCCCCGAAACCCCCTACATACTAAATTTCATGAAAATCGTTGGAGCCGATTCCGAGATTCCGAGATTGATACATTCATTCTTATCATTTTTCAGACTGCTATCCCTAATTGATTTTTCATAACAACTAATTATCTATCTACCTGTCTGTTTGTTATTGTTTTCTTCCTGTTTTTCTCAAGGCTGAATTACAAATATGATAAAGGTATTATTTGTTATTATTTATTCAAACAAACAAGCAGGTACTTACAGGCTACCTACTTATAATTTTACGGTTTGCATGTCTGCCAGTCTGCGAAACAGTTTCTATGATATCCTTTTTAGGACGTGTATAAAAAAGACTCGAAAGTATGCAATGACGTTTTCTTTGGCAGCTTACATTCTCCTGTAATAAAGGCACAACCCTCACGAACTACACTGAAAGACTACAGTACTTTAATATGATGTCACTATCTGATCGAAGACGCTTGCTAGACCTACTATTCCTTTGTAAGCTTGTGAATGGTCTAATCGATGCTCCAGAGCTTTTACCACAACTTAACTTCTCTGCTCCACTTAAGTTGCCTAGAGCATCAAGGTTCTGCTTATTTAAGGACACATCGTTCGATTCAAACCTTGGTAAGTACTCACCTCTCAACAGAATTGTCAGAGAACATAATTGTATTGCAAAGCTGAACAATAACATTGATTTCTTCGACAAAGACATTCGCCGCTTTAAAAAGAATATTATTGATCACTTTCTGACTTGATACGTTTACAAAATTTAATTTTTAATTTTTAATGTGATTTTTATTTTATTTTTTATTGTCATTAATTTTTAAGTATACATATGTGATATAATTTGAATATTTTACTTGTATGATATCTAAGAACTGTACTTTAATTTAAATTAACTTATATTCGATTCTCACCTCATTGGAAATTGTATATTTCACTTAGGTATTTAAATCACTCGCTTTCTCTGTGCATGTAGCCTGCATCTCTAATTACAATGGCAATTACCTTTCTTTTTGTGTTATCCTCCTTTATGTTGTTTTTTTGTACATTGTGTTGATGTTCAAATAAATAAATAGGTAGGTATTTATGAATTGCAGCAGTATTGCTACTTTGCTACGGCAATTTAGTAACACATACGAGACTGAATATCACTTTACACCTGTTCACATTGTGGTCTCTCCCGAGAAGAAATCTTGTTCCAGTAGGTAAGGCATATCAGAGGTGTATCAGAGGTGAACCCAATTGACTGAAATTCTTGAGTTAAACGTGCCTTTTGATGCACGAAAACGCTGTCTGTAACCACCACCTTTTTTATGAATATAACTTACAAAGTAGACCAACCACCCATGGTAATTGGTCAACGTCAGCCATAGACATCAATCACTCCAAAAGAAAGCCTGGGATCAATAGGGCATTATTTCTTATTTCCCATGATTACGAGTACCTATTAAGACCAGATTAAACCAATAGCCATACAAAGCAACCGTATTGTATGGCTATAAAAATTTCCAACAAACTACTAATGGAGTTCAAAGAAAAATCAGTGACAACTTTTAAGAGGTACCTACCTCACCAGGTGGCTACTAGATAAATGCTACTATTCCGTAACTGAATACTTTAGTGACAATATAAAATGACATAATAATTTTTTGGTTAAAATTGTATTTATACATGATATGATCAATTCAATTCAATAAATCAATCAATCAACTGTAAAATTGACGTACACATATATTTTATGATTCACATATTATTATAATACCTATAATATAGCAGTATGAACAACATTAACAAATAATAATTGGGAACTATAAATAAGAAACTTTTTAAACAGAGTCTAATTTCTTTAAGTGATTTGTGTATTACCTAAATTTTATCATCTATATATACCTATATTTGCATGCTAATGTGTAGCTATGTATATATGAGAAAGATGTAATTTATGTACCTAAACCAACTTGAGCTCTAACACATTTATGGCAAATAAATGAAATGAAATGAAAATGAAACGAAGTAGGGTCCTTCAAGCAGTGGGGCTATCGGTTCTTCTTTGGCCGCAACGTCATTCTTTTTACTAAGATTTTTACCTGACTAGCCATCTAACAATTTAACTCAAATTATCCTTAAAACATATTATCATGTCAGATGGAAAATAAATATTGTTCTTATCAGTATTAGACTTATTAAAACCTACTTTATCCTAATTGTGTCAGGACAAACTAGATTGTTTTACTCTAAATTAGATTGTCCTAGGCCAAACTAGTTTGTCCGGAAATCGGGTTTGGTCGGTAACATAATATAAGCCCTCCTAGTTGGTCATCTTTCAGTGTAGTTCAGGACGTTTTTCAACATGCATGCCTGTACTGTAATTGTTCTGTGTGGGGCCGCCATGCAACTTGCATTGGGCTATCGTGGCGGCCATGGAGCTCATGCGCAACCAGGTATGGATACCAAATTATGAGCATTCAACATGGAAGAGACAATAATTATAAGACTAGTTCTTTTACGGTAAAAGTCCAAAAAAAGCTAAATATGTGTAATATTTCCGAAATGAATATTTTCATTTTTTGTATGACAAGTTTATTACGACAAGACTTCACAAAATATTTAGTATTTGCGATGATATCGATATTAGAAATCAAAGCCTATGCTAGCATGAAAGATGTTGTTAGAGTTTCAAAACAATCAGAGTATTGCAGCTTTCAAGTCAGGCGGCCCCTCTGCTCTTTTGATTTTTCGCCACTCCTTCAGACTAAGTATTTAGGCCTTGGTAATTTTCTGAAATTAATTATTAATTTTGATGATATTTATGATAGAAGAATAGTCTTCTATCATAAATATATAACAACAGTTATAGAACTGTTGTTGTTGTTTATTGATAATAGACTTGATATTAAATCGCACTTAGTAAAAAAGCTCCTTCGCCTTATTTAATTTTGATGATATTTAAGATAGAAGAATAGAATTTGTATTAAATCGCAATTAGTAAAAGCATCTTCGCCAACCAAAAGACAAATCAATTGCACACAAATATCGATGATGGAAATTAAAAATTTTAAATCGTTCATTCATATAGGTATCACTGATACATTATACACGTCATTTATTGAATCTACTATCATTTCAAAAAGGTGCTTTGTCATGGAGAAAAAAATGGCGAAAGAAACTCCTCAGCATATCATTGACGATAATATTCCAATCCAACACGATATGATGTTCATTGTTTAATCATGCGATATCCTTACGGTCAATGTCAGGTCCTACCCAGCCCTCCGAAGACCCAGTAGCAGTAACTCCTTTAGGATCGGTCAAGGGATCTTGGATGACGTCACGCCGCGGGCGCAGGTTCGAGGCCTACCGTGGAGTGCGGTATGCCCAGCCTCCGGTCGGAGAGTTGAGGTTTCAGGTACGAGATTTTAACGTTTATTTATTTTTATTTACATAAGAACTTTATGAAACAAAATAACTTAAAAGTACATTGGACATTTTAATGTTTGTTTCAATGTCAATAAATTAAAGCAATTCAAAGAGTTCTGTCGTTTTGAGTTTTGGTTTTGAATAAATACCTTTTCTCTGTTTGTTCTTCATCTTGCTGAAAGCGTCTTGTTGAAAAAAATTAAGTTTTTATTAAAATGACTTTTGAATTTTTTTAAACTGCTAAATTCATTCACGAACTATGTGGCACACCGCACAATAGTAACCATGCCGGATCACCACGCCGAAGGTCCTGGGTTCGATTCCTACCGAGGCGGAAATTTGAATGATGAGTTTGACCCACATGATAATTAATCAATTTTTTTTCTGTCTTTAAATCTCCATCTAGCGACCAAAGCCAATCAGAAGATACGAAGGCGAGGTGGACGCGCGCGAGGAAGGACCAGCTTGCCCCCAACCCACGAGCCCTGGGTACTTCGTGGACGAGGACTGCTTGCGACTCAATGTTTACACGCCCAACAAGAAAAGGTATTATAATATTTATAGGATATTTTTCAAAGTTTGAACAGCGGGCGCGGTGGGTTGCTGGATGGCTGACCACTAATTGGCAAACAATCCTTGAGCGTTTCCGTGCTTCGGAGGGCACGTAAAGCCGTCGGTCCCGGTTGTTATCATAATCCCATAACCAGGGCGGAGTACCTAAGGGAGTTATTCTAGGTCCACTAATATACACTTAATGAGTGCAGTCATATCATTGTCTTTGTGTGCCAATGCTTATGACCATATTTTTACAGTGCCAAGCCTTTGCCAGTAGTGGTGTTCATTCACCACGGCGGTTTCTCCGTGTCTTCTGGTCGCAGCGATGTGGTAGGGCCCCATTACTTCATGGATCGCGATATGGTGTTGGTCACCATCAACTATCGTCTTGCTTCTTTAGGTTAGTACTAACTGACATTGTTTTTGCTGAAGTACTCGTACCTACGGTGGTTAAAATTTACGAGTACGTTGTTTAACTTCATTAAGCAAGTTTATAATTCATCGGAGATAACTTATTTTTCGGTTGATAAAATACTTTTATAACACTTATGCTTGTATGTATACTTTGAAATAGAGTTACTAGTTGACCTGAACTGAAGTGTGTAAGAAGAAACAAAATGTTCTGATGTTTCTTTCTTGGGTCTTAAGATGAATATGGACAAGACGAATATCATGTCGAATGTCCATGTCACACCCGTACCAGTTGTTGGTGACGGTGTTGTTCTTGAAGTTGTAGACGAATACAATTACCTGGAACATGTGATCCAGTTGGGTAAGTCCAACTTCGAGAAAGAAGTCACTCGTAAAATCCAACTTGGATAGGCTGCATTCGGGAAACTGCGTCTTATTTTGTCATCCAAAACAATACCTCAGTGCCTGCATTCGAAGGTGTTCGAGCAGTGTGTGTCGCCAATGATGACATCCGGATCCGAGACGTGGTGCTTTACTATTTGCCTAATCAACAAACTCAGAGTAGCGCAGCGGGCTATGGAGAGGGCTATGCTCGGTATTTCTCTACGTGGTCGCATCAGAAATAAGGAGATCCGTAAATGAACAAGGGTAACCGACATAGCTCAAAGAATTAGCCGGCTGGAGTGGCAATGGGCTGGCCACATAGTGCGAAGGACTGATAACCATTGGGGAAGAAAGGTCCTCGAATGGCACCCACGTTTCGGAAAAAGGAGCATAGGACGCCCCCCGACCAGGTGGATTGACGACCTGAAGAAAATAGCGGGCATCCAACAGTGAACCTCCAAGGGCTGATTGATGGATGGATGGATAGATGGTTTCATTCTTCAAGTTGCAGCTTCCAAACTGCTTTCATTCCACCTAACAGGTTTCCTCAGCACCGGCGATGAGTTGGCTCCCGGCAACAACGGCTTCAAAGACCAAGTGGTAGCACTGCGCTGGGTCAGAAACAACATCGCGGCCTTCGGGGGTGATCGGCATTGCGTCACGCTCATGGGATACAGTACTGGATCCCTGGACTCTTATACAATGAGCGCCTCGCCTTTCTCTCAAGTGGATATCAAACATGATCAGTTTGACCTAGCGAAGAAACAGGCTGAGCTGGTGGGTTGTCCCACCACCGATAGCAAGGTCATCATGGATTGTCTGAAAACCATGCCATGGAAGAAATTGGGAGACTCCTTGCCTGGTTTCACTGTAAGAAAACGTTGTATCTTCCAATGCTTTAGTGCTGAATTTTGTTACATGTCACCTTCTGAATTATAGCATCATCACTTACTATGAATGTCCTTGAAAAGATTTGGGTTTAAAAGGGCTTCTTCTTCATATTTTTTCAAACTTTATTCAACTTTTCATAATTATTTTAAGATCTCACAGGTATAAAGATATTTTTTCATCTGCTAGGCTTATTTACGTTTATTAAACATCTAACATCAACAACAATAGGAATTTGGCACTGACCCAATGTTGGTGTGGACCCCGATAGTAGAAGATGACTTCGGTCAAGAGCGGTTCCTGCCGCAACATCCTCTGGAGCTGCTCCGAGACGGCAAGCTGCAGTCGATACCTTACATCATCAGCCAGACCAGGAGCGAGTTCTTCTGGATGGCCTACAGTAAGACATCTTATAACTGTTAATACATTCACTCTTGAAAATGACATACTGAGAAAAGAGCACAAAATAAATAATGATCACACGTATGAAGACTACGAAATGAAGCTTTACGATATATTTAATTATTTTTACCTTATGTTAATGTTTGACCATAATTCACAGCTGATGGTTAGTGGAGTTGCAACCTGAGATAGTGAGCACCTTGACTTAGCAAAAGCCTATTCACTCTTTCCTGTTTTTTTGACGTTTTCCTGTTTTTTTGAGGATTTCCTTAGTTGGCCATTGCTGGCAGACGTGAAATTTGGAGAAATTGAACCTTTTGCAATAATCTAATTAACAGCCAATTTCCAGTCTTGTCTACTTAGGCCTGAGTGTCTATGGAAACTGGGGTTCTCCTTTTACAATTCAATAATTAATTTAAAAAAAAATAATTTAGGTATCTTTACATAATTAGTAAGATAAAACTGATTAAGCTGGATAAATCAGTATTGATTATTATGATATATTATATGATTATGATTAATTATTACAAAAGGAAGATTATTTTTACTTTGTTTAATTTTTTATTAAAGAAATCTTTAAAATCTAAGCTGTATTTTATTAAAAATTCTAAAAATCCTAAGATTTCATGAGATTTGCAAAATCCAGCCGCAATCCTGAGAAGAGTCCAAAAATCCTGAAATCTCAGGACAAATCCTGAGATAAGGTAACACTACATGAGGGGTGCTGAATGTCGACCTGTTCAGGACAGTGTATCCATGCCGAATTACAGCTTTCTAGCCAATGATATTATAAGTAAAAAAGAGTTTTTAAATATCATTGTTTCTAGCACTAAGGCTCTTGGCGCTTTGCTTTGGACAGACAGATGGATGAACGGACGGACGGACAGACTACAAACGGACAGACGGACGGACATGACGAAATTATAAGGATTTCAATTTTAATTCGGAACCTTAAAAAAGTGTTTGCTTCAGGGGTACGGGTGTTAAGCCTGAGGTACCCTGAGCGAAGCGAGTTTTGGTAATTGAGCGTTACATGTTTGATAATAAAATAGATAGTAGATACGAGTGTAAGTCTTAGCTGCATAGGCATTTTATAAGCATAGGTATTTTGTAAGTCACAGAAGGTATTATATATGGTTATTTACAAATATAAACTCATTCTGTTTAACAATTTTCACCTAGCATACCTAATGCCTCAAGTATAAGACCACCCATGTGCCTTAAGAATAAGGGCACCCATTTAGATCTCATTCTTGTTGCCAAACATAAAGTTTCTAGGTCACCAAAATGTGGGTTTTTAAACTTTAATAATCAATAATTGTTTGAGCTACATTTATGAAGTTTTGAACTCTAAATAAGCTAAGTAAAGGGTTTTAATAAATGTGCCTAATGTCATGTATGTTGGTAAAATATGTCTCCAATTAAGAACAGGTCAAAAGTAGCTCGAAATGGTTCCTGTTATTACACATTATAATAAAATGATAAAAATTTATTATAACACTTTCTGATTTATTCTTTTGTATTCACCCAATGATTAATTAGTACTACTATTTACCTATTATTTAGGCCAAAAAAATTTATCAGATACAGCAAATTTAAATTCGCCACTGTAATAAGGCAAAATTCGTCAAGTCTGGTCAGTGTTAAAAATACGATTTTTGGACATTAATATCTAAATAACCGTTTGAGGTGTGTTTATGTTTGGAGTGCATATGTATTTTGCAAGTCTCAATAAATGAGCCAGGTTGGACAAGTTTATGAGGAACAGTTTTCGAGTTATGAGGGCATCAAAAGTGATTCCAAATGGTTCGTGTAATATTACACACGGTGCTGCTCGCTATTTTTGTTAGCTTAAACATGGCTTGACACGCTGCCGCGTGTCTAGGACTATTAACTTGTTCTTCATTAATGTGTTTACGTACGTATTGTGTACGAAATAGAAATAAATTTTCACTTTCATGAATGAAACACAATTGATTAACTGAATATTAGTGCACAACAATATGTCTTGTAAAGATCGTAAAGACATTGTTAGTATTTCTATTGAGCGCACTATTGAACTGGTCTGTTCGTTTGCGTGTTCGTTTGCCTGCTAGTTTGAGTATATCGACCCCCCTCTAGTGATTTTACTATTTTTGAAGATACATTGGAGGATGTACTTAAACGGTTATGTGTTTCTAGAAAAGGATTAGTGATATGTGGCGACTTCAACGTAGACATTTTATCAGATAGTACTATGGCTACTAGGCTACTAAGTTTGTTTAAATGCTTTAATTTAAATCCATTATTCAATGAGCCAACCAGAATAACTGAAACTACAGCTACTTGTTTAGATAATATATTTTGCAATTGTGAGATTTTAAATAAAGAGATATTCAGTAAGTTGAAGTCAGACCACTGCGGACAAAAAATTTCATTGTATAATTCAGTCACTGAGAAAAAACAATTAATAAAATGTAGACCAATAACTAAAAATAAGATTTCAACTTTTAAAGAAAAAATCCACTCGAAAATGCAAACGCAGTTAACATTACAACAAAGAGATCCAATTAAACTATAATTGACACATTGTCTAATAACATAAATAACGAATTTAATCAAATATTCAAGTTTAAGTATGTAGATCTAGCTAAAAATAGTAAATTTAGTGATTGGGCTACTGTAGGTATTTATAAAAGTAGGAACAGGATGTATGACCTTTACGCCGAGAAACAATACAATTTTTCTCCAACTTTCCAGGAGCACGTGAGAAATTATTCTAAAATCTTTAAAATTGTTTGTATTCAGACGAAATCAATGTACATAAAGAACAAAATTATTAATTCGGATAACAAGATTAAAAACCACTTGGAATATAATTAGCAGTGAGAACGGTAACGCAAAGTCCTGTGATTTCAATTACGAATTATTGATTTATAATTATAATAATCAGTGCTGATAAAGACGTGGCAAGCGAATTTGAAAATCACTTCCGTAATATTCCTATAACATTAACCAGTTCACTAGCTTCTTCACCGACGGAAGCACTTTCTATATTAAAAATCATATTAATGGATGTAATATTTTATTTGAATTTAAACATATAACCGCTAGAAACTTAATTAAGGCCTTTCAGTCTCTGAAGGTAAAGAATACGGGTGATTTGTGGGGCATCTCGGTAAAAATAATACAGCATATTATAGGTATTATAGCTCCATATTTGGTCGTAGTTTTTAATAAATGCATAGATCTAGGTATCTTTCCAGATCTTATGAAATGCAGCAAAATCATTCCACTTTTTAAAACAGGTGAAAAAACTGATCTTAAAATAACTATAGACCAGTTTCTGTTTTACCAACCCTTAGTAAGATTTTCGAAAAGATAATATTGAATCAAATGCTAACCCATTTCAAACTTAGGTTTATTTATAAACTTAGGTTTCGGGAATGTTTGCGTGAAAAGTTCAAGGAAATAGTTATACTTACAGTAGCTTCCCAGTATATCTTTAACAATGTAGTTTTTATAAGGAAGAATATAAACGTGTATAAACAAAATTTTGATAATAATAATCGCCAACAAAAAGAATGCATCAATTAGTTACGCCTTCGTTCCGCCTAAGTGCAGCGATCTTTCATGGCTTGGTAGGTATACATTTCGCTCTGCAACCAGTTCTGTTCAGAATAGTAGGTAAATACTTTTGTATTATTATCTTTTTTGTAATATTATTTAAAAGATGTGCTGAGGAGTTTCTTTAGGCTTTTCTTCTCCTCCACGACAAAGCACCTTTCCGAAAAGCCAAAAAATGACGTGCAGAAGTGTATCAGTGATACCTATATGAATAAAATATTTTGACTTTGACTTTGACTTTGAATTAATTACAGTATGAGTTGCTGAGTTAGCGAAGAGAACAGCAATTTATTTTTATTTATTTCCAAAAGTAATAGTTTTGTGTAGGTATTCGACTTGTCTGAACTATCTATACCTTCGCAAAATTAAGAATGTAGATACACTGAAATCCTGTAGATAGGTATTCATTCTTATCGTTTTATGACTCAGGCTGAGCTTAAATTAGTAGTACCTAATTATTTTTTTCATATTATCTATTAATTACCTACCTGTCTGTGTTATTGTTTTCTTCCTATTTTATCAAGGCTGAATTATAAGTATGATAAAGGTATTAGGTACTATTTATTCAAAAAAACAAGCAGGTACTTACAGGCTACGTATAATTTTATGGTTTGTATGTCTGTCAAGCTGCGTAACAGTTACAATGATAAGTAGGTATGATTGCAGCATATGAATTGCAGCAGTATAGCTACTTTGCTACAGCAACTGCTAAGACTGTACCTAACACATATTATATCACACACAACTGTGACTAAATATCACTTTACATCTTTTCACATCGTAGTCTCCCTCGAGTAGGGTTACCAGGCGTCTGGATAAAGCCGGAGATGGGTAGGCTTTTGGAATGTGTCCGGCCTTTAACAGTGTCCGGCTTGTCCGGCTTTTGTTAGGCTTTTTACATTTCACCAACTTATACAAGGACACAAAACAATTTATACTTATGGATGACTGTTAAAAGACGTTCCTGCAATCAAGTTTCCGAAACTATTAATACTCGAATAAAATGTTAAAGTTGACGATAGCAAAGGTTGACCAATTGCAAAACCTTAAATATTGTATTTTCAAATTAAAACCGGGCAAGTGCGTGTCAGAATTGTCAAGCCACGCGCAATGTAGGGTACCAAAGTAGTAAGTTTATCGAGTATTATTCATTATCTACTTCTGCTAACATAGCCTTGATAGTTTTCCTTATCAATTCATTAAATAACCTATTTTTGAGAATTTTTCCAGAGTCACTTTAAAGTCAAATATTTCGCAAACGAACCCTAAATCCAAAAATGGTCTTCGGAGACCCATAATATTTTTGAAAGACCTTATCAACGATACCCCACACTCTACACACGGTACTTGAGGAATAAAATAAAAACCGGATAAGTCCGAGATGAACTCTTCTCTCGTTTAAAAGGGATCTATTTGTTGATCATCTACGATCGAGAGATATGCCGATCTATTCTCTGGTAAGGGTTTTTTTTTATTTTAATTTCTTTATAAATAATTATTTCAAAATTCAGTTGTTTACGTTATGGGTCACAAAAAGCACATGTGTACCAAATTTCAACCCATTCGGTCCAGTAGTTTCGGATCAAATTGTCAGTGAAAGGGGGATGGACATACACACGAGTGATTCATGGGTTCCGTTTTTTGTTTTATTCATACGGAACTCTAAAAATTTTATTTATTTATTTATTTATTTAACACTTTATTGTTTGTACACCATACAATAATATACATAAGACTTAGGTACTAACATACAGGTACTAACATGAAGACACAAAATTCCTGAGAAAATAGGGTGTCCGGCCTATTTACCCAAATGTCTGGCCAAACTGGATGGTCTGTCCGGCTTTTCTGTTTGCGGACCTGGGAGCCCTACCCCCGAGGAGAAATCTTATTCCAGTAAGTAAGGAGTACCTAATATCAGAGTATCTTGAGAGGTGAATCCAATTGAAAGAAAGAAGAAAGAAGAAAGAAAGAAAGAATTTTTATTTAGACTATAATACACTAAAATATACATTTAATTTAATTAAGCTAGTAGAAGTATAATAAATAGTATTTAATCTAAAATGGGTCTCCCTCAGCGTTATGCAGAATTGGCAGAAGTTCTTAAGCTATATGCGAAACGTACCTTTTGATGCACGGAAACGTTGCTTGTAACCGCCATTTTTTACGAACATAACTTACAAAGTAGACCAGTCACTCATGGTAATTGGTCAACGTCACCCATAGACATCAATCACTCCAAAAGAAAGCCTGGGATCAATAGAAAGAAAGAAAACATGGACCCAGCGTTCCCTAACAGCTGGGATCATTTGCAATCAGTGGTCAATCAGGGTCATAGTTAAGTTAGTAAACATATCTACTAACGCCATCTAGTGAGAACTTAAATGCACGAAAAAAATATCCATGAATAATTAATTGGTCATTTTCACCTGTGTGTACAGTACAGTGCCATCTATCGAATAGTATTGTGAATTTGTGACTACGAGAGGAACATCGACGTCACCTCAACCTAGGGTTGCCACCCGTACTATATTATATAGTATCGTACTATATTTCAGTCAATTGTACTATATGTTATAGAAAAATAATATAGTACCAATAATACTATATTTTCATCGGTAATTCAACTATCGACGTTTTTATTAACTGTGACTGTAACGCACCCGCAACGCAGCATTGGGAATTTTAGAACGAATTACATTCATGTCGTTCGTTGCTCACACGTCAAAGTCAAAACGTCAAAGCAAGTGAACGTCAACTTTAAATTGACCGTTCTTGTACATTATTTTCTATCATTATTTTCTTAAAATAAAATAACACACTCACGCGCACACACACACACACAGACACACACATGCATACACACATACACACAAACACACACACGTGCGCGTGCATTCATGCACACACTCTCAAATTACACACACACACACACACACACACACACACACACACACACACACACACACACACAAATTAGTCTTAGTCTTAGTATTTTAATTATAATTTGTTTGCTCCTTGCCATTGTGTAGTTTATAGGTAGCACATGTTAAACTCTGGGTGGAAGCCTGGTGTCCTGAAATACAGGCCAAAAGCTTAGTTTAGGCACCAGTCTCCCACAATATATAAAATGTTTAAGCTATATTGTGGTGAGAAATAAATGAATTTATTATTATTATTATTATTATTATCTGTGCAATCTGTAAGGTTAAACCGGTTACGCGTGTTTGTTTATTTTGTGCCATAAAAATAAAAAATCGAAAGTGATGCTGATGATATTTCTCGAACGAGTCGCACACCTGACCCTGACACGCCTCCCAAAAAGAAACAATGAAGGGAGAAAAATGCAAATGCAAATGGGAGGCAAATGCTTTTTAAAAACTCTGATACAAATTTAACAAATATAATTTAAAATTATTTCCTTTTTACTTTCCATTCCAGCTACTTACGGAAAGAATTTTTTCCGTAATGAATCCTATAAAATGACGAGAAGAAAGGAATAGGGCCTCTATAAATTTAATAAACAACGAATTGTTGATTTATTTTAATATGGATATAAATTGCTCACATTCCTATACTATAATAATTTAAAAATAATAAGACTTTATTAACTAAAGCTAAGAATAATAAGAAATACACGTGGAAAAATGAATAAGTTTAGGCGCTTTCGGGGTTGGGGCGGGGGCGACATCCTAATCCCTTAATTTCTCGCTTAAATTACTCGCATAAAACTGATTTGTGGTATACTGGACATACGCAGTTGGCCGAACTACACCTCTTAGTAAATGGTCCGAACTGAAAATCAGTGCCGTTGTTATTGCGGCTTTTGCTGAGTTCGGTCCTTTTACGGCTTTGTTCTGCAGCACAGATCCCTTTTTTCTTTAGTAGTTAACTTAATTTTAGTAATATTTTTCATTGATCTTTTGTTTCTTTTTTTATTATTCAATTTATTTACACAATTTTTTCTTTTTTTTAAGATGTTTAAGTTTCTGTTTACGTGTTGCTTTGCTTTCTTCCAAAAGCCGTAATAAAGTATTTTTCATTTTCATTTTTCATTTAAATACTAAAAATAAATGTGTACTATTTTTTTCCTCGAATTTCCCAATAGTACTGTATTTTTTGCAATGTTTTGAAAAAAATACTGTTTTTCCTTCAAAAAAGGTGGCAACCCTACCTCAACCACGCAATTATCCATTTTTTGAAACAACTAATTCTTGGTAAACAATTTTACAGTATCTTTTTATATAGTAAATGTAAGATAAGGCTGACAATCACGACAAGAATCTAAAGGCAATTATCATTGAATGCCTTAACTTGTTTTTGTTCAACATTAATTATTTTTAGGGTTCCGTACTAAATAACGAAAAACGGAACCCTTATAGGATCACTCGTGCGTCTGGGCGACCGCCAACCACAGCCAATTTTCTCCGGAAATACTGGACCATATGAGTTGAAATTTGGTATCTATTAATGTACTTTTTTGTGACTCAAAGATGAAGGAAGGTAAACAACTGAATTTTGAAAAAAAATTAAATCAAAATTAAACAAAAACAAATTTTTCAAATGAAAGGACTTGTATTAAGGATATCAAATATATTTTTCTTATAGTTCTGTAATGGATAGTTTTAAAATTATTCAAGAAAGAACGAAAATTAAAGCCAAATTTGACCATTACCACTGACGCTAGAATTTTGAAAAAAAATATAGGGAATAGTTCTTTACCTATATTTAGGTAAAGGTTCATAGGTAAGTAGGTGTAATATTTTACAGGAAAACCTATGAGATGTCTATGGTCTTAAAAAAGGCAAAAATAAACAAAATAGAAAAATAAATAAAACCGCATCCAAATCGATTTAGCCATTTTTAAAATACCCGGAACAAACGCAAATAAAATCAGACGAAAATTCTAAAATAGAATTGCCATTTTATCAATTTGCGAATAATAAAGCGGAACTCTTTCCTTGCGCATTCCGAGAATATTTTATTGGCTATGCTGCAAGATAATTAGCTGCATAATATTAAAGCAGAGTCACTAAAGGTTACTTTAATCGCTCCTTAGTAACGAATCACCATACAAATGCTATACTAAGAAGCGATTTAAGTAACCGTTAGTGACTGAGTTGGGGCGTTAGACGAATACTTAAAGCGCGAAAAATTACCAAGGCAAAAAAAGTTCCAGAGTTTTTAGTTCCAAAATTGAACTTTGAATCAAACTACTCTTATGAGCATTGAAAGGTTTCCTCGTCACACACAGGCTGTGAACCATAAAACTGGTTACTGATGCAAGTTCGGCTTGTGGAACTGCAGCACGCAATGAATACATCGGAACAAGAATAAAATCTAGACAAGAAATGCCTATATTTAACACAAAAACTTAGCTTTTCTCTGAAGTTAAGTTTTTCAACAAGCTACCTACCCCGCATGCAGATGATATGACTGAAGGCTGAAATGATAAAAACTTGTTTTAATCTTGTAATTCTTTGTAATTTAATTCAAATAATAAAGGTAAAATGAATAAACATATTTATTTTATTTTATTAAAAATTTTGAAAATGTCAGTCCTGTTCCATATTACAAGTCTTCTGCGCCTGAAGATGATGAGTAAAAAAATAAAGTTGTTTTTCAGCAGCTATTTCTTCATGGATATGTTTGGTAATACAGGGTTAACAATATGTGAAAAATTTTTTTTTGCTCCGTTCCACTCCTCCCTAACATCCAGATGAACCTCATGGAGAAATAATAATGGTATTAATTAAAAATTAAAATCAATATTACCAATATAATCCCTCCGAGGGCCCTACCAACAGCGGGCCGGAGTCTCTTATGACACCCATCTGGGGTTAGTATTCTAAGCCGCCCCAATAAGGCGGCCTTTAAGGGTTTATCTATTACAATTTTATCTATTACGGCTAATAAAGTTTACTCAAATCCGAGTATCTTCCATGTATAGACATTGATCAGTTATAGTTTCATTACATGTTTGGATGACGATTATTACAGACAGTTTAATGGTATAAAAACAATAATAATAAGCTACCACCTGTTAGCCGCAAAGTTAACCGAACGACGCACGACAATTCACGAACACTGAGTTTCGGTTTGGCTGAAAGTTTCGGCCACTGAATTTTCTGAATTAGCCCGACCCGTCGGACGCGGTATGTAAGTACGTTCATAGCTAAAATGTGCAGTGCACCAAGCCAGGTAATACATAGTATGGATAAATTATTTTCTCATTGCTTCTCCAGTCGCGGAAGTCTACTAAATATACTTATCTACTTATACTTTTATTGGCGTAAAGTGCAAAGCGCAAAGTCTTGGCTTCCGCCCCGAGAGCTTTACGTAGAAGTAGACCTGAAAAAACTTTAATGACTTTGAAATTTAAATGACTTTAAATGAACTTTTAATATTAACGTAAAAAAATATAATCCTTTCTATTTCCAGCCTCCAAGACTCGTCTACAATCACCAAGATCCATAGGATGCGTCTAAAAATGGCCCCGTGTGCCCACTGATATACTCGCCAAGGTACTATGTCGACGAGGACTCTCTGACTGTCAACGTGTATACCCCAGCAGATCGAAATAAGTCTTACATTGACCACTAACCCCCTCCACCAATCCGCAATGAAGCAGCGTGGTGGATCATGCTCTAGGCCTCCTCACGAGGAGAGACCCGTGCTCAGTAGTGGGCCATTAATGGGTGAAGCCAAGTCATAGGGATAAAGGCATCCCTAATATTAAACTTCTTGGTCGTGGTGCACCCTGCTGCTGGGTGTATCGTGGTAGGGACCACGTATAAGGAGACGATGCATTTACATACAGAGCAAGAGACCTCCTGACTGTACTATTTAGGCTTGCATGACGAGCCTGCGTGACAGTTTAACACCATGCTGCATCAGGGACCGTCATGCAAGCCATCAATCAAGCCAACCTTCTGCTTGGGTTGCACTGCACCAGTTTCTTTGCTGCGTCAACTCTTCATTTACCTTACCGATTTTAATTATAGAAACAGCCGACAAATTGACTGACGACTGACGACAAACTGACGATCCACCTGACGGTAAGTGGCTAACGTCGCCTATGGACATTAGCAACACCAAAGACATCACTGATGCGTTGCGGGCCCAGAAAGAGAGAAGAAAAAGAATGATAGAACTGGCTCTCAAGCCCCCAGCGGGAACAAGCGACGAGTAAGATGACTTAAACTCGAGGGTGCTGGCTATCCAGACGAACCCGATGGAGAAATAATAATAGTAATAATGGTATGGTATCTGACAATTCAAGTCAAATTACCCTTAAAAAATAATATCATGTGACATGTCACATGGAAAATAATTATCATTCTAATCAGTCTTAGACTAATTACAACCTAGTTTATCCTAATCGTGTCGGGACAAACTAGATTGTTCTAGTCCAAATTAGATTGTCCTAGGCCAAACTAGTTTGTCCGGATATCGGGTTTGGCCGGTAACATATATAAGCCCTCCAAGTTGGTCATCTTTCAGTGTAGTTCAGGACGTGTTTCAACATGCACGCCTGTACTATAATTGTTCTGTGTGTGGCCGCCGTGCAACTTGCTTGGGGCTACCCTGGTGGCCATGGAGCTCATGCGCAACCAGGTATGGAGACAAAATTATGAGCATTCAATGTGAAAAAAACAATAATTATAAGACTGGTTCTTTTACGGTAAAATTCCAAATGCCATCAAAAACATAACTTGTAAAAAAACCAAGTCTCAAAACTCAGTTCTTCTATCGTGAAAATCAGTGAGATCCATGTACTACCAAGCATGTTAATTTATACAGTCCCTACTTAAGGGTCCTTCTGTCTTAAGTTATTACGTCATTAGCTAACCTAACAACATCTTACAGTGACCATATCAATATTAAAAATCTTTTATGTCCTGAACTGGCTCTCAAGCTCCAGCCGGAATACGACGAGTTATTTGGCGGCTGAATCATGCTCAAGGATGGTAGCTATCCAGGCGAACCCCATGGAGAAATAATAATAGTAATAACGGTATTAATTAACAATTAAAATCAATATTACCAATACAATCCCTCCGAGGGCGGACCGGATTTAGTCGCCCCTTACGACAACCATCCGGCGTGGGTTTGGATAGTATTCTAAGCCACCCCAATACGTCTAAAAGATAAGATATTTATGCAGTTGGTGTATCTAGAAAACTGGACCGAAATTGCAAAATACTTTAGGTTTTCCTTGACTTATACACTAAACACTACTAATTGTGTTCTAAATTTGAAGCTTCTACGAGTATGTCTGCTAGAAGTTCCTTAGAGTTTTGATAATCAGTCAGTCAAGCAGTGAATGAGTGCCGAAATGAAGAAACTTTGTTATAATTCTTAAACTACTGGTTCAAATTGAATGAAATTTTAAATATACCGTGTTTAAACAATGCCTGCTTGGATACTGAAAATTCAGGCTTCTAGCTTTATCCATAACGAAGTGATAGGGGGACGAAAATAGCCTGAACTGCTTCGAGGAAAGGATGCTCTTGCTTGACTTGGCGGAAAAAAGCTAAAAATATGAAATGTTTCCGAAATGAATATTTAATTTTTTTATGACAATGTTATCAAGACAAGACTATATAAAATATATTTAGTACTGACGATGATAGCGATATTCCAAATCAAAGCCAGCATTGCAAGATGTTGTTAGAGTTTCAAAACAATCAGAGTATTGCAGCTTTCAAGTCAGGCAGCCCCTCTGCTCTTCTGATTTTTCACCAGTCCTTCAGACTACTTCCGCCTTGGTAATTTTCTGATTCTTACCAAATCTCATTTAATTTTGATGATATTTATGATAGAAGAATAGACTTGACATTAAATCGCACTTAGTAAAAGCTCCTTCGCGGACATAAAGACAAAAATTTCACACAAATACCGAAATTGAAAATTAAAAAATCTAAATCATTCAGTCATATAGGTATCACTGATACATTTTAAACGTCATTTATTTAATCTACTGCCATTTCGAAAAGGTGCTTTGTCATGGAGGAAAAGAAATGGCGAAAGAAACTCCTCAGCACATCATTGACGATAATATTCCAATCCTAAACGATATGATTTTCATTGTTTAATCATGCTATTTCCTTACGGTCAATGTCAGATCCTACCCAGCCCTCCGGAGACCCAGTAGCAGAAACTCCTTTAGGATCGATCAAGGGATCTTGGATGACGTCACGCCGCGGGCGCAGGTTCGAGGCCTACCGTGGAGTGCGGTATGCCCAGCCTCCGGTCGGAGAGTTGAGATTTCAGGTAAGAGATTTGAATTTTTGTTTCCATGTCAATAAATTAAAGCAACTAAAAGATTTCTGTCGACTTGAGTTTGGGTTTTGAATACATACTCTCTGTTTTGTTCTTCATGTTGCTGAAAGCATCTTGTTGAAAGAAATTGAGTTTCAAAATGACTTGATTTTTTTAATGCTAAATTTATTAACGACCCGTGTTCAATGGTTACCATGTCGGATTGCCGCGCCAAGGGTGCTGGGATCGATTCCCAGCGAGGCGGAAATTTTAATAATGGATTTGACCTATTGAATAATGGCAATTAATTTCCTTTTCTGTCTTTAAATCTTTCCCTCCAGCCACCAAAGCCAATCAGCAGCTACGAAGGCGAGGTGGACGCGCGCGAGGAAGGACCAGCTTGCCCCCAACCCACGAGCCCTGGGTACTTCGTGGACGAGGACTGCTTGCGACTCAATGTTTACACACCCAACAAGAAAAGGTATTATTTATAGGATATTTTTGAAAGTTCGAACAGCGGGTGCGGTCGGTAGTTGGATGGGTGACCGCTAGTGGCAAAAAATTCTTAAGCGTTTTCGTGCTTCGGAGGGTACGTAAAGCCGTCGGTCCCGGTTTTTATCATAAGATAACAGTCTAGTCGTTAAGCCATGTCGGAGGCCCTCGGGCGGTTTTAAAACTTCCGACACTCGGGTTGGCCACTAACCCCTCCACCTATCCGTACTGGAGCAGCGTGGTGGAGTATGCTTTAGGCCTCCTCAAGAGGAGAGACCCGTGCCCAGTAGTGAGCCATTAATGGGTTGAAGCCATTGCAATAATTGAACATAATAATCTTAATATCAATTATAATAATGTAATAAACGATACAATCAGTAAAAAAGTGACATGACTTAAAGACAATAATCTTAAAATTAATGCAAACAAAACGAAATATATACAATTCGGAAATAGAGGATCAAAAAAACACATTTTAAAAGTGCATTGATAACAATATGATAGAAGAAACTGACTCCAGTTACGGTCTTAGACATTAATATAGATCGATATTTTATTTGGAAAGAACACGTAGAAAAACTTTGTAAAAAAACTTCTCATTTTGTCTTTCCTTTTTGGCGCCTATCAAAAATAACTAATACCACGGCAATGTTGCCTCTAATTTAAGGTATTGTATAGTTTTATGAGGATACAGATTGCAACAAATAATTCATTGTTCAAAAACGATACATACGCGCCATCTGTAATGTTACCCCAGACACAAGGTGCAAGCCTCTTTTTAAGAAATTAAAATTATTGACATTGACAAGTATACAGTACATCTCGGAGAAGACAGGTGGATAGTCCGGGAAATAATATCACGGTGGGCGTTTACATAATTTTAATCAGAAGCTAATTAACACAGGCTTTAGACTCATTACAAAGATACGCGATACGCTGATACACACGCATTTGAACAGATTATTATGTGACTTTAATAAGATAACCAATCACTATAATGGAACGTGGTGAAGTTGGACAACACGGTACGGCATTTAGGGTAACCAACAATAATTCGCACGTTGCGTTCCGCTCAGCCCAAAGGCTGTCTCCCGAATCAGCATACTGCATGTTCACAAAGTTACAGTAGAAAATTATTTGCATATTGCTGCCATCTTCAACTTCTATCCGAATACACTCAAGCTTGTTAGGGCTTGACGTTCCATTTTATGATCTTCGACATACATTATAATTATGAGATTTGTATTTGGAACGAAGTTCCTTATCGCGCGTTATGAAAGGGGGCTAGACGGAAAATTTTCTTACGAAAAGTTGCCACGATACTTTTTGAAGTGATTCAGAGAGTTTTACAGAGATGGCGCTGTAAAACTTTCTGAATCACTTCAAAAAACAATACTTACATCGAAAGGAACTTCGTTCCATCCGGGTGTCCCTTGACACCTCTCATTTTTTTGTTAGAAAAAATATGCAAGAAAGATAATTGTTATTTTGCTACCAGATATAGGGTATCTGGTAGCAAAATAACAATTATCTTTATTGCATATTTTCGACATTTTTCGACTATGTGCGCCACCTTCTAAATCAGCGATACATTCAAAAATTTCGACTCACATTATGTGTAACGATATAACAAAATTCCTGAAAACATACAAATCTCAACTTTCTCTAAATTTTTAAATAGGGTTACATAAATGGTTAATTGACAAAATTAAATGCTACTATTCAATGAAAGAATTTATATAACGATTTTTAATCATTATTGTTTTCCCTTGACTATTATTCTTTTACCCTTGACTTAAGCTTATTCTAAGCTTAAATAAATATTAAAAAATCCTTTTTTTTACTTTCCATACATTACATACATTGTGATTTAAGTGTATTTAATATTTATTTATTTATTTATTTTATTAGTTGCGCCAACAAAGTGTACACTATGACTTACAATTTATTTTCACAATTTTTGACTACCTTTGCTAAGTGTCACCTCAATTACAGGTGCAAACCTCTAAAGTATAAAAAGCGACATACAATACTAAAAATTACAATTTAGAGCAACATGCAAATATACAGTTACTAACATCAAATTAGTTAAAATTTTATAAAATGATATACAATTCAATTACCTGAATTTTAAGATTTCTTTCATTTCTATAAATTGTCAAGTGAAAAATGAACATTTTTTATTTATTGGTCCATATGAGGTCCATATTTACCTTATGAGGTAAAGAAAATGCTATAAAGATTTTTTCCCCAAATAATTACTCACTCTATCAACAGATGTTATTACACAAGTGAAAACTAATTGATTCAAAACATACCAGGGCGGAGTACCTCAGGGAGTTATTCTAGGTCCACTAATATACATTTTATCACTGAAGCCATATCACTGCCTTTATGTGCAATGCTTATTTACACAGTATTTATTTTTACAGTGCCAAGCCTTTGCCAGTAGTGGTGTTCATTCACGATGGCAGTTTCTACGAGTCATCTGGTCGCAGCGATGTGGTCGGGCCCCATTACTTCATGGACCGCGACATGGTGTTGGTCACCATCAACTATCGTCTTGCTTCTTTAGGTAAGTACTAACTTACTTTGTTTGTGCTGAAGTACTCGTACCTACGGTGGTTAAAACTTTACGTTAAATTTAAATTTAATTTTATAACACTTATACTTGTATGTATGTCTAAAGGATAATTTGAAATATAATTTCTAGTTGACCTGAACTGAAGTGTGTATACGAAACTTTCTTCTTTCTTCCTTAAAGCTTCTTTTGTCAAGTTTCGGCTTCGAAATTGCTCACATATGTATTACCTTTACGTACTTCCATTCCACCTACCAGGTTTCCTCAGCACCGGTGATGAGTTGGCTCCCGGCAACAACGGGTTCAAGGACCAGGTAGTAGCACTGCGCTGGGTCAAAGAAAACATCGCGGCCTTCGGGGGTGACCCGCAAATTGTGACGCTCATGGGATACGGTTCTGGATCCCTGAGCGTTGGGCTACATGTCATCTCACCTATGTCTGAAGGTAAATTTTGCTTTTCAGCGTTGTTTCCATGAGTCTTTGTATCTTTTTTGTTGAACTTTTTCTTTTGAGTTACTAAAGTTACTTGTAAGCTTCTGACGTAGTAATGATATTTGAATTAAATTATAATATAAACATTTAATCTATAGTCGCTTTCTGTAATGTCAATTATGTTTTTACAACAACGTTTTTGCCTATCTGAAAAATAGTTGTTTTGTTCAAGTATTAAACATTATCTTTATCAACAATGTCATCCATCACGCAAAGATTAATACAAACATGTTGTTTGGTATCACTTTCCTAATTCGAACCTTTATCCATATGGAAACTATGTTATGTATAGTTTATTTTTTTATCCATCATATTTAATTTAGCTCTATTAATTGTTTTTTTTTGTTATACACCTTAGTTACTTTTGATACATACTTATATCCAGATAAAATTGTTTATGTGTTTTACTTTTCATAATGATTCATTGTCGTTCTATTGATACTGAATGTGTGAGATAATTAATATTGGAAGACAATATTTAAGAATTTATTTAAAAAACAAAATATAACTCATTAGTTTTTATAATTATTCGATTTTGGTGTTTTTTTTTTAATTCTCGCTTAAGGATTGATCTAGAAAGATCAAGAATTCCACATTTTATTTTATCCTTAATGTTTATGGCAAATAAATAAATAAAGTAATCCATAAAAGTACGTAACTGGCGAGCTTAGGAAAGTAAAGTTCACCCTCGGTCATGAAAAAACCAAACCCACTTATTTTTAGAATTTTCCATAATTTAAATTTTAGTTTACTAAGATTAATTTTTTTTATTTCAAAAAAGCAATGAATTTTATTTTTCTCCAGGACTATTCCACCGTGCTGTCTCAATGAGTGCCTCACCTTTCTCTCAAGTGGACATGAAACACGATCAGTTCAACCTGGCGAGGAAACAGGCTGAGCTGGTGGGTTGTCCCACCACCGATAGCAAGGTCATCATGGACTGTCTGAAGACAGTGCCATGGAAGAAGTTGGGAGACTCCTTGCCTGGTTTCACTGTAAGAAAACTTTGTGTCTTCCAATATTTCAGTGCCGACTTTTGTTATGTCACCTTCTGAATCGTAGCATCATTACTACGACTGCCCTTGAAAAGGTTTGAGTTTAAAAGGGATTCTTCTTCATATATTTTTAAACTTCATTCACACTTTCATAATGATTGAAGATCACACAGATATAAGGTATCTTTTGATATGCTGAGCCTGCAACTTAGGTTGTATGTTGAAGTTTAACATTAATAAGTATTTCTATTCGATAAATAATGCATTACATATCATGAAATTCAAATTATTTGTAACTGTTTACGTTTATTAAATATCTAACATCAACAACAATAGGAATTCGGCACTGACCCAGTGTTGGTGTGGACCCCGATAGTAGAAAACGACTTCGGCCAAGAGCGATTCCTGCCGTATCATCCTCTAGAGCTGATCCGAGGAGGCAGCCTACAGTCGGTACCATACATCATCAGCCAGACCAAGAGCGAGTACTTCTGGATGGCCAACAGTAAGAGATTTTATTATTGTGAATACATTCACTATAGTAAAGGACATACTGAGAAAAGAGCACAAAATAAATAATGATCACACGTATGATGACTACGAAGTTAAGCTTTACGATATATTTGATTATTTTTACCTTATGTTAATGTTTGACCATATTTCCCACCTGATGGTAAATGGAGTTGCAAGCTGAGATAGTGAGCACCTTGACTTAGTAAAAACCTGTTAACTCTTTTCTGTTTTTTACTTGTATTTTGGCTTTGATTTTACTTTACAGTTTTCTTGTACAGCCGTGACGTGACGGTATTTACTTTGTAATCTAAACTTCAATAGATATCCTGAACAATGCAACACTATTGGAAATGATGAACAAGGATTGGAATGAAATCGCGCCTATTTCATTCTTACTACCGAAGAACGACGATAAGTCAGCCAAGGTCTTACGAGAGAAGTTCATTGGCGAGGGGTCGTTGAAGAAAGATGCTAACACAACAGGTGGACTTGCAAGACTTTACGGTGACGCGCTCGTTGGCTTCGCTACGCACAGGTTATAAGAATATAAAATAGTAAATAGAACTGTCCTGATTGATAAAAATTTTAAATAAAATTTTGATGTTTGGGAGAGAACTAGAGATTGAGATGTATATTTATACAATCTACTATAGCTTTAAAAATCTTACTTATCGCGGGTTTGGTTTAGGTCCTCAAAAATACTATTGCACAAGAATTTTAATACAGTCATCTTTCAGAAGTTATAGGTGTATTAGGGTATTTTACTATAAATTATTTGTGAAAATTTATTTTATCAGGCTCGCGAACCTGATGAGCCTGCATTCTGAACAACCGGTGTATTACTACGAGTTTGACTACATGGGACAGCACAGCTTCTATGAAGACCCCGTTACCAAGAAACCGACTGGTGAGTAAATAATAATAATTTGGCTTTAGAGCTAGTACTTTCTTTTTTCTTCTATCTTTTATCTTGTTCTTTACCGCATCGGTGATGCCTTTGTTGTTGTTTATGTATAGAGACGTCAACGATCACTTACAATCACATTATGGCTCATCAGCTCTATGTCGGCTATTTACATAAAATATTTCACTTATGTGCAATTCAATATATCATTGTAATTTTTCTTTCATTATTCTGTTTCCTTTTTTACACAAGTAGTAGTGCACAAATTTCTCATAATATCATACGTATTCCTTATATCTATTTATTAATTTAATATATTAACATAATTATTTGTATTGTTATTCGATTTCTATTTTATTAAATTATTATTGTTTGCATCTCTGTTTGCCGAAAACTCGCGTCTAGATGCTGGCAACAAGGTGTTACGTACACCTTTGATACCTCACTGCGGAACTTTTATGCCAGAAGTCCACATTACTAACAAAGAGCTTCTCAAAACTCTGCGGTGTCTAGACGTGAATAAAGCCAGTGGATCTGATGGGATTCCAGCGGTTGTGCTAAAGGCTTGTGCACCCGAGATATCTCTTGTGCTGACGCGTCTGTTTCGGCTCTCAATTGAGACTGGATCAGTGCCTAAATCCTGGAAGCTTGCCAATGTGCAGCCCGTGCCCAAAAAAGGCAGCCGTGCTGACCCCGCCAACTATCGGCCTATCTCAATTACCTCCATACTCTGCAAGATTATGGAACGTGCATTGAATAGCCGCCTCATGACATACCTAGAGCAAAATGATCTCCTTAGTGACCGGCAGTACGGGTTTCGCCGAAACCGGTCAACAGGGGATCTTCTAGCGTATGTCACACACATATGGGGCGAGGCCCTCGAGAAAAATGGGGAGGCGCTCGCTGTCTCCCTTGACATCTCGAAGGTCTTCGATAGGGTCTGGCACGCTAGCCTCCTAAGCAAGCTTCCAGCTTACGGCATATCCCCTGGCCTTATCAACTGGGTAGAGGACTTCCTGAGCGACCGGTCTTTCCGGGTTGTAGTCGATGGCAGTTCATCAGAAACGATGGCTACAAATGCCGGAGTTCCTCAGGGGTCCGTTCTCTCCGCCACTCTATTCTTGCTACACATTAATGACCTGCTCATACCCGGTATATATGGGTACGCAGATGACAGCACAGTGGTAGAGAGATACCTACCGAGTTCCAGGGCCAGTAGGCATGAAATTCAGTCAGAAAGAGAAGCCATGGTGGAACGTGTGAATCTCACACTTCGGGCCGTGTCCGAGTGGGGCGAAGCCAATCTTGTGAGATTCAACGCCACTAAAACACATAATATTTAACCTTTTATTGATACCACTTTTTATTCGTACTCTTCCCAGGCGTAGCGCATCAAGACGACTTGATCTACATGTTCACGATCCGCGCGCTGTTCCCCGACATCGGTCTCACTGGTCCTGACGCTGCGATGGTGGATAAGATGACTGCGATCATGTACAACTTCGCTAGACACGGGTACTACTATTATTATATCTGTTGCTACTACATAATATCTGTTCCCCGACATCAGTCTTACCGGTCCTGACGCCACGATGGTGGATAAGATGACTGCCATCATCTACAACTTTGTACAAATCTTTGTACTATTATAGAAAATTTCCTCGCTTTGCTTCGGGTTTGCGATAGATCCTAATTTTTTTAGATTTTAATAAAATATAACCCATAATAATTAGAAATAATAGAGCTCCCTATTCGTGACAAAATTTTATGAAATCGGTTCTGTAGTTCATTACAAGCAAACAAACGAAGAAAAATCAAAACTTTCCTCTTTTTAATATACTTAATATATCAAAATAAGTTTAGATAGTTAAGATTAAATCTTCTGTCTAGGCATTTATTTAGCATTCAGTTTTAGGATTACTATATATGTTATCAGAATCAGTTCCTTTTTCAGATTGTTGAGTAATTTAAAAAGCAGCTTTCTTGCTTTGGCATGTAGCATTTTGTAACGATTTTACATTTTCCACTTCAGATTTATGGATGACAGAATGTGTTAGTTTCAGTGATCTTCAGTTTTATAGTTCATATTAAAATTTTTAATTATGTCAATTCGAATCGCACAAAAGCTTCTCTTGGCAAATCAGTGTATATTTAACACATTAGTTAGATACTTGCTTTTACATTTACATATAGATTTTAAGACATTTTTGATTGTTACAGAGATCCAAATCCTCGTGGAGACTTGCCTGAGCTGGAGGGATTCTTGTGGCTTCCAATGGCTCCTCAACAGAGAAACTATCTCCAGTTGAGCAGTTCCTTCTCCGTCCATCAAAACCTCTCTGAAGATAGGTTCCAAGTCTGGGACGAGTTGTTCCCAATTGACTACAATTTGGGGAGGGCTGCCAGATATCCGTGCACTGTATCTATATATTCAAATATACGTGTAGATAGTATAACCGTTTACTGTGATTAACTCTTGACTCACTTTATGTACTAGAACCACATACTAGAACTATGTTTGTTTGTAAAAACAGAGAACCACTTTTTTAAAATAGCTGCCGAATTGTACCCCAGAAATACCAAACATACAAAGACGAGAAGCGAGCATATACGTCCTTACCTTTTTTTAAATAATAAGAAATATGTCTTCTAAATAATAAGGAATAATGTCCATGCCCATTAAGCGGCTAAATAAATTGCTATCAACACATAACTTCTAATAATTAAGAGACTTAAATGACTGAGTCATTTGATGTATTTTATTTATTTTATATATATAATGAAAATTTTAAAAACAGCTCTGTTGGATTCACTAATTTATTAAGTAACTGACATTCCAAATCTAAATATTATATTACTAATTAAAGTTTGTAATGTTATCATTGACTTAAATTGTACGTTTATTATTTAGAATATTAATAACAATGATGTTTTGTACTTGCATGTAACTGCAGAATACAGTTAACTCACATTGATTTAACTATATCAAAATGTTAAAATGTGTATGTTTCAATAAGCTAGATGTGCGAATAAACTGTATTACCTCCACATACCACCACTGTACCACCACATTTATGGCAAATAAATGGGCATTTTCGCCGAAAATGAAAATCATATGTAAATGTTTTGATTTTATAACAGTAAATAACTTAACCAATGAGGATGTTTTTTTTTCTGGTCATTATTAACTTATAACAACGTACTACAGGTTGCGCATCTTATTTATAGATCAGCGGCAGATGAAAGGAAACTTTGTCTACGGAACTAGTCATTTGATAATTAGTCACATCATTTTAATGATGCCGTGAGAATCTAATGTCACAATTCACGGTGTAAAAATACTATTAGAAAGTGTTAGTGTATTATCGTTTCCAGAATTTGGTCGATTTCTAACATCAATCGCAATTAAGGATTGCTATCCTGTATCATTTTTAATCCGTTGTTACCAGATTTTTAATAATACAGTCGTTTGTATGGGTCTTTTCAGAACGAAAGTTGTCGACAAAACTGCAAAAACCTGACGAAACGTTGAAAACGTTGGTAAAAAAATGGCTAGTTTTTTTCCCACAACGGGCATGTGTTGACAACAATGTTGGAAAATCATAGATCTGTTAACTCGGAATGGTATACTACAATAGCATTGCTGTTTTCCAAGCTCTGCGAGAGAGAAGACCAAAGACTGGGCTTCAGGGAATCATGCAGCATCACGACAACACGCGTCACATACGTCCCACAGAACAAAGGCGTTTCTTGTCGGTCCTGATTTAGCTCCCTGCACAAGCAGGTGGCTCCCTGTGATTTCTTTTTGTTCCTGATAATCAAAGAAAAAAGAAACTTTTATACCTAAATTAAAAAAACCGCTTTCTATCAAAAAACCTATCATGAATCATGATATACCTTTTTGAAATCCTTATGGTGAGCTCTTTAATTTGATACCCATATTGCAGTATTCGATTTATTTTTATTTTTGGAACGAAGTTGCGTTGTGAAAGGGGGCTAGACGGAAAAAATTCTTACGACACTTTTTGATTCTTACGAAAAGTTGTGACGACACTTTTGAAGTGATTCAGAAAATTTTGCTGAGATGGCGCTGTACAACTTTCTGAATCACGCTACTAGCGTCATCTCGTTTCATATTGCTGAATCACACTGCTGAGCGCGTAAAATACTTAAATCGAAAGGAACTTCGTTCCATCCGGGTGTCCCTTGACACCTCTCAAGTTTTTTTTTGATACTACAAACAATGGCATCTCACAGCCACCATATTTGTTTTTTTTTTAATTTCACATATCTAACAAGGGGAATACCAAACTTGGGAATCACAGATTCCGTTGATTTTTAAATATTATGTTAAGTTAGTGATAAGACACACTTCACTTTCATTTTCGAGAAAAATGAATTTAAGTTCAAGTCCACTCGGCACATTTTTTTCGAAATTTATTTATTTTTATTAAATAATTTGTTATTTTAATTGTTGGCGCGTCCGTACAGCAATAGTACAGTACGCGACCTAAAGCGGGATTCCGTGTGTGCACATAACACTAGACCAGTCTAGACTTACCTTCAAGTTGGTGGTGGTGCTGACGAAGAATTCTTCACGCGACTTGTCTTCTTGTTGGTTCGTCCGAACTGTGTCCAACATACATACACACACGGCCTTCGATATAAGTGGACTGTATGGAAGCGGTATTAAGCGGTAGAAAGAAAGAATTTCCACGATGGTGGAAGATCAGCGGCGCGGATGGGCACAGAGAGCCAGCGGTTAGCCCGATAGCCAAGTATGGACTGATTGAGAAGCGTACGCGCAGATTAAACGCGTTATTAAAATGTTTGAGGGTGGATTTAGAAATCGCCTTACTGGCGCGAACATTGCCCCCGGCTTAAAAACCCTCGGTTTTTACAATAATTGAAGCGGAATAAGGTAGCGGGGGACAATGCGAACTTCTCTATTGAGAAGGAAGCGGACAGAGACGTACGACAGGTCTCTTGTAGATCCCTGTCGACGTTCTTACAGATGCAACTCTGCAGATGCCATCGCTACCAGGATGAGTGGCAACGACGACTCCGAGCGGCCACTGCAGCGGAGGAATGTTGTCAGTCACAATGACAACGACATTGCCTTTTGTTACAGGATTAGAAGGAGTGTTCCATTTTCCTCGAGATTGCAATAAATTACGGTATTCTAATTTCCAGCGGTTAGCGAACGACTGAACCATTTGCTCCAGTAGCTCATAACGATGTAATAATGTACGCGGTTTTACATAGTCTCTATCACCAGCGGACGCGGGTAAGTATTTTAGTGGCGTGGACATTAGAAAATGCGCCGGTGTCAATGCAGTGAGTTCAGAAGGATCCTCACTGAGTAGCGTTAGCGGACGTGAGTTAATCACACACTCGATTTGTGTTACGACTGTCAACAGTTCCTCATAGGTGAGCAACTGCGATCCCACGACTCGGTGTAAATAAATGCGTCTTGAATGCTTTAATATAAATTTCAAAGTTACCACCGAAATGAGCGCTACGTGGCGGATTAAATCTCCATGTTATTTTATTAGCAGCTAGTTCACTACAAATCGAACGATTAAATTCATCCGAAGTTAACAGATCGTATATTTGGGAAAGCGTAGTTTTGGCGGATACAAATGTTTTTGCATTATCCGAATACATAACTGAAACTGCTCCTCGACGCGAAAGGAACCGTTTAAAAGCGTTTAAGAAAGCAATCGTGGTTAAATCAGTAGTAAGCTCAGCATGAACTGCGCGCGTGACCATACACACAAAAACGCATAGGTAACATTTATAGGAACGAACTCCACGCTTTTTATAAGGAATGATAGACAGCGGACCAGCGAAGTCAACAGCGGTGTGTACAAATGCTTTTGTTTCGTTAACCCTGTAAGCGGGTAGGTCTCCCATAAGCGGTTGCGATTGTTTAGGTTTAGCTCGAAAACAAAAATTACATTTATGAGTGACGTGACGTACTAATTTTCTGCATGAAATTATCCAAAATCGTTGTCGTAGAATAGACATTAAAGAGAGCGGGCCAGTGTGGCAGTGTAAGCGGTGATAATATTCTACCATCATTTGTACTATGCGGTCCTTACTGGGCAGCAGTGCAGGATGCTGTTGCTCGTAAGTTAAGTCAGCGTGGCGCAGACGACCGCCGACGCGAAGTATACCGTCATCGTCTAGGAACGGCGCGAGTTTACGTATGGTGCGGGAACATAATTTGTTTTGCTTTAAAAGCTGTATGTCATCAGAAAAATAAGCGGCTTGTAATACTTTAATAATTTTCATTTCGGCAAATTCGAGATCGTAAGCGGAAAAGGTATTTGAACGCGGTAGTTTACGTATGAAGCGGTAAATATAAATAATAGTGTGTAGTAACACCAGCCAGCGAGAGATCCGCTGTGACAGAGCTAAGAGCGTATGCGGTTCAATCGCACAAGCGACGGCGGGAAGCGCGGTTAACTTACATTCGGGCAATTCGACGGAATTTGTAGCGGAATTAATTGATTCAATGGGCCATTCTTGTACGTCGTTACGTAACCAAGACGGTCCCAAGAACCACAAAGGATGGTTCTGAATTTGAGCGGGCGTTAGACCACGTGACAAACAGTCACTAGGATTTTCAGTGCCAGGCACGTGATAAAAACATTCAGCGGAAATAGCGGATGTAATCTTCGTAATACGCGTCGCGACAAAAGTTTTAAATTTATGTGGAGATGAACTAACCCACGATAACGCCACCATGGAGTCCGTACAACAAAATATTTGATCTACGGAATGGCGAGTTTGATAAGAATCAACAATACGACGAACTAATTTCGACATGAGCAGTACGGCACATAATTCGAGACGAGCCACCGTTATTGTTTTGAGCGGAGCGACTTTTGACTTAGCGCAGACCAAACGTATCGACGCGGGGGTTGATGAATCATTCTTACTCCTTACGTAAACAACACAACCATACGCACGCTCACTGGCATCTGAGAAGGCCACAATAGATATGGATGAATTTTCAAATACATTTAAGTGTCGCGGGATGCGTAAATTTTCTAAAGAAGGAAGTTCGCGTAAATAGTTTAACCACAAACGTAAAACGTCGGAAGGTGGTGTACTATCCCAGTCAACTTTTAATGCGAATAATTTTTGTAAGATAAGTTTTGCGTATAAAATAACGGGCGCGATCAATCCGAGCACGTCATACAAGCGTGCAATTACAGATAAAATGTTGCGTTTCGTTGGCGGACGATCGTCTAACTTAACTTTAAACACAAATTCATCGGACGCGGGATACCACTGTAAACCTAATACTTTTAAAGTTTGCGCGGGATCGTTAAAATCGATATGAGAATGATAGCGTAATGTTTCGGGCAGCGAGTCTAGTAAATCTGGTGTATTGCTAGACCATTTGACGAGCTCAAAGCCCCCGGCTGTGCACAACTCGCGAAGATCGTCTCTGAGTTGTAACCCATCTGTTAGGGTTGGTACAGAGAAACAAATGTCATCCATGTAACAATAATTCTTAATAACGTCGGCAGCGAACGGGAATCGGTTACGTTCATCGTCGCAGAGCTGCCGAAGCACACGCATTGCTAAGAAGGGGCTGCTCCGAAGACCGAAGCAGACGCGGTTAAACTGATAAGTGTCGAGCGGTTGAGCGGGGTCAAATCGATATAAAAACTTTTGATATATGCGGTGAACGTCATGCGTTAAAATGCGTAAATACATCTGTTTGACGTCGGAGGTAAAAGCAAATTTATAAAAGCGAAAATTAATTAAAATAATAAATAAATCATTTTGCAAATTTTGTCCCGTGTATAAAATGTCATTCAGTGCTACACCCGATGTGGTTTTAGCGCTTGCATCCATCACCATACGCCATTTAGTGGTGGTTTTATCAGGTCTTGCCACGGCATGGTGAGGAATGTAATAACCAGATGTACCGTCATCGTTAATTACTGGTGATATATAACCCTTATCTGGGTACTCGCGTATAATGGAGTCATATTCTAGACGTAACTCGGGGTAGGAAATCAATTTACGTTCTAGTAACATAAAGCGTTTCTTAGCGTGTTCATATGAATCGCCCAATAGTGTTGGGTCGCGACAGAAGGGTAATGCAACTGAATAGCGGCCTAACTTGTCACGGGTAAAATTATTAATAAAGATATTTTCGCATTCACGATCAGCGGGACTTAAAGCTATTTCACACGGAGATACCTCCTCAAGTTGCCAAAATTTTTGTAAAATTGAATCTGTATGGTAATCTACTGTCGAACAAAAGGACACGTTTGCGGAAGCGGGACTTAGTGATGGCGTATTTCCGATAACTATGTATCCAAAAATTGTTTCAAGAGCAGTAGGAGTGCCTTGCGGACCGCGGACACGTCCCGATAACAGTATATCAGAAAATAAAGATGCTCCTATAACCATATCAACCTCTCCCGGCGAGGCAAAGCTAGCGTCTGCAAGCGGTATATTATTTAAGTAACAAAGCTTCGATACGTCTACTTGAACGGTCGGCAACTCATCCGTGATTCGGTCGAGTACGAAAGCGTCGATAGGTACCAATACCTTATCATCAAAGCGAGATTGTAAAATTACGGATGTGACACCCCTAATAGGACTAAGTGATGACCCTATTCCTTTAACAACGGCACGCGGAACTTTATTAAAATTAATATTTAATTTTTTGCAACAAGATAACGTTATAAAATTGTTTTGAGATCCTGAATCGATGAGCGCTCGAATGCAATGCGAATTGTTATCTAACGAGTCTTTTATATAAACTTGAATAGTACCGAGTAGGCAAGTATTAATTACATTGTTGTCGCTTTGAGCGGCTAGCGATGTACTCTGGAATGTGACATGCGGACGCTCCAAAGTCTCGTGGCTTAATGAGGTACCAGCGGTAGCGGTGGCGTTAGCGGGCGTTGCAACGTTCAAACCGGTCGCGGTGGGTTCGCGGACGGGATCTCGTGATATCGATGGGACGGACGCGCCGTTTACTTCGTGGCGCGAGTGCCTCGAGATCGAGCTGGCGTTCGAATTCAAACTTTGTGCATTTTGCTTTCTACATAGCAACGAGTGGTGATTACATTCACAAAATCGACATTTAGATAATGACTTGCAAGCGGAATAATTATGAGAAAGACTTAAGCAATTAGTACAGCCCCGGTGATCTTTAACGAGCTTAGATCTATTTTCAATTGAAAGATCATGAAATGCACGGCATTTATATAATGGATGCCAATTATTTTTGCATATGGAACACGACGACGACGTAGAGGCAAAGCGGTTATTGAAAGAGGAAGATGTAACGAACGAATGAGTGGATCTTTGGTTTACTGAATGCTTATTTAATTTCAAAGCGGTCTCAGTTATGCGTTTATTAGACGAACCACTAACAACTGTGGCTGTGCGGTCCAGTATTTTTGATTGTTCGCGAAGGAAAATAATTAAATCGTTATAAGTAGGCAGCGCGGTGTCTCGCTTTAACATTTCAAAGGAGCGAGCGGTTTCTGAATCTATCTTCTTTAACGCCAAGTACAAGATTATTAAATCTGACAGATTATCGATTTTTAAAGAATTTAAACTTGATACAGCGGTACTAAATGAATCTAAAAACGAGTCAATATTTTTTGAATTAGCGGTCGTGAATGGTTTAAAATCAAACATTTGATCTATTATAGGTACGCCGTAGCGAGGCTCCGTTTGTCATTATAGCGATCAACTAATGACGTCCAGATAGTTTGATAGTTGTCACTGTTTGGTGTTATACCTACACAAACGCTAAGGGCGCGGCCAGACAGCTTGCCGATCAAATATTGGACTCGTTCATGGTCCGAAAGATCGGGGTTTTCGTGAATAGTGCGTTTAAAAGATTCATAAAATATTGGCCATTTAATTGGATCACCTGAAAAAGTGGCTAGTTCAAGTTCGGGCAACTTAATTGATTTTTTAGTAACGGTAAGCGGTGTAGTTCCCGAAGTAGATGCGGTTTTTAATTTTGATTCGACGTATTTACAGCGACAATACAAATCTTCAAAAGCCGCTTGATTTTGATAATTTACGTCAGCGTGAGGTTTAAGTTTTATTTGAGTTTCGATCAGCTGATTCGTTACATTATAGAACTCAGTACGTAAATTATCCAAAGTTGCGGTGCTACACATAAATAATTCTTCAGAAGCTGTATTTTCAAAAGCATTTAAGGATCGATCGTAAACGATCTGTAATCGAGCGAAGATTGCGTCACGTCTGCCTTCTAACACCTTCAAATTAATTTTTAAGATAGAAGTTTCGTCTTCCTCAGCAGACTCGTACGCATCTTTCTTTTCACAAACATCGCGTTTAGGGGGCATTGTGAAAAGATGTTAATGTCCACGCAACTAAAGACTTCACTAGTAGCAAGCGGATGGAACGTTCGAGAACGCGCTAACCGGTAAGTAATATTCGCGTAATGCAAAACTACCGACACAAATAAAAATATTATATGGAGCCGATTATGCGTAGAAAATGGAACACTGAATGAATAATTATGTTATGTTTTTTAGCGGGAAAAGAGAAAAGGAGAAAAGGGACTAAATAAGAGTCGAGAAGACTATTAACTTTCTAAATTAAGTTAGGAACCGGGTCGATGGACCAGAAAATAATGTTGGCGCGTCCGTACAGCAATAGTACAGTACGCGACCTAAAGCGGGATTCCGTGTGTGCACATAACACTAGACCAGTCTAGACTTACCTTCAAGTTGGTGGTGGTGCTGACGAAGAATTCTTCACGCGACTTGTCTTCTTGTTGGTTCGTCCGAACTGTGTCCAACATACATACACACACGGCCTTCGATATAAGTGGACTGTATGGAAGCGGTATTAAGCGGTAGAAAGAAAGAATTTCCACGATGGTGGAAGATCAGCGGCGCGGATGGGCACAGAGAGCCAGCGGTTAGCCCGATAGCCAAGTATGGACTGATTGAGAAGCGTACGCGCAGATTAAACGCGTTATTAAAATGTTTGAGGGTGGATTTAGAAATCGCCTTACTGGCGCGAACATTAATCAATAAATAAATCAAATGGTGAAGTTATTTAATATTAAATTTATTATTTAATATTAAATTTATGTTTATATATATTTTGTCAATTTTAATGGATGTTTTTGATGATGGGTCCTGCACCGCAGGAGAATCACTGAAAATTTATATTCCTAACAAAATTTATTAACGTTAAAAATTCCCAATAATAATAACGAGTATTATTAGAATCAAAGATATTATAATATTAAGAAGATCTTTGATTAGAATTAAAAATGTTTAAAAAATGTGAAATAAATATTGTAAATATCTTTCATAGTTTTTCTTGTCTCAAAACTACCCACGTATATTATGTATAAAATAAAAACAGTTCGCCAGTTATGACTGATGACCGCATGCGACATTTTTCCATGACCTGTTTATACTACCATCGTATTAGCATTCCGTCAGAATTTTGATTCCGAAAAAAATTACAGCCGTTAACACTGAATTTTTATTTGCCCTTGAAATTTATTTATACACAAAGGAACTTGAACCTTAAGTCTTACGCATAGAGTCTTAATTCGATTGGTTTGCAAATTTGCCCTTGCGCATGCGTCCTGCTGATTTACTTAGCCTTCATCCCCTTTGAAAAGTGATGACCATACGTAGGAAACGAAATTGTCGATAAAATACTTATTTTGATATTTATTTAATGTGAAATATTTTTGTTTTATTGAAGCTATACTTCATAAGGGGCGTTTGGAAAAGAATATGAGAGTAAAATTTTTACAATGCGACAGCCAAAAAACGACATGATGATGGTGCGTGATACTATCTATGTACTACGCGAACAGTATTCGCTGGAGTAGTAGGAGTATTTTGAATTGCTAGCGCGGGTCGTAGGTGCGAGTGAGAGGTACGTGGTTGGATTGCTAGCATGGGCCGGTTCGTGGATGCGAGCGAGAGGTACTTATAAGTAAGAGGTAAGTATAACTTCTTACGTGCGTACATAAGTACATTAAAGAATTTTCCGTATTTTAAAGAAGCGTAAAATTAAAAGCTCTTCTGTGATTGGTCGAGCCGTTTGGAATCTTACGAATGGGCAATCCGTTAGTTTATAAATTTACCACGAGACGTCGCAGATTGATAAATTTCCGAAAATGTGGCCGTAAAATAACAAAATTTTGTCTCGTTTAGAATCTTACGAAAGTTTTTAAAATTTCCTAGAAAATTTTAGGAAATTTATAAACTTACGGTTCTTATTATATTCTGGTGACATTTATACATTATGGGAAATGTTAAAATGAAATTGAACAACTTGTTGAAGCATCTGATACCTAATCATTATTTTAGCCACATGAAGAAACTTGTTTCGCCAGTTTTTTTAACCAAAAAATATGAACACTAAACAATTTCTTGTCACACTTAAAACTGTGATATATGGTATTGTTTGGATCTGAGCAATAAATTTTGATAAAATGTCGGTTAAGGCTATATTGATCTCACATGATGGTAAGTACACAAAACCATGAATACCCTACTATTAATTTTCTTTGGTATTAGTTTCTTTGTAAACAAATGGAAAGGAGTTTTAGGATCACTAGGTTCGGATTAAGACAGATCCAAATTATTATCCCAGTATTTCATCAAATATACGAAACATCATCTTCTTTTAATAAATTGATAGGCACTTCACTTACCAGCTTACTTCACTTATAACTAGCACTATTCGAGTGTTAAAGTAGTTCTTTATCTATTCAAACCATTTCAGCATATTTTTTGCTTACAGGTCATTCGAATGCGCAAGACATTCATAACTATACAACGAAGACGAGTTCATCAAACTCAAGTCAAATGCTACTTTATAGTAGAATTCCCGAATGCAACAAAGAAACACATTCAGTAGTACATTTTAATGTTACCTAAGAGATTCCTACTAAATATTTATAGTTTTACTTTGCAATCAACGTCAACAAACAACAACTAGGTACAATAAGATTAAATTCCTTCAATAGATAACGACATAAATAGTATTAACAGTTAGTCACCGATATCTAAAAATAGAACTCGAGAAGGGGTCACAAAAACAGTCTGTCCGCTCCGTTTTAAGACAACGTTTACGTTTCCGCTATCGACGGTCGATAGCACGCTGCACATCACTTCGGTCCCCCCTAAGGCGGCCGGCGGCTGCGCGGACCGCCATGACACTTCGGCGTGCGTGCCCCAGCTTACTGTCACGTTCGGAAATAGAACGATTTAACTCCGTTTTTTACGGATAATTTGATTTATTCGTCGACTAAATACTCGGACGCGTAAGTGAGTATCGCCATGATAAATATAAACGATAGAAAATTATGAAAACATTTCATATAGCCTAAAACTTATTTCAATGAGCGGTCGGGATTGTGGAATGAGCGAAGGACTTTCGTGGTTTTTTTTTTATTTTTGCTTTTCAAGTGCCTTGCACGGACGGTGATTTTCACGTCCGTGGTACCTTGACATTCGGGTACAGAATAAAAAATAAATTGTGTTTTTCTTTTATTTTTCAGTTTGTTGAGCAAGCAGTACCAAATCTTGAAGATGGATATCAATTGGTGGAGATTTTACAGCATGGCAGGTGATTATAATTTGTTGTTTGCATTTTTTATATTATTAGATAATTTTAGAAATATAAGTTTAACTCGTTATTATGGATATAAAATTTATTTACTTACTATAATGTGAATAATAATGTTTGCAATATAATTGTGTACAAAATTTTCCATGTTATAATAATTGACTGAGTTATAATTTTATTTTTTAGTAAGTAGGTACCTATGTAGGTAATTTTACATTCTCAATATTGAAAAAATAAAGCTTTTTATATCAACATCGCAGTGCATGTAAATGAGGCTCAATGAGCTGGTTCGGCCTCTCATGTGGAACCTAGCAGTAATGCGTCATACCAACCCCAAGTTACCCGATGATAAGTCAGTAATAATTAAGCACTCAAATTTTCACCTTATCCAATCGATTTAAAGTTTACATTCGAGTAACTTACTCCGTGTAATAAGACCTTCCTCATTTGCTCAAATATATTTTTATATTCGCGGAGTCAAGGTATGCGCAAACATAACAAGTTATAAGTAATAATATACTTAATACTCGTTATCTTAAGGTTTATATTTGCTTATCTTTTTTATTTGCGGTCCGATGCGTATTGTATGCTCTAATAAAGCTTCGTGTTAATTGGTTTATTATTCAAATTTTAATTATGATTATAACAACGATTTAAAATCTATCATTATTAATCAATAATATTATTAATCAATAATATTATTAATATAAAAATGGGTTTTCGATTATATTACTGTATCCATGAGCCATGAGTACCTATCTACCATGGAGTATAGAGCTAAGGAGAGCCCTCCATCTCATATGGGGGGAAAGTTGAAAAAGTGGCCAGCTGTATACTGAAAATAGAGGTGCCAGTACCTACATACGATAATATGAACATAGCTGTTGTAGACTGAGTAAAGTTTGCTGAATTAAAATAAGATATTTAAAAATATTCATGACTAGAAGAGTTAGAAAAATGCCAGTATACAAAACCTCAACTATTTGCGTATTCTAATTTTTTTTATTAAATATAACCAAAATAATACTGTGAGAAAATGTTTCTTTAAAATATTATCTTTATCCTAGGCTACTGCAGCGCCATCTTTATTGGACGCGTTTTTATGGACACTTTTTCGTAACAGAGATGGCTCTCCTTAGTTCTATACTCCATGGTACCTAGGTGAATTAAACTTTTTAATCTGCGCGAAACCAATTCCTCCTGATATTTTGTCGATGGTCCTCGTACAATATTAAGGTACCAACACACTTGCGAGTTGCGAGTGTAGACTGTAGGTATAATAAGATGCTACCTACTAAAGAAGATACTTTTTTTGGTAAAATGCTGTATTAGTATTACGTCCGTATGAGTTATTTTGTCAAAGAGCAGATAAGAATTCGATTGTTATTATGACAGATTGTTAAACTTATAATAATAATATTAAAATAGATTCTAAGCAGAAGGTCACAATATCTGAAAAATGATTTTTATATTTGAAAAATGCTGCTGCTAAATTTTTGACGTAAATTTTTGGCGGTACCTAGAAAATTATGCAATTTCATTAATATTTCCATCAAATTTAATGTTAAACAAAAGATTTACAATACAATATTCGGAAGTTCGTTCAAATAATATAAATGAAATAATTAACCATCAATGTATGTACAATAATAGTGGTCAGATGACAAAATGTCTCATGATAAAATCAATGCTATTATTTATTTATGGATAAAAATAGGGCATCAATGATCTTTTTGTAATGCAAATTCACAACAAAAACGTGTACATTTCCATACTATAATCTAAAGGTAATATCGCTTGCTTAAGGGGTTATCGGTGGCTTTTGTGACGATCTGTTCCTTCACGTGTTGGTATTCTTAGAATATGAAAAGTGAAATATAAACCAACAGGAAAAATAAAGAACCTTTTTAGATACCTACTTATTACTATTGGATGAGTTTTAGATTTCAAGCAAAGAATATATTATTATCTATCTATCAGCCGTTGGTACTTCACAGCTGGCCTTCCTTGATTGATTGATTGATCACTGCTTAGAACCAAGCCCTCTTAATCCAACGGTTCGCTGCTATTTTTTTTAGTTTATCACTCCACCATACCACCGATTCTTTAAACATTGTTGCAATGCCTAAATGTGTCGGAATAAATGTTTCTTTCTTTCTTTCTTTCTTTCACCTGGTCAGTGTCGACCTGTGGTTCATTAGTGAATATCACAAATATCTGTAACGTATCTATTTTAATTTCATTCATTTGTTGACTCTCAAGGCGTGTATCCAGTAGCAACAATGTGGTACCTGGCAATATTGAGCAGTGGTATAGTTATTTCAATAGCTAAAGTTACAATAATTCAGAAACTATTTCCATCTTCCAGGTGCGACCGACGACGGTGAGATGCGTGACGGTTGCGCCGCCGAGCGCATGTGGCGCAACGCGTGCAATATGCTCGTTGCGCCCGACGCCGATGACGCATGGAAACAGATTGTGGAGACCTCCCCACCAGACTCCGTGTGGCATTCGCTGCGAAACTGCGTGGCATATCAAGTATGATACGATTGGTGGTATGATAGTATATAGCAAGATTTTTTTATTTAATCAAAGCTAAAGTTACAGTTAAAGGTGATATTAGATTTGGGGACTTGAGCCATGTAATGCCAAAATGGATTGCTCCAAATTAAAAGTTTCATATCAGTATCATTACTATTGAAGCTTTAGTTAAAATATGAGATGAATATTCTTACCAATACTCTTCTGAATTATAATAATACTCTGTAACGCATTTTATGGGCCGTTTCTGAATGAAATTATGACAAGTGGGTAAATTAGGCTGAATCAATTTCCACCTTCTTGTCATTTCTACTCTTTTTGTTCATGTAAAATTATTATCATTGATTGACATTTTGTCCTAATTGTTTTCTAATATGTAAATAACTGTAATAATTTCAGGCAGGAGTCTGGCATAACTTACTGATGAAGGGCATAGATGACGTCACGCATCCCGCTGCATTCAAACTAGCCATTGTACTTCGTCACACACCATCAGAGCTGTCTCTCAAACTGTTGACAGAGTTGCTTCCATCGCACCCTCAGTCTGTAAGATTTGAATTATATTTTCCTAGTAAAATTTTACCATTATACTACCTATTTTATTTTCTGTTCAATAAAACATTGGAATATTTCAGTCTTCAAAAATAGCCTAGTGTATTTTACAGATGAAGTATAGAATAAAGTTGCCTGATGATAAGGGTCATAAAATTTTGATTTCTTTCACTTCTGTTTCTTCCACAGCAAGATCTGATAGCTTACATCCTAGCTCTCCTAACAGACGATGAACCGTACTGCGGTGGTTGTAAAACCGTAGACCTTCCACAAGGAAACCCTGCACTATCGAACTTTGCCAACACTGCACCAGCACCGTTACGAGACGTTCAGTTATTTGGTGACTGCGAGCTAGCGGTGATGGCTGGGTCGAAAGAGGAATATGACGCCCATGCGAAGCTTGTGAGAGCGGAATACTCGCAGCTAACTAATGCCAATTATGTGGAGTTGAGGATTAAGGTTTGTCCATGTCCATTATATATTTTGGCTGTATTGGGGCGGCTTAGAATAATAACCCCAATCCTACGCCGGATGGGTGTCGTAAGAGTCGTCAGAGTGATTATATTATTAAATAGTATTTACTAGTAAATTACAGGAAAATTAACCGATATAATTTAATTGCAGGTCCTAGAACAACTTAGCCAAATCCCGAAGCTGTACAATACGGTGGAGTTCGAGTGTTTCGAATCAGCCGCTCGTGAGAACATCCAATGGGAGATCAACACCCTGAAAGAACACTTGGCTGGTAGACATGACTAGGGGTGTAGCCAATGGGGATCAGATGTAGAAGAGTCCTAAGCCATGTTTGTTTAACATTACCATCGTATTTAGTGTATCAGTGTCTTACACTTGATGTCAGGGTAACGTGAAAATATTATATTATCATTTTAAAATGCCTTGTTAGGTCAAGACTTGTAGTTTGACTTGTAACTCAACATGCTATTATAAACAAAATATCCATTCTATGTTTACTACTCTAAGCAGAACACTTACAAAAATCACAGCCATCACAGGCGATGTTTTCAAAATATTTTTACTAAAAGTTAAATAACTTACGACGCCTTAATCGCATGGTAATGTTAGACGGAAGTTGACTGAAAAGGACTTCTATGAAATCTGATCCTCATTGTAAACCAATAAACATTGACTTTTCTTAGATTTAGTGTGAACAAAGTGTAGTGAGTATCACCGGCAAAGCTGCGGAGACTCGGAATTTATGCAATTTATGGATTTGCAAATGTTACTAAAGATTTAAAAGTAGATATTATTATAATTACATATATTACTATAAATCATGGAGGTAAGAGATAAAGGAGAACTGTTTCATATGGGAGCAATGTTGAAAAAGTGTCTGGCTAGAAACAGTTCTAAAACCCTCCACAATGGCGCTAGAGTAAGCAAAGGTATGGTGTGAATATAACAGTCGTTGACGAATTGAAGTGTGCCGAATTAAACAGTGTAAGTCCAGTATACCTAACTTCAATTTATCCTGTTGCTACTGTGGCGCCACCAATTTAACGCACTTCGACGGATACTTTTTCACAACAATTACTCCTTTTCCTCTATCATCCATGCTATGATTATCATTGAAGAATGTTCATTCTAACTTTGATCTTTATTATGACGAGATAATAAAAATCTATGTGTAGTCTAGCTAGATCATTGACAACTATAAGAATAATAATATTTGTAACATCGGAAAGTATTGTATTGAAGGTAAGTATTTCTAATTATTGCAATTACAAAAAAATGTTTGAATTTTTTTTTATAATTTATCACTCCTATTTTAACAATAAAGTTTTGAATCCATTCCATTTGTGGTAAAATTTTGCATATTATTATTATTATAAGCGTATTTGAATTAATCCAAAAATTTTCTAAGATTTATATAATATTTATAGATATTAGGCGCTTCAAGCGTAATATAGTGCGATACCTTTATGAAATGGCTAAAATATTGTATGTATTGTAATTAATGTATTGTACGAAGTGATTAATAATTTGTGATTCATCATTCGGAATCATATTCTATAGTGGATACTTCATGATTAATTAATAAATATTTTCTGTATGAACAGAATGACCATAGATAAAGTTAAATTACTCTGTGTCCAAAGAACATCGACGTTTATTAGCAGGCGTTCACACTGTGGTAAATAGAGTAAGGTGGAGCACAATTTGACATATTATATGACATTTGCAATAGCATTTGTATTTGTCTTATCTGGCATTTTGCCCCGACTTACTCTTCAGATATCTTATGTCTTGCCCCGACCGATTTTTTAAATTTTTATTAAAATTAGACATATATTCACAATTATTCGACGCACTATAAAAAGGAAGTTTATTGTTATGTGTGAATTGTTTCAATACATGTCAAGTGAGTTGTTGGTGCAAACTCTCGGTATTAACAATTTAATATTTATGTATAAACATTCAATGGGGATCGATGTTTTTACTTAGATTGCATACTTATTTTCATTTAAGTGACCAAACTATTAGTAGTAGTAGTTATTAATTAGTTGTATGTGTTGTATTAATTATTATGAATTGAATGCATTTATACGTTTGCAAAATTTTATTGAAATTTTATTGTTGTCGTTTTTAGCTGATATGAATACATTTTCTTTTCACTTAAAATATTGTTTAATTTGTCATATTTAGCTGATAGGAATGCAGTAGTTTCGCGGGAATGACATTGTTTATTTTGAATAGAAATTTTACTACTAGCTTATTTTAAATAGGAAGGGGCAGTAAGAGTGTTCAAAATAATAACTTCTCGAGGTAAAGCATATTATATCCTTAAATTGTACTGCCACATTATACATTAATGCACTTTACAAATTGAGGTCTTCAATTTGAGGCATAAGAAATTATATTTTTAATAATTTTGTGTTTGAAGGCATAGTCAGCAGCATATGAACACCATCTGATATGAGAACTATACCACTGAGTAGTAATAGCAGTTGTTAGAATATTTTTAGTTATTATTTTAACAAGAGTGAAGTACCTGAATTTAGACAAAGTTATAATTATAAATTGTATTTGATGTATATCCAAAGAAAAAATTAATAATAAAATTTAAATATTGCATTAGAGATCAAATTTACTGTAACATGGGTAATGTTACATATATGTTGTTAATTTACTGCAAAAGCTTCATAGGGTACAGTGAGTATTGTTATTCTTTGCATCTAATATAATATTGCATGCTTGCATAAAATAAACTTATATAAAATATGTCGTACGCCTACATACAAGTTGTAATATTATTATAATATAATTAATAAAATATGTTTATTTTGTATACACTCACATGTTTTATTATTTGTCCAAAAGTTTCAATTTTTTAATTTTCAAAACAACAATTTTTGGAAAAAAAATTATGTCCAATAGATAATTTCGAAAATAATAATTATTGAGACACTCAGATTCTGGATCAAAAGGACAGTAAGGATTATGACCCTATTATAATTTTATCCTGGCCTCAACCCATTAGTGGCCCACTTTCTGAGCACGGGTAGAGACCCGGCCATCACCTCAAGAGAAGAGACTCTTGATGCCTAAAGCATACTTCAGATTTCTCCACCACGCTGTTCCAGTGCGGATTAGTGTTTTTCATGCCACCCGATTTACCCAATTGGCATGGATTTCATGGCCTCCAACATGGCTAAATGACTGTTATCTTTCGAAGCACGGAAACGCTTACAAAAATTTTGCCATTTTAACGACAGATAATCGCATAACGGTATTTCGATATTTCGAGTAACTTTCAGGAACGAAAGTGGCAGTTTTGTTTCGGTGCATCTAAAGTTTCTAATATTTCGATTCTTTTTCTATAAATCTAAATCCAGAAAAAATGTAAGTTGAAAAATATGGGTTATATTTCTACCAAAATATAAGAGCAGTACGAAATTTTATGGCTCCTACACAATACGTCCCCGGCAGCTCTTATAGCCGCCGGCTTTGCCGCACAAAACGACATCTCATTTTATTTGTATTTTACCACACAACACTATCGCGTAAATGCCGTAAAGAAACTAACTTTGGGTGCGACACGACTCGCGTGGCAAAAGCCAAGCGGGCATGCCGGCGCGGTGGAGTAGTGTGTAGGAGCCATTATAATAACATAAAAATGATGTTATATACTGTTTAGTAATCTGTTTTATTTGTCTATTTACTCTGTGGTAACCTGGTGTCATAGACTAAAGTTGTTAATCTGTTCAGTGTTCTGTAAAAATCAGACATGGCGTTTTTTGAAAGTCAAAAATAGACGAGTGCCAAGCCTTTGAATTGAAAGTTTTTGTGTGATTTGTTTGCGTTAATGCATATAAAGTTATAAGAAAAACCTTACTATCCTTAAATATAAAAACGTAATCAGTGTGTTGAAGATCGAAAGTGGCTTTAGCTGAGGTCGCTAGCAGGTAAACAATGAAGAGAAAGGTCATTGATCGTCGCTTAGGGCTCCCGGGAGGCAAGGCAAATGGCGTCGCAGGGTTTGTGAGTAAGGTTGTTGCATTATACGGGATGATGTTCGCAGGCGTGTGTGATGTCTTGGCGCGAGCGGAACGAGCGATCTCGATGGAACGAGGGGCACAACGGCCGCGGGCGGTCGCCCGTGTGGGAGCCGCGGCGGAGCGATAGCGCCGAGCGACGCTCTCCGGGGCGAGACCGTCACCGCGACCGCCGGGATCGGTACGACCGGGAGGACCGGGATAGGGACCGTCGCGACCGGGATATCCGCGATCGTCACGACCGCGACTTCGACCGTCGCCGCGACCGGTACGACCGTTCTCGTGACCGAGATCGCGACCGTGAGCGCGACCGGCCCCGCGAGCGCCGTCGCTCCACACCGCGCCGGTTCGACGACAAGGATATCCCCGCACCGCCATCGCCACCCAGCATCAGCGGGGAAGTCGACAGGGTAGCCAAATCTGCCGTTAGCAGCAGATCCAATAGTAGAGACGAAGATCCATCTAATTACGATTCCAAGTTCGATCCTAGAGAGAAGGAGGATCTGTCTAACGCTACGCCAGGTGATTGGTTCTGTAAATGCGGCTCGTACAACTTCAAAAGGAGACAGATCTGTTACAGGCGGAATTGCAACGGCAAACGGTCGGAGGGGACGGTGTACGGCGGAGACGCCGAGAGGGGCGTCATCGCGGATAACAACGCTGGCATAACAAAACGCTTGTTGTTCAGAAGGTTAGATGCACTCACCACTGAAGAAAATATCCTCGAGGCTATCAAGGAGAGATGCTCCAAATCAGTTCTAGACTCGATAGCTGGCATAACAATAGGTCGAGAAACATTGACGGGTGCGTCCAAGTGTCTCGCATACATTAACTTCAACTCTGTCGCGGATTCCACTGCCGCGCTTACGGAGCTGTCGAACTTACAACCACGGCTTACTATTGATTCGAGAGAAGTATTATATTCATTCTATAATGAACCTCAAAAGATTCAAAAGCCCACTCCGGCAGCTCAAACAGATTATAATGCTTACTATGCTCAAATGGCTAGTTACGCAGCGTCGGCACAGGCCTTGTCGGAGGCAGATAGGGTGAATGCTGCAGCCGCAGTGGCGCAATCTGCCATATCAGCAGCCCAAGCTCGGCAGAACTCGTGGACACCAGCGACTGCCCCGGTCTTCACTCCGGCCACCGCCCAGCCGACGCCAACTGTGGCATTACCAACAGGTGATGGTAAAATTACATACACGGCACCAGATGTCAGAACGTTCTTGTACGATGAGACTTCAGGGTACTACTATGATCCAGCGACTGGACTGTATTATGATGGTAACACACAATACTTCTACAACAGTCAGATTAATCAGTACATGTATTGGGATGCTTCTAAATCTACCTACATAGCTGCAGCCCAAAATAATGGGGCTCAAGCTACGCAGGGTGCAGAGCAAAATTCAGCCACTGGGGAGATTAAAGAACCCGAGGAAAAGAAGAAAAAAGATAAGGAGGATAAAGTGAAAGTAGCTAAAAAGATAGCCAAAGATATGGAGAGGTGGGCTCGGACATTAAATCAAAAGAAAGAGAATGCTAAGAGCAATATTGTAATGGAGCAAGTATTAGATATGGGAGCTAGTAAGGGTTCTGCTGATATCGGCTTCTCAGTCCTAGGTGCTGGGCCTTCGTTGTCACATGTCAGGGAACTGTCCCCTCCACCGTCAACAGAAGAGTTCTTGATCAAAAAAATTGAACCAGCAGTTATTGACAATGATGAAGGAATCATTGATTGGACTAAATTAACTTGCATTTTATGTAAACGACGTTTCCCTTCAGCGGAAGTTCTAACCAAACATAAAACTATGTCAGATTTGCACAAGCAAAATTTGGCAGAATTTAGGAAAAAGAATGAGTTGTTACCACAGACTAATAGCTATAGGGATAGGGCAGCTGAAAGGCGTTTGAAATTTGGAGAAGACGAGACGCCAGTTATAAGAAAGCGCTATGATCCTCCAGAACCGATTAGTCAAATTCAATCACAGCCCCCGCCATCTGTTGTGGATACAATCGGTGGGAAAATGTTGCAAAAGATGGGTTGGTCGGAGGGTAGAGGTCTTGGAAAGGAGGAACAAGGGAGAATAGCTCCGATCGAGGCAGAACAGAGGCCAAGTTTGGCCGGACTGGGCCAGAAACGAGGCATTTACACTCCAACACCTGGTTTAACGTATAGAGACACAGTAAAAAAACTAATGATTGCCAGATATAAGGAAGTCATTGGTCAAGAGGAAGGCTCTTAGGTGGGTTTTAATTTTATTTGTTTTTCACTTCACTAATTGGTTTTATTTCAGATGGAACTTTTCAGGTCAGTTTATTTTGAAGTAATTTTGTCTCAGAGTGCAATATTGAAACTAAATTAAAGATATCTGGCATGCATGTTTCTGAGATCCTAATAAATATTTGTATGGGGATATTTTATTCATTAATATTCTCCTAGCCTATTATAGATATATTATCAAGGCTTTTAAGTTAGCCTAACTGGATGGTGCATTTTAATAAGGTTATGATTTTATATGCCACTAAACATACATAGCCACTAAAAACTTACATAATATTTATTTACAGCTAAAAATACTTGGTGAATAAAAAGAAACAATAAATAATGTTTTATGTAATACCTAATAAATGAGAAATACTTATTTATGTTTTCCAAACATAATATCATGAAAATTACCTCAATGATCACAGAATTTTGTGAGTGTGGGGAAGCTATATTGTATTAAATTAATATTTTTTTTATTTAAGAGGTCTCTAGCATGCTGAATTTAGTATAACAATGAAATTGAAACTGCAATAATAATATAAAAAAATACTTATTTCTCCTGTACAATTTATATTATCAATGGATTTGGGCATAACAAGTAATGCTGTATGAAGAACTGATGGTTAAGTAATATATGAAGGTAATGGGGCCATATGGTATTTAGCTCAATGTCTAATGTTTTGATTCTGGTTTACTACAATAGATTGGGTGCTGCAAGCTTCCTCTCCTCCAATACAGATGTATCGCTCGTCGACATGGTAAGTTTTAAACTAATTAGTAATCCTAACTAATAATTGTGTTGTTTACAGCATTCTACAGGTAAATATTAGGGCTTTGGAGACTGGTGCAGTAACAAAAGAAATATTTTTTGTTTTTTTTAAACAAAAAATTAAATATTTCTAGAAAACGAGAATGCCCATTTAAAAGGAGAAATGTACTGACTTTAATATTTTTGTGTCGTAATTAAAAAATACTAGTAGTATTTGCTAATGTTATCTTATGAATCTGTAGTCTGCAGTTTGACTTGAGGCACTATCCAGTGTACATGAGATAACTATATGGCCAAATAGCTATACCGTGGCCATACACCGTCAAGTTTACTGGATTCCGCATCAAGTCCACTGCAAACTTGACAAGTATACTTGATCGTGTATGGCCAGCATGAGATACTACTTTGGATGCAGTTTTCATTAATTGGGTAATATTGTTTGTTTCATTTCAATTGGTTCAATAAGGAGTAATAAAAAAAGCTAAAGCGGCCATAATAAACGGGCAAAATTTTTAGTATTTTATCCATTAATTTTAATAGAAAAGGTGTTATTTTAATACATTCAAAGTAATTGGATTCCCAGGTTTAAACTAAGTGTAATAATAATTATACTTATTACATTTGGTACCCTGTGCTTATTTTAATGATCCTGTTATGGACTTATAAAAAATCATATAATATTGATAAAATAGGCCTTTAACTCTAGCACTAACTCATATTCTTAAATCATAGAATTTGATTTATTTTATTCATTTAAAATATATAAGTAGGAAAATTTCAGAATTTCTATTTCAGTATTATAAAATCAAGTAATTTATTGTGTATTTATAATAATATTTTTTAAACTTTTTATTACTTTTCTATAATAAAGGCTATTGACAGTATTGCCACATCAAAATTTTGTGAATGTTTTTATACCCCCAAACTAGGTTTAATAGCAATGAGACAAATAAATAATTGAGGGATTGCTCGGAGAAGAGAAACTTGGACAGATTATAAAGACTGCTACAGACCAGCTGTGATATTTAGTGTCTGTGATAATGAAGAAATGGCGAAAGTGTTGTCTTTAGTGTACTGATGAGTTTGACCATTTGCGTTACAGAAACGTCGCAGTCGGGCGGACTTCGTGCCAAACAAAGTTAAATGTTACAAATAGGCCTGTTACATACTCGTAATTTAGTGTTCAATAGTCTAGTAAATCGGAGCATGGGTTTTGAGCAAGTTAGCTTAAGTTTAGTTAAGACCTTTTGAGTAGTGGATTTTTTGTTCTCGGTTAGATTTTAACTCCTTGGCTGACATAATTCGCACCCTCAGTGGAAAAAAGCATAAGTCGTCTTATGTTGAATTTTAGTTATTAATATGATTGGAAAGAGGGACAAAAGCTGCATATGCTCAATTTTTTTCAAATTTTTATCATTGAACTTGACGGTTTTGTGCAAGAAATCGTAATGTAAATTATTTAGACTACTTACTGCATTGCAATTTTCATCTTATGCCTTTTTTTCCACTAAAGGTGCGATATCTGACTAGAGCGCAGGCTTCCTAATCACACTAGGAATTAGAAATGATAATTTTGTCTAGAAGTGAGGGTTGAAAAAATATTTTTTAATGGAAATATTCAACAAATGAGCTGACGATCCACCTGATGGTAAGTGGCTATCGTCGCCCATGGACATCAACAACACCAAAGGCATCACTGATGCGTTGCCGGCCAAGAAAAGGTAGAATAAACAGAAAGAAAAAAAGAAAATGCATTTGTACACTATTTCTGATGAGTATTTAAATAAAATTTATCAGGACAAAATTTGTCTCGCTCTACTGGTATCCCTAAAAATAAGTTATTAGCTTGATGTACGTAAAGCTATGGTCTTAGTTCTTGCTCAAAATACATGTTCATAATTATCAGGCAGCGAATAATACAGTGTTCGCTAGAGACATATTCTATTAAATAGGTTTTGTTGTAACCTCATGTGTAAAATTTAATTTATTCAAGCAATTTCTGCAAATTATGTTGGTACATTTTCCATTATATTCTTGTACTATTGTACCAGAGTTGTCCACTAGTTGTTCAGTATTTGTACAATAATATTAAGTATTGAATTATGTCTCAGATGTTCGTTGTAATGTTTTAAATTTACATAAAATATTTTATTATGTACTTTATTATTCCATAGATTGTTTGTAATAATAGAAAATTGATGAAATGTACAGTGCATCAAGGTAATTTACCCTAGAGATATAATTTGTACCCAATGAAAACTACTTACAAGATCATTGCTTTTTTAAAAAACCAAATTTACTTTAATTTTAAAGTCATAATTTTTATTTATTCAAGGATCACACAACTTCATGTTTCTTTTCATTACTTAAATAGTTTTTGACAGGTAAATACCTTCATATTTTAATATTATAATTACGAATACATTAAATAGGTAGGTATTTTCGGAACTTTCCACAAAGGAAATCATTTAAATAAATTTTATTATAGTAAGAGTGTTCTTTTGTTTTTATGAAGTATGAATGTGTTACATTGTGAATAAATTATTTGGTAGCATTTAAATTTTTATCAAAAATTCACTTTTGTGCTCTCACCTTAGCAATAATTTACATATTTTGTCTTGTAATTGTTTCTAGATAGTCTAGATATTTGGCTTGTGTGAATGTTGGATATTAATATATTTTTTTGGTCTTTGAATTAATTTAATTACGAGCGATTAGGTACATAATTTACAAGTGTTATCAAATTATGGCTCTTATCACAAACCAGTAGCTCGCCAGCTATAATAATTCGTAATGTCTTTCTATTTACTTATTACATTTTTGATACATTACTGATAGGTTAACAGATAGTTAAACAATATAAGTATAACACAATACTTGCTGTATATTAATATTAAATGTACATATGCATTATTCTTTGCGACAGCTATGAGTTTGTAATATTAAGGTTTTAGTACTAATTGTGTTGCGTTGTACAAGTGGAGAATAAAAGTTATATTGATGCTCTATTCTGTAATTGTAAGTTTATAATGAAAGCTAAAATATAATTTTATTTACAGTTCTGTTGTTTTACTTACAATTAAAGCACTTACTTATGTAAGTTTTAATAATTAATTATGCATTTACCAATATAATTTGGATTTTTTTAAAGAAGGGATTGGGTTTGATAGCTAAGTTTTATTAGATTAAAAACGAATTATTCAACTAATCTTGATTCTCAAAAATCACACAACACACACCCAAATTATAAATTTAATATTATGTTGGTAGTAGGAAAAAATTAAAATGTTTAGTCTCTTGAGAATATTTTTAATAAAGGTAGGTCGATATCTTCATACAATTAAATAAATTGACAAGCTTGGCATACATGGAAATACTTTTATCACCGCTCATTTAACTTCCCCTGTATGTGGAATATCCGAAAGGGTTCAGTAGCAAGGGGATGTGATAGTGTTCATTCTCCTTGGTTTTAAAAATAATCTGTAATGGGAAAAACATTAATTTAGCTGAAGAACTCCAATTGTACCAACAAATGTACATAATATATTTATTGAATACGTTCATGGTAGGTTGTATTTGAGTGAGGAAGAAAAATACCATGCTGATTTCTGCCAGTCCGGAAGTCAAGCACGTACCCAGGATTTTTTTTCGGGGGGGGTCCGTTTGGGTAAATGATTAAAGTACCTAAATGACACGTAAAAGCTTCTCGGAAATAAATAGCAAATCAATTTTCACACGATAATTATTTAATACTTAGATATTTTCAAAAATGATTCAATATTACAGCATTAAATTTCTATCTGTAAAATGGGACACTTTTCAAGGGGGGAGGGGGGATGCGGATGGGGGAGGGAGGGGGAGACTTGTTGTTTTTAATGTCCTCGCATACAGGTAGGTACAACTTATATCAGTTTCAGAAAATTATAAAGCCGTTTCTCCCATACATTAAAATCTAGACTAAAATCTAGAATGAATGGACTAGTGCTAGAGCGTTAAGAAACAATAATTACATACACATTTGTCTTTAAATTCTTATAATAATTTTATTATAAGAAATCATTTAATTTTCGCTTATCTATTAGGTTCGACTGTAGTAGGGTTTGCTAATTCCCGACAATTTCAAAGTCCCGGGACACGAGACAGCCTACAATCGAAGTCCTGGGAATTCCCGGGACTAAAAATGATTACATAACAATTTCGACAATCTTGTCTCGTCTCGAGTCTCGACCGGAAATTAAAATTACGAAAAGTCCCGGGACTTCGAGACGCGAGATGTCCCGGGAACCAAACCCTAGACTGTAGGTATAACACTTTCGGGGGGGGTCTGGACCCCTCGGACCCCCCCCCCTGGGTACGTCCTTGCCGGAAGTTACGGTACTATCAGAAATCAGCATGGTTTTTGACGTATGGATGGGCGTGGTAGCTTGTTATATAATACAGGAATTACGAAATCCAGCATGGTATTTTTCTTCCTCACTCAAATGCAAGGTGGTGAGGCGGTGTGTACGCCGATATTTCGGCCCAGTTGCATAGATCGTGGTCAACAAGTTCAATTTATTTCACAAGATACGTCATGCTATCGTATGACGGTATAAAAATAAAATAATCGTAATTTCTCTATCTAACAATAAAAATATTAAGCTTAATCTATATGTAATTTTATCTCTATCTCACCTCAACACTTGGATACAATGTCTCCTTTCCCACTTTTTCGTAATAATCACCAATTTTAAATTTCAATTTATACGTTCCTTCTCCCATGGACTCCTTCGAAAATGGAAACTGCACCCTCCCGTCACTAGATGTCACTGTATTGTGCCAGAGCGTCCAACTCTCGCCTTTACTCTTGTAAAGTTCAACAAATACTCCGATGGCCGGTTTCCCCTCAGAAGTATCTAGAACGTGTGTGGAGAGAATTGGTTTTGACATTTTGTCGTGTTGACACTACGAGAGATAAGTTTACAATGACGACGATAGACCACGCTGACTCGTCTGAGGTCGGCGAGTCAAATACGATAGGGCAAGGTCATAAAGCTTCATTTGTGTACATAATATTTACATTATAATCGTCCGTTTTGTGGAAAATAAAGCATTAGGGTACCTAATTAAGTAATTCTCAGTTAATTATGTACTGTTTATAAATTCATTGTTTATGTTTTTTCAAACATCGAAGTAAAAAAATCGATGTATTGTAATTAAAATAAATAAATAAATTCAAATAAAATTGATGCTGTAGGTTTTCTGTTTATTAACATCTAAAATAGTTACCTAAGTACTAACTACTTATGATTGTTTTGATTCTTACCTTTACCTTGAATAAAAACAATTTTATAGAGTAAGGTTTTGCTCTCCGATCATTAATTTATTATTAGATGCTACTACCTACGTAATTAGTGCTTTAATAATTAATCAAAGGCATTTTAAAACAACTGTAACCTGAAAATATTTATTAATTGGCAATGTTAAATGTTCTGTGTGACTTCAGCTTACGTTTGTTGATTGCAACTACTGTGTTAACGTGCGTGAGAAACATTTCGTGTGGCTGACTACCGATAACATGCAATGCATTTAATTTTATTTGTGGTCTTGGATATTAGGTAGGTACCTACGTATTTAACTTTATGTTATTTAAACTATCCTTGACGAATGCGAGGTATAGGTAGGTTGGCAGATAGGCTCATAATGAAGAATAAATATGTTCCATTTCATGCCATATTTGGCAATCCTCCCTTTCTTCCTATCAGTTCATTCATGGAAGGTAAGTACTTAGTTCACGTTGTAGCTGCACGTGAAAATCTCGCCTAGTCTTCGTAAACGGTATAGGTATTCCATAGGTTATCCCACCCCATAGAATCATCTTGAAGCGCTCATAGCTCGGCGGCTTGCGTCGATCCTAAGTGATTGAAAAAGGTAAGCAATAGCGAGCGCGGTCGGTATTTGGCGATCGGTGACCGTTAGTGGCAAAAATTCTTGAGCGTTTCCGTTCTTCAGAGGACACTGGAGCAGCGTGGTGGAGTATGCTCTAGGACTCAAAAGACCCGTGCCCACTAGTGGGCTATTAATGGGTTGATACAATCAAACTACCTATATTTATTAAAGTGTATGTAACTATGTACCTATACCTAATGGGCATGGGGTACTTGGTAAAGTTTTACCTACATGAAATTACTACATATAAACTGGAAGCTTAAAACAGCTTCAGTCTATTGCGAAATTTAATAGATCGAACCAAAAAAACAACAGAAACTTTGTTAATGATGCGGCTACACCTTGCCTTAATTAATAGGTAAGTAGGTACATGATAAAAGACATGATTTGATGAATATTTTAATAAAATATCTACATTTGGGTGCCTCTTAAATATAATTGGAGGTAAACTAATCCATGCCATCAGAATGGAGATCTACAGTGTTCTTCTTAGCAAAGTTCTTCTTGATGTACAGGTCTGGATGTAGGACCTCCTTCCGGGAGCTCTGTCCACCAGCCACCTCGGTGACGATCTTGCTGGGCCCAGGTTTCCCTGGAAACCTTTCGTCGTAACCAACAAAATTCAAACTAGGTTCACCATGCTTGCTGTAGTCGATCCTCCAAACAGAATTTTCTGGATTCACCTTATAAGAAAAATGCTGATGTTTACCAGCAAAAGGCATGTCCGGGTCTTCAACAGACATTGATAGCTTCTCCTCGGAGTAATCGCCGAAATCTTTTACGTTCCTGCTCTTGTCTTTGTATTTGACCTTATGCGGATAGAATTTCCGAAGTTTTTTCCTCCCGTTGTACACCCCTGTCTGTTTCGGTTCTTTACGCTTTATCTTCTTCGTGTACTCCTGTGGTTTTGTTTCCATCTCTGTCTGGAGTCTTACCTTCTTGTGTTTCTTCTTCTGCTTCTTAAAGTACAACGAATCTCGTATCTTTAGGAAGTTCGATAACTCCTCGCTGTTTATCGTGGGGAACAACGCGAGCGTGGGCGCTTGGGTCGTTTTGTCTATCGACATTTTTTTGTAGTTAATCTGCTGGATAGATCTTTCTATGAGCTTGTTCAGGGTCTTGTCTTTCATTATCATGTCGCAAGGAATGCTCGGGAAGCTTCTGCACAGCACATTCTGCATTATCGTCAACACTTTCTCCGGCTTTTGTCTGTTGTCAGTTTCCGGTTCCGTCGACAAGCTGTTGTCTTTTTGGAAATTAGACACCATCTTTGTCATTAATGCGTTATTCCTCATTATCTTGGCTTCACTTATTATTAAAACGGTGACAAAAAGTAATACAGTACGCTGCTGCATTGTGATATCTGTAACGAGATAATGCATATAAAACAGTGTTATCATGACCAGATAACGGTGGCTATAAATAATGGAATATGGAAATTAAAACGTGACAATAAAATTCATTCACTGTATTAAATTTTTTACGTAGTCCACCGCGTAAACTTTAGTAACCTAGTGAGATAACTATCGAATCGATGTTGGTCACATCAAACTAACAATTTATCAATCGTATTATAAGTTATTATTTAAATGAAGATATGTAGGTAACTAGATTTTTATAACAGAACAGCCGAGAAGTAGAAAGAAATCAAAGTATTAACTGTTATTGTTAGAATTAAATGCTTCAGTTAAAAGCATTCTTACGACGAAGCTGACATCGGTATGAGATTGAAATATTTTCGGTAATTTAAATGCTAAGGAGGTAAGTATAAGTAGGTTGGATAGCAGTTATTATTTAATCTTTGAAAGGAGTTTCTTACTGCATTTGAATGAAACAGATTACATTAATTATAATGAATTAGTGCATTAAATCCATCGTCGGATTCGGAATTAAAAAACAATTTAAGGCTGCGATTCGAAATCACACCTACCTACTTATTTTATTTTTTATGAGGAATTTTACTCACCTAAGTTTCTGGGTTTTAGTAGACTCTATCACTAGGGTGTATTGGTGAATAGTGACAAAGAGGAAGTTGGTACAAGCGTTGAAAACAGTGTTGGAAGTTTGTAAAATATTATGAAAGATGTTTGTGGTAATGTCGCGTAAACTCGAGGGTTCCAGGTAAATATTATGGAAACGTTATTGGAGCTGTTATGCGTTTAGTTAGATTCTCAAGGCGAAGCATGAATCGTAAGGTAAGGCAGAGTTATTTTATTTCATGTAATTTTTTTACCATTTATCTATAGTAATAATAAAAAGAGGAAAGATTTGATTGTTTGCATTGAATAGGCTCTGAAACTACCAAACAGATTTGAAAAATTCTTTCACTGTTGGGAAGCTACACTATTGCTGGGTGATATAGGCATGTTATATTTAAAAAAAAAATTAGGGATCCTTAATAAATCTCCAATAATGTAACCCAAGGTGTAAAAAAATAAGAAAACCGAAGCAAAGCGAGGGCGGTTACTCGTTAGCCAATAAACGAGCAAACAAGCTGCTGCAATGGAAAGTGGACATCGTCGCCCATCATATTATAAATACTATATGTATAAGTTTCCTGGGATAATAAGTAAAGTACCCCATATGCTATTCCAGACCATGGTCTAGATGTGCGCTAAATTTCATGAAAATCAGTGAACTGATTTTAAACTGACTTTTTTTTGTGAAACTACTGAAGTAGTTTTTGCGTGAAAGAGTAGCAAACATCCATACACTCACATCTGTACATACATATAAAGGGCAAAATTGATTTACTAATGTATCAACGCACAGGCCAAACCCTTAGGCTGCGGGCACGGGATTTGCGGCGAGCGGCGCGATGGCGGTTGCGGCGCGGCGCGATTTGAAGCGATGGAATCAACAGTATGGCGTACTATGGGACCGGGCACGAGACCCGCGATTTCGAGCGGCGCGATGCGCGATGCACGGGCGGTGCGGGGCGATGCGCGGCGGCGCGGAAGAGATGGGAACAAACTAGATTGATAGTACATAGAATTGTATTGAATTATAATTTTAAAGTAATGGAAATTTATAACGAAGAACTTATTTAGTGTATTCCATCAAACGCTGCTATATGGGGCAGTAAAAACTTGCACCATATAAATATTTTCTAAATATTCTCCAAAATATAATCAAAATGTACTCATTCTCGTATAGTTTTAATATTTTTTGAATGAAAACTTAGTTATAAAGAGTAGAAAATTCTCCTAAGTTACTTCTTCCTTTATTTATTGGATGAACACCATTTCTTGGAAATAATAATTCAGCTCTCATCAGGATACTAGGCTCCAATAATTCTCTTCAACGTAAACTCATATTTTTCACAACCGAATAGATGAAACATGTACTTTCATCTGTATGAAAACCAAGCGTCCCTTTTTTCCGAAAGTCACTTTACGCCATCGCTTCAACAATAAAAGTATAAATAAACAGATTATAATATTATCATTCTTCACAACATTACTTTAGCGCGATTGACCGACCGTTTTTTCGTGCCCCGCAAGACACCGCTGCTAATCGCCCCGCGCCGCGCCGCGCCGCAACCGCCATCGCGCCGCTCGTCGCAGATCTCGTGCCCGCAGCATTAGGGTTAGAAACTTCTTTCGTACACGTATGACGTAAGCATCCACTAAGGAAAGATTTTTCAAAATTCAATCCCCAAGGAGCTGAAATAGGGGTTAAATATGATATGCAACAGCTAGTAAGGACTATTATGTAAGTGTGTTCGGGTAAGATCGGATATGGTAAAAGTTCGATTAATTTAATTTTCTACCGTAGGTATTTGATTGATGACTTTTTTGTTACTGGTTGGTAAGTATTGTTTCTCCATTTCTCGGATTTCCGCGCTCCGGTCGGGAGGAATTCGAACTTTACAAATACTCAAACAATTTATTCATAATAACATTGTTTCTGTAATAAAATATAGCAAGGCATAGGAACCAAATTAATCACGATATAAATAATTGTCGCTTAGCGCCATCTATGTTAAAATTACATTCTCAGCAGCATCTAGTGGCTAATAGCAAAACTACTTCTTTTTACATCATTGTTTCGTTACTTATGCTATTTGCTAAGAGATGTCGCTAGTAATATATTTGTAACGTTTCTTAAAAGGCACTTTCCGAAATAATGTTTTTCTATTAAAATCATTATAATATTTTATTAATGTAGCTATTTTTTAATACACTTATGAACGTTATTTTATTTAATTCCTCTACCATTTCGGAAAGGTGATCTGTTATAAAGGAGAAGAAATGGCGAAAGAAACTCCTATGTTTTGTAACTATGAGCAATTTTTGTAAACTATCCAGAAAAAGCAAAATGGGTAACAAACTGATGATTGTGTTTATTAATTATGAATCGGGTGCTTCACACAGTAAATTTCTGAAGTTTCCGAAATTTTCATTTGGGGAGAAGTCTGTTTCGAATCTTCTTTTGACCTCAAAAGCAAAAGTCTACTAAATTTTTAAATCTGTCTGTGATAAATAAAGAAAAAGCCACAGTATTTTATAGACGGAAGGAAGTCAGGGTACTCAATTTAGAATAATGAAAACCCCACAAACTGCTCCTTTGAAGAATTTAATTTAAGTCACCGAATGTTACGCAAGACGGTTCCTCTCGACACTTGTTTGACTTCAAATAGTACGTATTCGTATCAAATTATAACCAGTGTCATGTAACTGAAGTTCCTATATAAATCAGTTGCAAAAAGGTTCATATTATAATGGACTTGAATTATACTTTGACAATCTTGTTTTACGCTTGGCATACGTTCACAGTCTCTTCCATACGACTTAAGTTTGTTTTACGATTAACTGAAGTGTTTTGGTGTAGTTTTGGTCTTTATTCCCCTTGAATAAGGGTGAGAGGTACGGGTTTCAAGTGCAGAAGTAAGTTGGCAAGTGAGTCCTCGGGCAAAACACTCGGAGATAGAAATCTTGTTAAAGGAAACGTCTTTTTCAGCCTCTATTGTCTACAATTACTTGGCTTTGTGGTCTGAAATGTAAGTTCTCTCTTTCTAGTGCAATTAAAGCTGCATACACCTATCCTGTTCTTGGGCCCACTTTTGAAATTCAATTTGAGATTTCCGCCCGCTACGATTCTTGTTGCGACGTTTTGTATTTTTTTCGTTTTTTATGTTTAATCTTCAATGTCACCATCTCTAATTAATATGAGAATTATTTTTTTTATCAGTTTCATGCTGTTAGATTCTATCTATCAGTTTTTAAGGTCCACTGCTGGACATAGGCCTCTCCTAATTGGTGCCACTCCGACTTCGGCCCTATGAATTTATCGGTTTAGTTTTCCGCTGTCTTCTTCAGTCCCCTGGTCGGGGAGTTATCTGTAATAATTTAAAGCAAACTATGGCATTTGTTGTTATAATATTACTTTTTTTGTACCGAAATAGCCGGCAAATGAGCCGACATCCACCTAATAGTAAGTGGCTATCGTCGCCCATGGACATCAGCAACATCAAAGGCATCACTGATGCGTTGCCGGCCAAGAAAGAGAGAAGAAATGGCTGGTTGGGTCCCCAGCCGGAACACGACGAGTCGTTTGGCGGCTGAATCATGCTCCAGGCGAACCCCATGGAGTAATAATATTAGTAATAATGGTATCAATTAACAATTAAAATCAATACCTCGAGGGGCCTTAACACCAGTGGGCCGGATTTAGTCACCTCTTACGACACCCATCCGGCGTGGGATTGGGTTAGTATTAAAGTCAAAGTCAAAATATTTTATTCAAATAGGTATCACTGATACACTTATGCACGTCATATTTTTTGGCTTTTCGGAAGGTGCTTTGTCATGGAGGAGAAGAAAAGCCTAAAGAAACTCCTCAGCACATCTTTAAAAAAAAATATTACAAAAAAAGATAATAATACAAAAGTATTTACTATTCTGAGCGGAACTGGTAGCAGAGCTGGTCATTTCCATGCGTCTTTGTCATTTAAATACTCGTCTACACTATAATATCCCTTGCCTAACAATTGTGTCTTTACACGTTTTTTGAAAGTTTCTATTGGCAAGTCACGTATTAATTTTGGGATTTTATTATAGAAATGTATACCAAGCCCAATGAAAGATCGCTGCACTTTACTTAGGCGGAACGAAGGCGTAACTAATTGATGCATTCTTTTCGTATGGCGATTATTAATATCAAAATTTTGTTTATACGCGTTTATATTCTTCCGTATAAAAACTACATTGATTAAAGATATACTGGGAAGCTACTGTAAGTATACCTATTCTATTATAGGCTATTCTAAGCCGATTGATTTTAATTGTTAATTAATTAATACCATTATTAGATACTAAATTATTATTATTTCTCCATGGGGTTCGCCTGGATAGCTACCCTTGAGCATGCGTCAGCCGCCAAACGACTCGTCGTGTTCCGGCTGGAAGCTTGAGAGACCGTTCTTTCTTTCTTTTTCTTCTCTCTTTCTTGACCGGCAACGCATCAGTGATGTCTTTGGTGTTGCTGATGTCCATGGGCGACGATAGCCACTTACCATCAGGTGGATCGTCGGCAAACGCCGGCTATTTCCATAAAAACGGCCACGTAACCTAACTAGCGTCATAGTTTCGGGTAGGCTCCCTCCACGAAGCTATAGGGTGGCAGTACCACCGGAGTACACCGGGACTCGCGGTGACGGTGGTAATGCGTAAAAGATGGATATTATTGCATTTTCGGGGTATGATCGGCCCCTCGGAAACATAGGGTTGGCGATATTCACTTTTTAAACGGTTTTATTTAGCTTGTAACGTAACCCTCTTTGTTTGGATCTAATCTTACAAGCATAATTAGATCTACTTCCACTTATCATAAGGAGTTGAAGTTTACATATTGAAAGAAAGAAAGAAAGAAAGTAAGAAATTATTTATTTTGCCAAGCATTGCAACAAGTTATAAAATTTACACTGAATAAATCATTTACAAAATATTATAAGTTGTAAAATCGACATAACCTGCTGCGGCGATGCTCAATAAAAAAACATGAGAGGTGTCAAGGGACACCCGGATGGAACGAAGTTCCTTTCGATTTAAGTATGTACAACTTTCTGAATCACGCTAGTAGCGCCATCTCTGTAAAACTCTCTGAATCACTTCAAAAAAAGTGTCGTCATTCGTAAGAATCAAAAAGTGTCGTATTTTTCCGTCGAGCCCCCTTTCACAACGCGCGATAAGGAACTTCGTTCCAAAAGGTACGCACTCAGTATATGCCGCGGGTAACCACGGCTACTGATTTTCAGTACGACCTTTATTGTGTCGCAGTTCGGACGAGTGATTACAGTTCTTATGCTTATTGCTTTAGTTGTGATGACAATGTATTTTTGTGACAAGCCTGACCTGATACTACTACCAGGTCTGGTTCCAGGAGAAGGAATTCCTTAATGGTCAACAGCTCAGTCCCAATTATTTTTCTTGAGTATCTACATTGACACTATAAAATCGTGTATTTAGTTTTTAAACTAATCTTGTTATAAAGTATAACAGAATTAAATAACGATCCGCGTGGCGCAATGATTTCGTATCGGCGGAATGACTAATGACCACAGAAAACCGCATTCAAATCGGTTAAACACTCGTGTGATTTGAGTAAATGAATGCACGAACAGACAAAAATGTTTAATAAATACTCCTATTGATAGCTACAAGAGATTAATAATTTTGAATTCAATATCTTTAATCGCTCGTAGCTATATATTAATTGTCTGTCATTTTATCAACTGAGTTCAACAGCTTTGGCACGAATTAATTTCTTTAGCGTTTGTATCTCGAAGGGCACGTTGACTTAACAATCCATAGGAGATTGTGTGACTAACTATAATGAATATTACATAATATCGCACCTTTAGAATTATAGTGGCTTATCTAAGAATTTTAAGAAAATGACTTATAAGGTGGGTGGACCATGGAAGGCCACTCTAACGATTAAACAGTCATTACTTCGTTATTTACTGCTTAAATGAATCAAACAAATCATTAAGTAACGCTTTGTTTTATTATGTGTTATATAAAACATTTTTTTTATAAAAGGTTTAACCGTTATTTAATAAACTTAAGTTTAAATAACCTCTGCCAAATGGCCTTGCAAGGAACAAGGCTCCATACAAGGCCAATATAATAAATCAGTCGTTTAACTTAAAACTAACAGTGTGACAATCAAAATATCTACATATACTTAAACTACATAAAAAGGTCTTTCATTAAAACGGAATATTAAATGCCTACCATAACATATTCAGATAAAAAATAATCAACGAACATTACTAGAACTCTATCGTAAAACTAAGAATGTATTTGTGTAATTGTTTTAAAAATAATATAAATGAGTAATAAATCGAAATCAAATAAGTTGCCAATAACCTTTATAGTAAAATAATAAAAATATAAAACTGATTAAAATGGCCTTCATAAGGGTCTGTTCCTTGTAAGGCCAAAATGTTAGAACACCTCGGAATTGGGGGCCCTTACCTAAGTGGTAGCAATTATATTAACTTGCACATTGTTTTAAATTTCCAGATATTTATTTACAAGTAAAAACTAAGTGTTAATATTTTCATAGTTTCTAGATGTTCCTAGGAAGACCCTTGTGCCCTAGCAAGGCCAAACTGTCAACTTTTTGATCGGCCTTACAAGGAACCATTGGCTTTCCTAGGAAAACTACCAATATTTTAATTGTATTGTAAATAAAGTAATATTTTTTTCTTCAGTGCCGTAGCAAATAATTTTATTATCAATATAGAGTAAAAAAAATAAAGAAAACAATAGTTTATTTACTTGAAAACTTACATTTTACTAAGTGCAAATATAACAATTTTAACATCGATGACGGAAGTCAACAAAGAGAGGACCCGCATTGATAAAATAGCGGTGCGAGGGACTCGCCGCCACGTCTGTGTACTTGAATTCGATGGATGTTAGTGTAAGTGGAAGGAAATTGTCATTGGATGGCAATAAATACGACTTTTAAATAATTGGCCTTACAAGGAGCATGGCCTTCCATGGTCCACCCACCTTACATTGAACGGCATAAAAACATGTCGCACCTTTAGAATTGTATCCAAAGTTTGTATTTTTTGGTAAACGCCAAACATGTCATTGAAAAATTGGGCATTTTTAATTATTTATTGGCCATAGAATACATGTATAAAAGTCATTTTCTTAAAATTCTTCGATAAGCCACTGTAATTCTAAAGGTACGATTATGAACACTGAATTAGCACGTTCAAAATAAAATTTTAATTAATTTCTCCTGTTCAACCCTTTCGCATCTGTTAGCTGACCGTCCCTACGCAGTTAAGAAGAAATAAAAAAGTAATAAAACGCAAACGTCACGACAAAGGGTTCGCTACCCTAATCTTACCCTCGAGGAATTACCCACAGACTGCTACTATTTGCATAACACGGCGGCGTAAGATAACTGGTGACTCGTTTACCACTATTTGTAACTGTTAAGGAGAGAAAGAGGTCTTTTTTATGCTTAGAGCAGGCAAACGAGCAGACGGGTCACCTGATGGTAAGTGATCACCGCCGCCCATGGACATTAGCAACATCAGGGGCATCACCAACGCGTTGCCGGCCAAGAAGATGACGATAGACCCGCTTCTTGAAGGACCCCATGTCATAGCTTAGAGGGAACACCGATGCAGGTAGCTTGTTCCACAGTTTACACGTGCGAGGCAGAAAATGACGTGAGAACCGAACTGTGGACGAATGCCATGTATCTAGGTAGTGTTGGTGGAACATACTTAGATACGGTTAGATACGGTTGCAGTTTATCCGGTAGTAAATGTTCCTTCCAGCCTTGAATGTAACTAAAATGTTCCTTTAAATCTTGTCATGTTGTCCCTTTGTGACTGTAATAAAGATACTCGAATGGTCGTCTCGGAAAAAGGAGCATAGGACGCCTCCCGACCAGGTGGACTTACGACCTGAAGAAGACAGCGGGCATCCGCTGGATTCAGAAGGCTGAGGACCGGTCAGAGTGGCGCAAGTTGGGGGAGGCCTATGTCCAGCAGTGGACCTCCAAGGGCTGATGGATACAATGAGCAAGAGTTAGGTTTGCAAGGACACAATAACGATTAATAAAACATTCTGTAATATTAAGCTTAATGGAATTTTGTCTGATATTCTGTCTATTGTTGATCGCTCGGTCTGTATCTACCACCTAGTTTAATCCCGACGGTACCTAACTATCTAAGTATGTACCTACTCATGCATGATAGTTGATCACTAGGTTAACTCTCTAACTTCTAGAATTTGAGATCAATGAAATATTTTTAAGATAGAGTCAGTGCGTTCGTGAGATTTACATAAAAAAACTTCCCTATACTAACTACTATTTAATACCATTCGTATACATTTTATCATCAGCACCATCGTATTTTTTGTAATTATTCTGCACCTTTTTTGTAAATAAATAATGTCTGTCAGTCAACACAGAAAAAACCAGTGAAACCAAACTAACACGTGGGGGCAGGTTGTTTGCACAATTTGCGATTCCACGCTCCGACGCACGGCGCAGTGTGGAGATGTCTTAATAGTTCATTGCGCATCGATAAACACATTGGTTACAGTGGATGAAGTTTTTGTGGAAATTTAATATGAATGGATATTGTGTGTCCGTGAATGGAATTATTTATCTGATACCCGGATAAGTGTTTCCGTAATGTGGCAGGGGTCGATACTTTTCTGATCGATTTTACAGTTTTTCTGCGAAATATAGGACACCTACTTTGGGGAATACAATCCTATAATATAAGTTTCTGCCTACCTATAGTTTTAAGTGCTTTTAAATCATATTTAAGAGTTTTCTAGCTATTACAGTAAGTTTATTACTGTATCTAAAAACTGTATAAAAATTGTGTTATTACACAGCCTTTTTTTGCTTCAAAAAGAAAGACATCTGTCTTAAACAACGGTACGGACGATGCGGTTTGCATTGTCATTCATTATGCGCACCGCGAAGGATTGGAATAGCTTGCCTGCGTCTGTGTTCCCACCCACCTATGACGCGGATGACTTGAAGAAAAGAGTAGCTTTTATTAAGTTAGTGCGATCACCATCCTGGACCATATCTCCACTTACCATCAGGTGGGCTTATGGTCAAGCATTAACTAATTTTAAGTAAAAAAAAAAAACTAAAATGTGTGCAATTTACACGTGGTAGAAGTGAAACTTTCCAAAATTTTGGTTTCAAGATAATGAGATTAAAAAGCAATAAATCGAATCTTAAAGCAATCGAAGCGCCATCTATGAATACAACTTAGCACTTTTTAAAAATCTATCTAGCAATAAAACGAATGTTCTATCTTATTACTCGCGCCATCTATGAATACAACTTAGCATTTTTACTGTCTGTATAATCGGCCGGTCGATCGACAGAATGAAAGAATGAAATTCTTATTTTTTGTTGATAAATTCTTTGAAAATATTTAAAAATATTTAAAAACAGTATAAAAATAAAACTAAAAAAAAAAAAAAACTAAAAAAAAAAATACTGAGAGACGCGAACCTGCGCATCAGGTATTATGTATCTACGTCCTGACCATTGAGCTACGGACAAGTTAAATTCAAAGTCGAAATTAGCGGTTATATTATCTTACCTGTCGTTGCATCCGGTTTCAAATCACTAACGATTCTAAAGAAGTTTCACTTCAACAAAACTTAAAATTGTTTATGTAAAACACAAATTAAAAAATTCACATAGAAAAAAAAACGATACATCAAAATAAAGTGTGACGTGTTACTCTAGAAACCTTAGATGTTATCGCGATATTAAATATTCACACGCGGGTACCTCGCGCCAAATATTTATAATCGCACTAACAATGGCTCGGAAACGATTTGGTTAACAACATAATACGAAACAACAATAGTCGTTAAAACTATCTTATTACGATTGTTGTAAACAGTACCTATTGTTAAAAATGATTTTGTGCAAAAAGTTTTTTGTGAAAATGTGCGAGGGTACATTTGAATTTGCTTAAGTTATATTAAGGTTATCGAGTAATTTTACTGGTAATTCGGTAGTGTCATTTACGTATCTAAATTAAATTCGTTAGGTATAATGGAGGCCATATATGATCAAGTGTACTTGTTAAGTTTACAGTTTAACTTGATGCGGCATCCAGTGTTCACGAGATAGCTATAAGGCCTATACCGTGGTTCTACACCATCAAGTTTACTGGATGCCGCGTCAAGTCCACTGCAAACTAGATAAGTATACTTGATCATGTATAGCCACCATTATGAGATTTTATAGTAATTTAAGTTAAGTCCAATTGAAAAACCTGTAACATTGTAAAATGTATTCAAAGTTCGTTTTTATTACAAACACTTTTCGAAACGCCCTTCAAATGAGATTTTCGTAATCATGTTGAATAGGACTGATTTCATCTTTTATTAGAAACTCAACATTAAATAAAATAATAATACTAAAATTGTAATATTTTATGTACTTCTAGTGTGCACAATAAAGAATATTGTATTGTATTGTATTGTATTAAAGAACAATGCCCAAAAATATTTTTTTATTTTTGTTGGCGTTTAAAAAAGTCAGTTATACCGAAGCAATTCAATTATTTTTTTACGTATTTTAAAATTAATATCTATACCCGTATTACCCAGTGTAAAATAGGTAATTTTATTAATAAGTGATGAATTGACTATAATAACAATGATGTCAGCAATGTCCATTTTCATTCGGGCACTCACTTCGATACATAGCTTGTATCAAGCAAGAAATAGGGAGACTTCTGGCCAATATTACAGACAGAATTTCGTTATAAATGTTGGCATGACAAATGTAATGATGTCAAATTTTCATTTCCGGTTGTCAATCAAAAAAAAATCAGAATAAAATAATGGTAAAAATTACAGGCAGCCGTAAGTCTCCCCTACTCTATGACTCAATGGTTATAAGAATTCAATCTCAAAATACTTTGGTACTGGGGTGTGTCTGCTGAAAATTCTTATATATTAGAAATTGAAGCTCAGAAATTAAAGCGGCGATTTTTAGATTTTTTTATTATTTTAAGACGCTAAAGTTGAAAATGAAATAAAACGATGTATGGCAGTTGGGCATTGTTCTTTGATAAATCGATATGCTTTAGCCGTTCTTTAGAATAAGAATTTCTTCATACACTACCCACTTTTTACTTGTAACTTAAAAGCTTAGTAACTAAAAAACCGAATCAGTAATTATTTCCAAAATAAATCTACTAGCTCTGTCTTAACACACTGCAAGGCATTATAATATAATCCGATATTAATCAAATATTTTTTATGAAACAACAACTCTGTGACCAAGAATTTAAAGACTACATTTGAATATCAATTAATTGGTGACCTGAGAAATCTTTGTACGTGTACGTGTACGTGAACAAATGGACATTCAAGTTTCTAATGTCCAAACAGGATGGTAGTGGTGGTCAGTGGTGCCGCTGGTGAGTCAACATGGACGGTCAACAGCAGGCGGCCGCGCGCGACCGATCGAGTTACTAAAGGTACTGTCAAGAACAACTTTGTTATCTTATAACTACAAAGTAACATAAACTGTAATCTTTTGGATTAATGCAAAATTTTAACAAACTTTTAAAAATCTGTTAGGACTACTCTTCTCTGTAATGAGAGACCTGACAACAATGATGTTTAAATAAATATAGATACGTTATGCCCTTACAAATCAACCGAAAAATCGGTTCCGATGTCCGCAAGGCACGCTTTATTGCTTTATTGCACGTCTTTATCGCTCTCGCGTCAAAACTACATCGCTGTCTCTTTCTTCACCTGAATAAGAGTTCCCAATTGGGAACTTTTTGAGTCACACCATAAACTCGTCCGTTGTCCAGGAGGGTGCAATCAAGTGTACTTATCAAGTTTGCAGTTTGACTTGATGCGGTATCCAGTGTGCATGAGATAGCTATATGGCCAGACAGCCATACCGTGGTCATACACCGTCAAGCTTACTGGATGCCGCGTCAAGTCAGCTACAAACTTGACAAGTATACTTGATCGTGTATGGCCACCATTAAGTTCATTTTGGACAGTTGTCGTCATATCAGTTTTGTTGACAGAAGTTTCGTAAAAAGTTCTGTAAATCTTCGCCAGTGGTGATTTCTTGGTGAGAATTTCAGGAAATAATTATTTCTTTATATTGTTTGTTATGGCTATACGTTAGGACATAAATTATTGAATAGAGATAAAAACTGAATTTCTACCCTGTCTACAAATATTATATAAGGCTCGTAATTCCCGAAGCGCTTAACATGGTTTTCTTAAAAAAAATGGTTGATAAACCATTTAATATCAGCCTTAATTTTTTTGTGAGTAAAAAATCCACCCTTATTTTCTGTAGTTCAACGATTTGTTAGCTGATAAACAAATCAAATTGTTCTCGACTGTACTAAATTGGTGTCTTCTAAATTGGTTAATGGTGGGCAAACAGAAAAATTCAGTAATGTAGTGGATTATAGTTGCGTCAGTCGCTAGAATAACAATATGGCTTGCTTGTGTGTGTGTGTGTGTGTGTGTGTGCGTGGCGGCCCAGGTTGTGTGTCACGTATTAGTTCCTAATGTGTTTTCCAGTTTTTAAATATACATTAATAAATTCGTGACTGTCGATGTACTGATGACAAAAAAGGCGTTTGAATTACTGGATTATTTTTATTAATTACGAGTAACCGCCCTCGCTTTGCTTCGGTTTTCTTTATTTTTTACACCTTGGGTTACATTATTGGAGTTTTATTAAGGATCCCTAATTTTTTGAAAATATAATATAGCCTATGTTACTCGGGGATAGCGTAGCTTTCCAACAGTGTAAGAATTTTTTCAAATCGGTTCAGTAGTTTCGGAGCCTATTCAATGCAAACAATCAAATCTTTCCTCTTTATTATTAGTATAGATAATATGTTATAAAAGTATAATAATTTATATTGACGAGCTGATCAATACAGACGATAATGGAGGCCATACACGATCAAGTGTACTTGTCAAAATGCAGTTTGACTTGACGAGGCATCCAGTATGCATGAGACAGCTATACCGTGGCCATACACGATTTTTACTGGATATCGTGTCAAGTCCCCTGCAAACTTGACAAGTACTCGTACACTTGATCATGTATGGCCTCCTTAAAACATAACTAAATACAACTTATACAACACGCGATCCAAACATAAGTTTCATTAAATTAAACTTTTACCGCAGAATACAATAATAGTACCTATTTTACGTGATATCTAAAATTTTTGTTATTTTAGAACTTAGACTGTACTTTAGAATTTTTACAGTTGTAGGTAACGACGGGTAAGTAATTATAAAAACAAAAGTTGAGAAAAATCTCCGATGTCTCCAATGCTGTCCAAATGACACACTATGTAAATCTATGAAAAATTATCGTTATAATGTACTTGTTTGTACATTGCAAACTTAACAAACTTTTTTTCCTGTACCAATAAGCTACTTACCCTACCCATGAACATATAAATTCCTTAGTATTTATCTGAAATAAATGTAAAACTTACTGCCTTATTTGCTATCCGTATCTGTGCCATAGAAGCTTGTTTCTCGGCGCGCGCCATGCAAACAGTTGCCCAACTGACGAAGCTATTTCGTTTGATTAACCTTACTGATCGCGCAGCAATTAATATAGCTATAGCTGGAACTAGCTAATCAATCAATCAATAAAAAAAATCAGTGTTTGATTAACGGGTGCATTTTATTGGTTCTGTGTACATTATGCTAGGTATACCGCTCTAAAGAGGTAGTCTAGTCTAGATGCTGAAATGTTAATACTTACTTGGTTAGTTCGGATTCAAAGATTCATCTCTTTTTCATCTTTCTTTCTGATTTCAATCTTTGTGTTTTAGGTAAGGAGTTATGGGATTCTTTTTCCATATAGTTACGCTGACGATTATTAAAACTGTAACCGAAAATAATGTTTATTTTATTTTAATGAAAAAGATATTATTCTAAAGTACGCCAGAAATAACAGTTCAATAACTGAAAGCGATTTTTCCATTCAGATTTCTATGGGAGTTTAATCTCAAAGTCACAATCTATAATTGTCCCACTGCTGGGCTCGGGTTTCCTCTCATAATGTGAGGAACACAGGCCATAGTCTGCCACGCTAGGCCAAATGCGAATTGGTAGACTTCACACACCTTTGAGAACATTGTGGAGAACTCTTAGCTGCGGGCACGAGATCTGCGGCGGGCGGCGCGATGGCGGTTGCGGCGCGGCGCGGCGCGGGGCGATTAGCAGCGGTGTCTTGCGGGGCACGAGAAAACGGTCGGTCAATCGCGCCAAAGTAGTGTTGTGAAGAATGATAATATTATATTCTGTTTATTTATACTTTTATTGTTGAAGCGATAGTGTAAAGTAACTTTCGGAAAAAAGTGACGCTTAGTTTTCATACAAATGGAGGTACCTACATGTTTCATTTTGTGCCAAACATCGTTGTGAAAAACATGAGTTTACGTCGAAGAGAATTATTGGAGCCTAGTATCCTGATGAGAGCTGAATTATTATAACCAAGAAATGGTGTTCATCCAATAAATAAAGGAAGAAGTAATTTAGGCTAATTTTCTACTCTTTATAATTAGTTATAAAGAGTAGAAAATTGTCATTCAAAAAATATTAAAACTATACGAGAATGAGTACATTTTGATTATATTTTGGAGAATATTTATATGGTGCAAGTTTTTACTGTCCCATATAGCAGCTTTTGATGAAATACACGAAATAAGTTCTTCATTATAAATTTCCATTACTTTAAAATTATAATTCAAAACAATTATAATGTACTATCAATCTAGTTTGTTCCCATCTCTTCCGCGCCGCCGCGCATCGCCCCGCACCGCCCGTGCATCGCGCATCGCGCCGCTCGAAATCGCGGGTCTCGTGCCCGGTCCCATAGTACGCCATACTGTTGATTCCATCGCTTCAAATCGCGCCGCCCCGCAACCGCCATCGCGCCGCCCGCCGCAAATCCCGTGCCCGCAGCCAGGTGTGCAGGTTTCCTCGCGATGTTTTTTTAAGCTAAGAGCAGGCAAACGAGCAGACGGGTCACCTGATGGTAAGTGATCATCCGCCCATGGACATTAGCAACACTAGGGGCGTCACCAACGCATTGCCGGTCAAGAAGATGACGATAGACCCGCTTCTATTGGTATTGTAGTCTTGTGGCTACTAGTTCCTACGACATGGACTCACGGCGGCCAGTGTTTGTCAAAGTGGCGGCGACTCACAGGACATCTCCGCTTGCTGGACAACTCGCGGCTCGCGGCCCTACAGATTGTACAGGGACGTACTTGTGGTTTTATGTACTTGTACTTTTAAGAAAAACAAGTGCGAAGGTCACCAATGGGTGTGTGTGTTCTGGTGTGAACTGGTAACTGGTATAGTTACGGTGTTCAGGTTTGGACTTTGATGAGTGAAGAGAACACATGAGTGACGTGCAAGAGTGATTTCAAACTGATTTAATTTGTAACAGTATAATAAAGTTCGCAAATCATGTTTATTTCAGTTGTTGTATGTTCAGTTGAATGTATGAATGTATGTTGAATGTACATAAACTGAGTTTATTGACTTACATATTAATAAGTGTTATTAAGTTAAGAATACAGAAAAAAAAAACAGAGTAAGTGATACCATAACTTATTTACATAAATCTAAATAAACGGACATGTAGATCTTATAACTAAATTAGTACTATATTAAAAAGTATATTTACAAGAAATAAATGTCGGGTCAGTTTATTGACATTACAAATATGCTACTACGAAAGGTAGTACACTTTAGTAGCATACTTTAGTAGTTTGAGTTTAAATAAATTTCTTGAGCAATTTCATTCTTAATGTCTTCCCGAATTTTGATTATGGCGGAAGTGTTCAGAAAGTATTACAACTTCAGACACTTGGGTAGGTGAATAAGGCGTCCACCAAGTTATACTGCGCAGTATAGTGAACGCTGTGGGCTTTTCAATATCAAGAATTCCGTTTCTTGCACTGAAAGTTGATGGGTTCAATCAACGTCCCATAAATACTTACCTACTAATTACCTCTTTGCGGACCTGCTATGCCTGAGATCTGCATCACTAACAAGAAGGTTCTCAAAACCTTGCGGTGTCTAAACGTGAAAAATCCAGTGGTCATGATGGTATACCAGCAATCATGCTAAGAGTATGTGCGCCTGAGTTCCTGTACTGATACGTCTGTTTTGCCTCTCTTGCAACTTCGATAGTGCAACCGCTGCGAACGACGCGATTCGCCTCATCTTTCATAGTGCGCGCCGCTAAGGATTGGAATAGCTTGCTTGCTGCTGAGTGTTCCCGTCCACCTACAATGTAGGTGTCTTCAAAAGAAGAGTGAATAGGCATTTATTAAGTTAGTGTGTTCGCCATCTTGCACTTCATTGCCACTTACCATCAGGTGGAAATTGGGATTGTCGTCAAGCTTATTTCATGTAAAAAAAATAGTTTCCACAAGGAACAAGTCCGTCCCTGTATTGCCACCATGATAGTATTTTGTTAGTCGGCTGCTTTGTCGCAGCCTCGCGCACTTTAACAGTTCCCAGCTATCTCGTTCACACACCACTGGCCAGACAGGGACAGCGCTACTCGTACAGAAACAATATTTGATCACTTATTGGCTACAATGGGAACGTACGAGTGCTTTCAGAAACTATTTGTTTGCTTAAATTTGTGATATTTTATTCTGTTTGCTGTCGTGCGTGGACATTTCTTATGGTCTGTGGTCTCTGTGGATGTTATGAAGGTTGGGTTAAGTTCAGTTTGAACATTGGTCTTAATATTGATTACTATGTTATATTTAATGTAGCAGCACCTAAGGGATATTGGGTTGACTAGAAATCTTGTCAAGGGGAAAGTAAGTTTATAGGAAAGAATCTATGCCCATTCAACTCTCATTCCTAAAATGAATCTTTAACAAAAAATACTACCTAATTACCTGTATAGATTTCTTTTTAAATACTTTCTCTTCCTTCCTGCTACAAAAATACTTTAATAATTATCAACTGTTGGAGTAAAATCAAAATAAAGACTCCGGAAGAGAAATCCTAGAAAATGACATCCTTTCAAAAACGAATGTTATTCAGTTTTATCTTTAACCCAATCGATAAACCTATTTAAGTCAAACTAAGGTTCCACCATCCTGGCGTAAGGGACAACGGGTTGATTTCAATAAACAAAGATACTGTCATCCAATCTCGATCTCAGCTGCAACCGCAATACTTCTAATTGTTCCCCAAACCAAAAAAACTTAAGCCCACTCAATGAAAATTTCAACATAATAGCAGGTAAAATTCTCGTGGCCAATATATTCTGAACCTCCAAACTTTGAATTTCCCAACGGTTTGAAGCCTCAAAAACAACTGAACGTATCTTCAATAGCTGGTCGTTTATTCGAAACCATTGAAGACATATCAATTACGTATTGTATTGTATTGTTCGCAGTGATCGCAAAGATTTTTATTACAACCTTTGTACGTTTCAAATATTATGTTTACATCGTCAATGAGTTTCTGCGATCGGTTATGTTTTATTGCTACGGAATAAAATCCATTTTAGTGTATTATAGTGTTATTGTGAATATTTTGCGTGGGAGATAGTTTGATATTTAAAAGGAGTTTAACATTCCCCGGTTGTTATTAAAATTGCCTTTCATTCGATCTAAGTATAATGTTGTATTGTGCGGCTGTCAGGGTTATATTTGTGTAAAAAGTAAGTGCTTATTTGAGTGCTCTATGCGCTTATTGCCTGAGGCTCGTGTCAATTTTAACCAACTTCAAAAAAAGGAGGAGGTTCTCAGTTTGACTGTATTTTTTTATGTTTGTTACCTCAGAACTTTCGACTGGGTTAACCGATTTTGATAATTTTTTTAATCGAAAGATGGTGTTTGTCTTGTGGTCCCATTTAAATTTGAGCGAGATCTGACAGTGGCATCCATGAGTAAACCATAATATAAGTCTTTGCATTAAGTATGTGCGCGACAAATGGACGAATAACTCAATATCACGCCAACCGATTTCGATGATTCTTTTTTTATTGTTATTAGAAAGGATGTAGATATTTCATTTGAAGTCGGTTTTTTTTGTTAAAATTTTAGATTATAAATCAGCAAAGTTGAGCGCGATCGGAAGCTGATTAGTTGGCCCATCTTTCCTACATGTATCCAAAAGCCAGTTGATCAAGTGTGTGGCAAACTTCATACATTCTCAAGATTTTTTCCTTCAACGCACTTCGTTATAGGTAATTATACGTTGTGATGATTAAAAGTAGTTTATAACATGCAATAGTGGTACTTGCAGGAGTTTAATTTGAGTCATCCGAAGAGAATGACGCTCCTATCTATCTTACTTACTAAAAAATATTTGGGAAAATTACTGAAGTCAATAGGTATAGAGATTTCGTTTCATTTCAAAAACTTTTATAGCTAAGACATCATGCTACTTCCAGAGCAGTAAAACTGTGACGTAGTTTTCAACTAAATGGATTTATTAACATAGCTTTATACGAGTGTAACTCTGAGCCTACCTTTGGACTTTGTGTTTTTCTATTTTTAACCGACTAAAAAAGGAGGAGGTATTAAATTCGACTGTATTTTTTATGTTTCTTACCTCAGAACTTTCGACTGGGTCGAACAATGTTGATGATTCTTCTTTTAATCGAAAGCTGGTACTTGTCATGTGGTCCCACTTAAATTTAAGCGAGATCTGACGAGTAGTTTTTTATTTATTCCTAATTTTGAAGTCCGTTATTTTTTTGTCAAGAATTATTTAATCTGAACTGTAGTGCATTGGTTTAAACTTTAGAAAGTTAAGCTCTCTGTTCTTTTCAAAAAATGTTAACCAAGCCCTCCCATCAATCATCGAAAACGGTTTAAAGTAACCACGCCCTTAACAATACTCACAATGGGGGACTCTTTAAATGTTTTAACCACAACTTATTATAACCATTCAATCACCAAGCCTTAAACCGTGGCCTTAAGTGCTATAATTACAAAATTACAACAAAAATAATGGCTCGAGGGTTATTCCATTACAATTATTAAGGGGCTATTATAGTTCTAATATAATAATGGATATAATAAAACAATTGCAGGAGAGGCAGTAATTGCACTTGTGAGAGTCAATGGATCTCGTGTGGCGAACTGTTGTGAAGGTCTGAATGCTATTGTTCCCCATTCTCCACCCAGCTAGGTACCTACTAGAATGGGAAACGAATATGCGCGTTCGAACGCAATCGAACAAAAATGTACGGGATCCGTTTAACTGTGCGCTGTTACTTCGAATTGTTCTTCAAATTATTATAACTATTTTTCTGTAAGTAACCGCCTAGCTAAAAACGGAAAACGGAGTATAGGACGTCCCCCAAACAGGTGGATCAACGACCTGAAAAAGACAACGGGCATCCGCTGGATTCAGAAGGCTCAGGACCGGTCAGAGTGGCGCAAGTTAGGGGAGGCCTATGTTCAGCAGTGGACCTCCAAGGGCTGATGGATGGAACTGCCTTACGAGCAGATGAAATAAAAAAAACGCTACATTCTCATAGCCCCGAAGGATCGTGCGTGCTATGGACAACACACAAAGACAAGAGCACGCACACATTGACGCACACTCAGACCTAGAACATAAACTCAAACTCATCATTGAAACTTCTCTCTCGCTGAGAATCGAACCATTAATCCTTTAATCCAGAATTATTTTAACAATTTTTTAACCGACTTCAAAAAAGGAGGAGGTATTTAATTCGACTGTATTTTTTTATGTTTGTTACCTCAGAAACCGACTGGATGAACCGATTTTGATGATTCTTTTTCACTCAAAAGCTGGTGCTTGTCATGTGGTCTCAATTAAATTTGAGCGAGATCTGCCGAGTAGTTTTTGAGATATCCCTAATTTAAAAGTCGGTTATTTTTTGTCAATAATTATCAACGTAAATAAATAACTACTACACAAATGTAGTTATTAGTTTCTCATTGGGTCTTGGCTTTTACACGTAACAATCATGACATTGCTTAACTTCATCAATATTTTGCAATTTGATACAAACCAGCTGAGACGAGGTTAATTAATCGACCTTACTCAAAAACAACCTTTCTGCAGTAGCTACTAAAACCCTCTAAAAGGTTTTTGTTACGCATCCGATAGGGTTTGTCAATCCCATCATTAGTTGCCCATCTTTCAACAAACAATCAACAAAAGCAACCAATGGTATTGTGTAACAATTGTTGCCCATAACCGCGTAACTGATACTCAAAGATAACACTTGCACAAACTTGTGGCATGCATCCTTTGACGTCATTGTGAATGCGTGGGAGAGATCTGAGATGATTCCGATAAGCCTTTGTTGTTAAAACAAATCTACCCTCTCTTTTGTTATGGACACGAAAGAAAGGGACGACCTTTGTGTGTTATCTTGCGTTTTGTCTGGGAATCGCCCTAAGCGATTACTTGTTGTGACTGAGTTTGAAAGAAATCAGAATCGATAGTTTTTTCTTTGCTTGTGTCAATAGCGTACAAGTGGATGGTACATTTAATGTGGTCACTACTGCTCAAAAAAATCCTTAACATCTGGAACCGTTGCTATCTGATATATAAGCAGGAACAACAAATGATTTTAATACATGTTAATTAAATTAAGTTCGAAGGCTCCTTAGACCCGAGCTCGTTTAGCTAGCCTCAAGGGGTTTTGTAATAATGATTGAAAACTGACCACCTCATGATTCCATCATAAGAATGTCTCAATTTGATCATAAAAAAGTTGAAAAAGCTCTAGGCTGAATAAAACGTATCAGAATCTAGGTCGGTTTGAAAATCTCTGACTCAATAAATCCATCTAGTCCAAGTCGGAACAGATTTTTTGGTTGATTTGTAAGGGCATAACGTATCTATTAATAAAAACATCTTAGATCTAGTCCTAATCTCTGAATAAGCAATTATAACTAACACTATGCTAACGTTATAACAGTCACCACGCAACTTGAAGATTACCAATGGATAGAATATTGAAAACGTTTGGCTATCCGCAAACATAGTTAGTACCTTAAAATATTTTATTTGGTTTTTGTTACATGTTTAACGTTTAATGTTTAAAGCACCATATTTTCGTGGTATTGCAGTTTTTCAAGTTGTTTATAATCGATTTAAATAACGATTCGATTCAACATCGATGTCAGGGCGATTGTTCGATTAATTCGCGATACTTGTGACTTGCGCGACCCCTCCATTTAATTTTTATATTCTCCAAAGGTAAATTTATGTGGAGACAGCTTTTAATATATATTTAGGTATTTTACTCAAGCAAGAGCGCGATTTCAGTTCTTACAAATGTATTTTTTTTGACAAAGGTACGATTTGATATACAATATTTCCAAACAAATGAGCTTTGATGTTAAATTTTAAATACAAAGATTGATTTAATTGTCTCATGTATATGTAATACACTAGTATATTTATGATACAAGTAAATTGTGTACCCTGACCGGGAATCGAACACGGCGCCCTTCAACCAGTAGCAAAGTTCAGTGGAACGGCTGACTTGGCTTAAGAGCATTCCTTACTTAATACTTTCAGTTAATAAACATAGAATTTAGAAATTATTTTCTAATTCTAAGTAGGTGTATAGAAATATTTACAATTTAACTGTAACGTTCTTGATTGTGAAGCTCGCGGCGGCCAAGCCTGTTATTGATTACGTTTTTTTACCAACGAAACAACTAAACTCGTATTCGAACTACCCACGTCCATCCCATTAAAGAAGCCCTCTCCACACTCTCCCGTCCCTCCAACTGTCACGGACACTCGCAGTAATTATTTTTATTATCGAACACCTCTTCCCCCTTCCCTCGCTTCCTCCTCCCCCGCTTTCTCCCCCTCCCCCCGCGTCCGTTCCGACTTGTTTTTGTTTTGTTTTTGTGCGATTTTTGTTTGACTGTGTTTTGTTTGATGTGTTTATTGCCTTTGAGTTCTCTCCTCGGTTAATTAATTTTAGTTATACGTTATATGATTGGAACACTCGTATGTGATTGATTCAGGGTTATTATGTTGTTGAATATTTTATAGGATGTTGATTGTTGAGTCTGTCAGCAGCATACATCAATTCATCCCAAATTATTAATGTGAATGTTGGTGAGGCAAAAACTACTGAACGAATTTTCGTGAAATTTTGCATATTAGTAGAACATGATCTAGAATAAGAGATGGGATACTTATTACCCCGGAAAACGCGGGCAATATCACAAGCAGAGCGCTAGTCTTAAATAAATGAAGGTTTGAAAATTGGTTTTCTACGTAGGAGATCCTTTGATGGAATTGATGGAGATAATCTAATTTTCTAAATTATTTGCTAATTACAATTTGATGACCTGTGTGGCGTATTGGTTACCATACCCGACCGCCGGCGCCGTGTCAAGGGTCCTGGGTTCGATTCCTAAAGTGGTAGTTTGAGTTTGAAGATCTGTTCTCGGTATTGGTGTGTGGTATGTGGCGTGTTCTCGTCTTTGTGTGTTGTCCATGGTACACATGTCACAAAAAGACTGTGAGGCTATTGTGTGTAAGGGCGCGTTCAGACTATGTAACATGTTATATAACTTTTGTTATATAACATGTCTACATTGTTTAACATTGCTTATTGTCCATATGTATCATGGTAAATAAGTATCTTTTATAACATGTTATGTTACACAGTCTGGACTCACCCTAAGGCTTTGAAGACTTCTTCTCTTTTTCTCTTAGCTGGCAGTGAATCGGCGGTTCCTTTGGCGACTGATATCCATGGGTGACGATGAGTACTAACTATCCACACCTCATGCACACCAGAGAGTCTTAAAAGGTAACAGAAGCCGGCCCCTGCTCGGTGGTCTACTGTAGTTCCTTGTTAGATTACGTTAACAATATTATTGAAGTGAAAACTTCTTTATGTTCCAACTCAGAGTCGCTAAAAGTTACTTAAATCGCTCCTTATTACAGAATTCGTATGGTGATTCTTTACTAAGGAGCAATTAAAGTAACCGTTAGTGACTGAGAGTTGGGACGTTGACACGTTGGGTATTTTTTGAGATGGCATGAAATCATACAGATCGCGACCAGTCAGATTTTAATCGACACCTACCAGTGGCGCCCTCTAATTGAACAGAACTATAGTTACTTAATTTACAGTTAGTTTTAATATCAAGATAGTTTACATATACTTTACGAGGCATTAGCAGTCATTCACTAAAATGTAATGAACAAAAAACACTTCATTTAAAAGTATTTCCTGCACAATAAAATATTTCCTGACAATTCAAAAAATACACATGTCCTTGTTCAAGTTCTCACTTCTATCGGTACTCCCGGAGCGCCTTTTCCTTTTTTGGGTGAATTTCCCAAGTGCATTTTTGAGACGGCGAGGTTGAAAATTAATGTGTGGAGGTAAACTACAATTATGCATAATTTTATATAGGTAGTTTAAGTAGTGATCTACATGATAGTGAAGTATTCAGAGGTATTTAATACATAGATTCTTAATAAAAAAATTTCTAAGACCTAAAATCTAATTCCGGTGTACTGTCCAAACTGCGTTTATTTACATATTTTATTAATTTAATTTTTTTTGGTAAATAAATTTCATTGAAAGGGAATGTTTTTTAGAAATACATTAAATAACACAACTAATATATATTTATGGAGTAATTTAAGATTAAACAACAGCTCTTAAAACATCTTTTAAAAATGTCCTACAAAAAAAAGCAATTCCGGTGGCGCATTTTGTATACTTCATTACTTGTTACTTCACGATTTGGAAGACACCTTACTGGCTCTCCCCGCACCGTTCAGTTGTGCTCTTGCAAACTGCGTGTTAGGATGACCGCCTGGTTGCGTAATTTTCCTGCCAAACACATAAGTACTAACTGCGGTGGCGCAGGAATACAAAATCATCCAATTCCGATGTCATGTATATTAGTAAAAGTACAAAGCAGATTATCTAGAAATTTTATGGAGGGTTCCATTAACGGTTTTCAGCTACAATTGTGAAATAAAAGTTAACCTGTGACTAAAAGTTTTCTTTAAAATTCAAGTTTTGTCTCTGATTCTAAGTCCGGTGGCGCAATCTCGGTGGCCCCGGTGGCAAATCAAAGCGTATAGGGAAGTATAGGCCATAGAAATACAAGCGTGTCTCCATCTATCCATCAGCCCTTGGAGGTCAACTGTTGGACATAGGCTTTCCCTAACTTGCACCACTCTGACCGGTCCTGAGCCTTCTGAATCCAGCGGATGCCCGCTGTCTTCTTCAGGTCGTCAGTCCACCTGGTCGGGGGGCGTCCTATCATCCTATGCTCCTTTTTCCGAGACGTGGGCGCCATTCGAGGACCTTTCTTACCCAACGGTTATCGGTCCTTCGCACTATGTGGCCCGCCCATTGCCACATCAGCCGGCTAATTCTTCGAGCTATGTCGGTTACCCTTGTTCGTCTACGGATCTCCTCATTTCTGATGCGATCACGTAGAGAATTACCAAGCATAGCCTTCTCCATAGCCCGCTGCGCTTCTCTGAGGTTGTGGATTAGGCCAATAGTAAAGCACCACGTCTCGGATTCGTATGTGACCACCGGCAACACAAACTGCTCGAACACCTTAAACTTCTGGGACTGAGGTAGTGTTTTGGACGACAATGTATGACGGAGTTTCCCGAACGCAGCTCATCCGAGTTGGATTCTACAAGTGACTTCTTTCTCGAAGTTGGACTTACCCGTCTGGATCACTTGTCCCAGGTAATTGTATTCGTCTAGAACTTCGAGAGCAACGCCGTCAACAACAACTGATACGGGTGTGACATGGACATTCGACATGATTTAAGACCCACCCGTTGTGAGGCGCTGTTCAAGTCCCCCTAGCATTGTTCCAAGTTCTTCCAGGGAACCCGCCAGGATGACTATATCATCGGCATACCGTAGGTGTGTGATGTATTCGCCATTGATGTTAATGCCATGTTGTTTCCACTCCATCAGCTTGAACACGTCTACCAACAAAGCGGTGAACAGTTTTGGGGATATGACATCCTTGTCTGACACTTCTCTGCAGTTGGATGGTGTTCGTTGCTGTGTCGTGTACTCTGACGGACATGATGGCGGATGAGTACAAACCGGTAGTCGATCCGCCACCGCTGGAGAGAATCTAGTACCACCCAGATCTCGATAGAATCAAAGGCCTTCTCATAGTCCACATAGGCTATACATAACGGCAAGTTATAGCCCTCGGTCTTTTGTATAATCTGCCGCAATGTGTGTATATGTTCTATGGTGCTGTAGCCTTTTCGGAATCCTGCTTGTTCGGGAGGCTGGAAGTCGTCAAGCCTGCGTGCAATGCGATTTGTGAGGACCCTCGAAAACAGCTTATAAACGTGGCTCAGAAGTGCAATGGGCCTGTCTAATTACCGCTAAAAGGAGTCCGTTCATCTAGACTCCTATTCTTAAAAATGTACATAATATCTTTAAAGTATTAAATGATCCAGCCTTTATGATTTCTAATGGGCATAAATCAATTTCGGTGGATCAAATTCTAATTCCAGTGGTCTTAATTTCGGTGGCATTTGATAGTGTAATTTGATAATATCTCCGGAACAAATATTTTTTTTTCAATCTCTACTATATGACTAATTATCACTACTATTTACATATTATTTATGCCAAATAAAGTGTATTAGAAACATCAAGTTTAAATTTAATCAATTTCGGTGGCTTGGATTTTAATTCCGGTGGTCCTTTAATAATTTCGGTGGCATTTGATAATTTCAAATGGAAATATCTCATGAACTAATCATTTTTTTTCGATCTCTAGTATATGATTAATTAGTACAACTCTTTATCTATTATTTAGGCCAAAAAAAATTATCAGAAACAGCAAATTTAAATTCGCCACTGTAATTAGGCAAAATTCGAGTTTGTTGAAATTCACCCTTTTATTTATTATTATTATTACACACAGCACATTACATTACAGCAGTGATAGCCTAGTGGTTAGAACGTTGGTCTCCCGAACGCGGGGGCCTGGGTTCAAATCCTGGCACGCACCTCTCATTTTCAAATATTATGTGCGTATTACAAGTTAATTATCACTTGCTTCGGTGAAGGAAAACATCGTGAGGAAACCTGCACATCGGAGAGTTCTCCATAATGTTCTCAAAGGTGTGTGAAGTCTACCAATCCGCACTTGGCCAGCGTGGTAGATTATGGCCTGTACCCCTCACATTGTGACAGGAGATCCAGAGCCCAGCAGTGGGACAATTATGGGTTGTTGTTTTTTTATATTATTATTAGTCTCCTCCTTTGGCACCTAGTTACGTTAAATATTAATAAACCTAACTTTTCTTCCTCCATCCATAGTTACAAAGTGGGTGGTATAGCAGAAGTGTTAGGTGTTCGGGTGGTGGATGGTGGTAGGATGAGATGAGAGTTACGGCGCAACTTGGTGTATAACTCACAGACACCGTATTACACTCGCATTCTGTGATACTCTGCTAAGGATGGTGGCATGCCGTATGAGACAACGTTTGGTATATTTATACTACCCACGATTAATGTTTTTGTGAATTAGACTTAGTTTGGTTCGTTAATGTGAAGGTCAAAGTTTTGGTCAGTTATTAGTATTTTTTCTTTTAGATTCTTAAATATTTCTTTAATATTCGTATCCTCTGGTGTTGCGCATGTCCATAGAGGACATTTCAGGCTATAATTTTTTTATTGGCTCGTAAACAAGCATATAAAGCATGCTGTTCAGCATCACTTATGGATAATAAATAAATAAATAAATAACGCTTCACACTCATAGCCCCATACTAAGATTCCCTGTGTCGTGGGTGCCATGGACAACACACAAGACAAGGACATTCACACCCAGACCAAGAACAGAAATTCAAACTCATCATTCAAATTTCCGCCTCACTGGGAATCGAACCCAGGACCCTTGGCGCGGCGATCCGGCATAGTAACCATTGCGCCACACGGGTCGTCAAATAATTAACGTAAATATATCACAAGACGCTTCTCTAACGCATTATTAGTGAGGGTGAGTGCCATTGTAACCGGCTTTGAAGCACCTCTTTAACTTAACTGATATTTGATTTAACTGATATTGATTTTTCTATTAATTCATTACTTGGTAATGCATAAACCGGTCCCCAACTCCGCCATTATTCAATACTTTCTTCACTTAACTTCCACTATTACAATAACTTATCAGAGAGAGATAGCTGCTTACGTCTGTGGTACGAGAGAACGAGACGGCGAATCCTTTGTGCGAAGTTTCAGCTTGTGAGAGGAATCCGATGGAAAATTGTGAGACTTTCCCACTTCGTTTGTAAAATGAACTGAAGGAGTCTGCTACTGAGGGAGATAAGATAGTCAGTTATTCACGGTAACTTGAACTTTTCACTAATACATTGTTTAACTTTAAAATTCGTATATTTTATTAAATGTATTTTTAAATGTTTAATTTTCAAATGTTAAATATTCAATTTTTTAAATGTTTTAGTAACTAACATGTGTAACCAACAAAATGGTAGGAGGTGTCCTAAATGTTTGTATTTTTTAATATTTGTTATTTCTGAACTCCGTACCAACTTATTTCGAAAATATTTTTTTTTTATTTTTACACAAACAAACAGACACTGAACCTAGGCACGATGTATGAGTGTATGAACATTTATGCCTTTACTGGCTGTTGCCCACAGCTTTGCATACGAAAATTATGTTTTAGCTTATTCAAACTTTTATCCTGTTTTCCTGAGAAATATTTTAATTTTCCGGGATGAAAAGTTGTCTAAAATATGACCCAGAGTATCAGTAACAACTTTACCAATTTTCATCGGTATCCGATTAAGGGTTTTTATGTGATGCCCGGACAGACAAACAGACACTTTGAGTTTTATTATCGTATAGATTAGATACTTAGGTAAATACGAGTAACGCGCACTCGCTTCAATCTGAGAAAGCAGTCTCGCACCTAAAACATTTTGTTACTCTGTTTTATGGAAATAGCCGGCAAAGAGCTGACGATCCACCGGATGGAAAGTGATTATCAGCGATTATAGACATCAGCAACACTCAAGGCATCACTGATGCATTGCCGGACAAGAAATAGAGAAGAGAGAGAGAATATGAGAGTTTAATTTAACCCCATTTAAAGTTTAGGGATCAAGTTGAATTATATCTAAGTTATCAACCCTTTTGTAAACAGGAATGCCCAGTGCACAAGACGCAGAACAAAGTGCATCAATTAACAGCGGCAAGTCCCACGCCCACGCCCACGCTACTATAAGTGGGCTTACTACATGTTTTAATTAACCACATCAGATGTTAATCCCTGACACGAGCTGGGCTTAGGGTATGCGCGCACTCTCGCTTCAAAATTATTAGCAAAATTATTAAATTGTGAGCGACGTTACAGTAATTTTATGTGCATATATCGGTGCAGTGTAAAATAAGTTCGTAATAACCGATAAAATTAAGAAAAAGGGTCAAGAAGACAGACAGATTGATCGAATCGTGAATCAAAGTAACAACTAAATAACGTTGAATTGATAAAATCGGGTGTTATCAGGCAATAAAAGAACAGTATCCTTGTGCCTGTCGAATTGTGTGTTTTATTTAGTATCCTGGCAGTCCTGACATATGACTACGCCCACAGAGAGAGATCCATTTGCATAGTACTGAAGTAATCTTTGATACATGGTTTGCAGAGATGATCTGAGTTCATACGAATGAATACCTCCACAGAGCCCTGTGCTATACATACATATTTTATATTCATGTAGTATTATATTTACATAATATATTATAATTACCATTAAATTAATTAAGGAAATATTAACTTGTTTTTAATATGTAACTTTTATGAGTGTATTTGTGTTTTATTTAAGTTTGTAATACTGAAATGTATGTTATTTCGTGTTGATAACAAGATAATATATAATGATCAGATCAACCCTCCTTAATTGATGTCATAGACCTTATACTAATAAATTAATGTATTCTGACACAAATCATTCTCACGCAAACGGTTACTCCGAACATTCGTCGGCGAACATAAACAGCTCAGATCAAAGTGCGAATGTGTACAACGCAACAATAAAAGATTATACGAATAGAATTGAAAAAGAAGAAGGGTGGGGTGGTTTTTAATTCGTTCGTATAAGAGGTGTGGCGGTGACGTGGACAGCCACTGTTACCGACCCCTGGCGGCACCCACTTGCCAATTATATTTATGATAATTGATAATATTTATTAACTCTTTAACCAGCCATACTAAATAATAAAGTTTGAAGTAAACGTCCTCATCAATGATATTATAAGTAAAAAAGAGGTAGATATGTCACTAGCGCGCCGAAGATGAAGATCGAAAGAGAGGTCAATTGACCTCTGTTTGCTCATAGTCGCTCTGTCAATACAAGACGATATACACGTTTTTGTTATCAGAAGTGCTTGAGATTTGACATACAACGTTATAATGCCTTCGCGTATTATTGTAGTGTGTGATTGGTGTAGTGAAACAAAAGATAAACGCGTGTGTGTTGTAGCTCTTTTTGGAACATATTTTTTGGTTGATTTGTAAGGGCATGACCACAGACATAATTATATCAAGAGTAGATGACGCATGTACCTCGAATTGTATGAAAACCAAGCGTGTCACTTTTTTTGACACATTGTTTTGTCACCAGAATATTTAGTGCTGAAATTCCCCATCCTAGCGATATCAATTCGAAACTGATTCGTTACCGATTCTCGACAACGATTAATGATTCTCAAAATCGATAACCGATTATAATTAGGTATATAGAACATTGTAATCAGAAGGCTCGATACAATATAACAGTTATAGATTTCAAATTAAAATTTTGTAGTATAGACCTAATGATTCCGCAAAAATATTGCTGTTATGAAATGTACTATTAAAATTTCGTTGCAACACATATTTGGTTTTATTGGGATTATAGTTGAAGTAAAATCGGTAAAGTAATAACCCTTTACTAGTCGAGTAATAACGCCACGTCCAAAGCAATCCAACTAACAGACAAATGACATACACTTCTCGTCCACGACAGCAAGTTATGGCTGTAGTCCATTCGTGACATGTTTAGGGTCTTAAGATTTCGCGGAAGAGGGGAAATGTAAAACGGTGCCATAAAGGGTATTGATGTCCAGCCGGAATTGGCTGCGCGCAACGGACGGACGGACGAACGAGTAACGTGGATGTGGTCTTTAAGTTTTAATAGATTTGACACTCGCGTAAAAAAAATACCAAAAAATATTTTCTAAGATGTACATAGCCTTTGTGTAACGACCACTTAAATAGTCACTAACCATCATTCTATAAAAAGCAAAGCAAAGCAACAACCCATAATTGTCCCACTGCTGGGCTCGGGGTCTCCTCTCTCAATGTGAGGGGTACATGCCATAGTCTACCACGCTGGCCAACTGCGGATTGGTAGACTTCACACACCTTCGAGAACTTTATGAGAACACTTTAGGAGAACTCTCCGGTGTGCAGGTTTCCTCACGATGTTTTCCTTCACCGAAGCAAGTGATAATTAAATTGTAATAAAGATTTGAATTTGCCCCCGTGTTCTGGAGACCAACGTTCTAACCGCTAGGCTATCACTGCCATATCAGTCTTTAATATGAATGTCTATAATATTTGAAGTGTTTCCTCGATTCCCATGGATACCGTCATTTGAATTGACTTAAATAATCGTGCTCAGTATATCTTTCCAGGTATAAAAATAATTTTCTAAATCGCTTCATAAATTACGGAGTTCTGAGGCACTCAGACATTTAAAAATACAACCGAATTGATTGTATTTTCTTTTTTTAACCGACTTCAAAAAAAGGAGGAGGTTCTCAATTCGACTGTATTTTTTTATGTTTGTTACCTCGGAACATTGGACTGGGTGAACTGATTTTGATGATTCTTTTTTTAATCGAAAGCTGGTACTTGTTGTGTAGTTTCACATAAATTTGAGCGAGATCTGACAATGGCATCCATATCAAAAGTATGTACGAGATAAATGGACGAATAACTCAATATCACGCCAACTGATTTCGATGATTCTTTTTTATTGGATGTACTTCATTTGAAGTTGGTTATTTTTTTGTTAAAATTTGTGGATTCTGTTAATTTATGTTTACTAAAAATATTTTTTAACTAATTTAAATATTTCAATAAGAAGAAGTGGCAAGGTCAGTTACCAAATACGACTCGTCTAAAAAATTTTTGTATGTAATATTATATTAACAAGACGATCTGATACAGGCAGGTAGGCGATGTCCACTATTACTAGGATATAAATGTGTGGCATATATATAGCTGAGTGGTATAAATGTTGACCTGATGTCTGATGTCGTTCCTGATATGAAAATACCTCAACGCATCTAATAGTTCTCTGTAATTTTCACAAAAATTGGTTTAGTCCATGAAACTACGTCACTCATTCAGTGTAGTTGACTATGGCCAACACCTCTCGTATTCAGAGGAGACCCAAGCTTAGTTGGACAGTCGATGACATAGATGGCACTACTATAGCTGTCGTATCCACACTACTCCGTGGTCGGTAGTTCTGCTGACCAACAAAAACAGTAAGAATTCGACGTGTGCTTTTTGTGACTGACCGAGACGCGGTGGCCATGCTGCTGCACCTTGAGGACTGTCCTAGTTTAATATTTTTTGTTATGGAGTTTTAAATATGTTGAAAAGGGCACACATTCAATTATAGATAGTTTTTTATGCGGGCGTTTTTTATTATATTTTTTAAAAAAGTGTTGGTGCGTTGCCTGTTGTAAAAGAGAAGGAAAAGAAAACAAGAAATTATTCTCGTTTACATCATACACGGCAGGTATTTATCCTTTTTTCGTGGACATCACACCGGTATGGACGACGCGATTTGCCTCGTCATCCATTATGCACATCATGAAGTTTCTCAAAGTTCCCGCCGCCTATGACGTGGATGTCTTCAAGAAAAGTGAGAATACTCTTTTACTAAGTTAATATGCTTACCGTCATGGACCACATCCCCACTTACCATCAGGCGGAACTGTGGTCAAGCATTACCAACTTATTTTTGACTAATGAAATTTATTCATTTATTTGTTTATTGCATCAACAAAGTTAACAATTAGACTTGCATACATAGTTATAAGCTAAAATAAAAAAGTAAGTGCCACTCCAGTAACAAATGCAAATCAATAGGTCAAAAACGTGGTCAATAAACTTGCATAAGATAAGAATTAAAATTGTCAAGTAACATAAGAATTAAAATTGTCAAGTAAGATAAGAATTAAAATCCTATATAAACAGAAATTTCGTGAAAAATTCAAATGAAACCGTGTTCAACAGTGTCCCGTTTTCAACGGCTACAACCTGGCAACCACCATGAACCATTTTGGGGCCTTCATTGCAATATACTGCCTTCGTATTGCTTTTCGCCTCGAAAGGCATTTCCTGAAAGCGGAAAAAGTAAACAAAAATTTCCCTTTTGAACGCAGCCGCAGCCTCCAGCAGACCATAAGCAAATAAAAATGTACACTTCGTGGGAAAACTGAAATACTTTTCGATTTCCACTGAAAATCAGCACGAATAAAACCAAGAATATATTTATTTACGTTTAGGCAGTTTGCTGTGGCTGTGCTAAGCGACTTTCACTATCAAAGTTTATAAATACTGGCTGGAGGTAAACAAATAGCGAGCAATGGTTCCGTTGGGCTTGTGGACAAAGTTTGTGGTTGGAATTTCCAGCTTTGAGTATAAGTTGTTAATGGGTTGAATAATGTGGACATTAGAATAGAATAGAATAGAATCATTGAAGTATTATTACTAGCGTATAGAACCTACACCGTGAACACCATGTTCCAATACATTGGCGCCACGTGGCTTCAATCTTCAATGGATTCGTTCTGTTTTGAAAGGAGAACGGGGGCTCAATTTTGAAAATGGAACCTCCCGGGCGGGACATACATTTTGTTCGAGATGTCTGTTCTATGACATTATACTTCAATGAATGGAATGTATTTTTATTTGCAAGGCCACGAACACATACAAAAAAGAAAAAAAAGAAAAAAACAGATAAATAAATTAAAAATAAAACAAAAACATGCAGCTCCTTACAAAATTATTACTAGACTAGGAAATCGCCCTCACTTCGCTTCGGGAAAAATATTAAAAAAATTTGATATAGCCTATGTCAACCGGGGATAGTGTAGCTTCCCAACAGTGAAAGAATTTTTCAAATCGGTTCGGTAGTTTCGGAGCCTATTCAATGCAAACAAACAATCAAATCTTTCCTTTTTATAATATTAGTATAGATTACGGTCGCATATGTCCAGTGGCCTAGAAAAAGGAACACACTCAGCATTGGTCCACATACCATCTGATCGTGAAGTTACCACTGTGTAGAATCACTGTTACCGTCGTATTTTACGTTAATATGGTCGTTTTGTGGAAACACTTACCTATAGGTACTATTTGTTATTTGTAAAAAGAAATGCTCCCATAACGAAAAAATAGAGTGTGATAATCTTAATCTGAAAACGAGTATTCGAAAAATGTAGCCAATCTAATTCGAATAAAATTTTATTTCATTTCATTTCAATGGATTTCCGCAAGTAAAGCCTGATACTTTTAACTATTGAGAAAATAGTTTGATGACGAAAAATGTTCACACATAACCCGAAAATAAATATTTATATATCTCATACATATCTACCCAGAAATCGAACTTGCTTATAATACTAATGACAATAATATTATAATAATAAAATGTTTTATTTTGCTCTCACAACATGGTCTTAGTAGACTTAAAATACTTACAAAATAAAGAACTTATAACCAAAAGATCTATACTAATACTATCCTACTTTCTTACTAATATTGTACTTGTGAAAGTTTGTAAGGATGTTTAAAACTCTTACGCAAAATCTACTGAACGAATTTTAATGAAATTTAGCACTCAGGTAGACTCTAGAATCTAGAATATCCTATAGGGTACTTACCTGGAAAACCCCCAAAGCCGCGTTCATACCACTAGTTCTAGCTAATTCGTAGCTCGTAGGTATCGTAGCAATACCTACGAGCTACGATCGCTACGCGGCTACGTAGCTACGTGTGGCAACAGTTACAGGGGGCGGTCGCTACAGTTGCGGGCGCCGCTATTGGCGGGGGCGCCGGTACTTCATTACCGTACAATGATACTGTACAGTAAAATGCCTACTGCGAGGAGGTGGGACTTACGGCTAGGTTGTTTTGTTTGCTTAGAGGATGGATATAGCTTATCCTACTAATATTAGTAACTTTCTTAAGATGTTTGAATGTATTACTTTTTCATTCAAAAACTACGAAACCGATTTTCATGTGTTTTAGCATAAGTATACCATGTTTATTTAATACATCATCAAAGTAGATATGTTCATTTATATTTATCTATACTAATAATAAAGCAGAAGAGTTTATTTGTTTGGTTGAACACGCTAATCTCAGGTACTGGTTCGAATTGAAGAATTATTTTTGTGTTTGATAGGGTTTATCGAGGAAAGCTATGGGTTATATAACATCATGTATTTTAGTAGTTAGTTTTTTCACAAATTAACGCGGTTGAAAATGCGGGGCAGAGCTAGAATAATATAATTATATATTTTTTTAATTTTCACTTAAACGTTATAACAATAACTTAACGTGCCCCCACGTTCATTATTAAATTAAATGATCTCTACGCATTATTATAATAGTAAACATGTACCTGCTTAAAAGTATTTCCTCTCCAGTCATAATATAACATTCATTCACATCCACATATAATTTTACAAGACGCAGACAACAGAAAGCAATTCCACAAACATAAAATGTTATCTACATATGGTTCGAGACTTAATTGAATTCCCCGCGCACTGTGGGGGGAACTGGCGGGGAGGGGGAAACTACAGCGTGGCCTCCATTATCTGGCACTGATAATTATAATCTAAAACTTCAACAAAAAAGAACCGACTTCAAATTAAGTACATCCAATAAAAAAAGAATCATCGAAATCGGTTGACGTGATATTGAGTTATTCGTCCATTTATCGCACACATAATGCAAATTTAAGACTTATATGCTTTTGACATGGATGCCATCGTCAGATCTCGCTTAAATTTATGTGGTACCACACGACAAGCACCAGCTTTCGATTAAAAAATAATCATCAAAATCGGTTCACCCAACAAACATAAAAAAATACAGTCGAATTGAGAACCTTCTCCTTTTTGAAGTCGGTTAATAACTCTCGAAATCACATACTACTATCCTATCCTACTAACGGATAGGATATAAATGTGAGAGTTGGTGAAGATGACGAATGTTTGTTAATCTATCAAACAAAAGCTGCGGAACGAATTTTCATCAAATATGCGAAATATTCTTCTACACTATACCTAGTAGCTTTTCTCTATAAGCCGTGTTTTGACATGTTTTGACAACACCATGGGTAAATCAAGAAACGGTTTTAGCACTTTCTTATAAAAGCGTACACCGAGCACCACAAAAGAACGCTGCACCATGTAGGCGATATGAAGACGTAACCAATAGGTGCATAACGGTGAGTTCTGCCATTTAAATACGATGATATAAAATGTGTCTTATCTTTAAGGTCATAGTGACCCAGTTTAAGAAGTAAAGTTTTGTGATCAACACAATCAATCGCCTTCGAAAGATCAGAATATATAATTTCCGCGTGCGAAGCTGCAGGCAACAGCTAGTGTATTATAAAAATATCACAGATGCATTGCTACTCTCAAATTGTCGAGAATACATTTCCCATTTATAAGCAACTAGTGCCTTGAACGAGGCGCTGCCGGCGCGGTCGGTAGTTGGATGGGTGACCGCTAGTGGCAAAAAATTCTTGAGCGTTTCCGTGCTTCGGAGGGCACGTAAATCCGTTGGTCCCGCCTGTTATCATAAGATACCATGTTCTTAAGCCATGTCGGAGGCCCTCGGACGGATTGGAAACTTCCGATACTCAGATTGGCCAATAACCCCTCCACCAATCCGCACTGGAGCAGCGTGGTGGAGAATGCTTTAGACCCTAGGCCTAGACCCGTGCCCAGTAGTGTGCTATTAATGGGTTGAAGCCCATTGCAGAATCGTGACCCACTCGCCATATTTAAAAAAACATCTTTAATACATAACACAGCAAGTTAAACAAATCAACTCAATTTAAATTTAGCAGCCGCAATAACTGGGTGCGGGCGAGCGCGGGGTGAGCGGGGCGGCGGGAGTGAGGGGGGGAGGGGGGGGGACACGGACGATATTCAAATAGCGAACATTTCATTTTAACGCTTGCCAAGATATTTGCTCGCTCCCACGCTCCCTAGGGATGGGAAGGTGACGCGGTTTGAACACGATATGCCACATCGGATGTGGGATACGATGTTTGTGAAAACTTAGGGTGGATTGTACCACAGGCTTAGTTAGGTATAGTTTCCGTCAAAGTTAACTTTAGCAATAAAAATAACGGTGACAACAGTATTTAACAATTGTTTGTTGCACAACAATTGAACAATTTGTAGTTTATTGTGAAGTTGACAGTTTATTTGACATTAACAATAGCAATAACCGGCCAAAATCGAGTAGTTAACGTTTGCGTTTAGTTATGACGTCATTACAACTGTTGCTAAAATGGTGCAATGCAAATGTTGTTTAACCGGGGATTTGACATCTTGTTGATAGTATGGTTATCGTTATAGTTACATGGTGCAACTCACCCTTACAACAGTTACAACTTACGAGTGATGGTAAGTGGCTATCGTCGTCCATGGACATCCAGCATCAAAGGCATCACTCATGCGTTGCCGGTCAAGAAAGAGGAAGAAAAAGAAAGAGACAAACTATAGCAAACATCAGTAACACTGATACAAAAATTACCAACAAACGGGTCACCTGATGTTAAGATCACGGTCTTGGCTGATGACATGAGCATCACTAGGTCAAGCTTTGTCTACGGTGACGTAGACGACGAACGCTTCCGTCTACTATGAACGTCTTACTATGAGAACACCGATGCAGGAAGTTTATTCCAGAATTTACACTAAAGTAGTGGATGACCTAATATTGCACTCAAGACTCGTGTTCCGGCTGAGAGCTTGGAAACCATTCCTTCCTTTCTTTCTTTCTTTCTTTCATTCTTGGTCGGCATCAGTGATGTTACTAATGTCCATGGAAGGTAGTGATACCATCAGGTGGATCGTCAGCTCGTATGTCGACTTGTTAAAAAATATAATCCCATCATATATTTTTTCTATAAAACCAACGTTCAATTCAAACACACATTGAGTAAGTCCAGTTATTAATACTTTAAAAGAACAGTTTGGTAAACGGCGTAAAGTAGTTAGCTTGACCAAATCTAGTCATAAGTACATAATCCGAAGACGGTGTTGGTTTGCGTAATTTTTGAACAAATATTTACCGGAAAGTGTAAGTTACTCGCACGTTTAGGCAGCGGTGCAAACACAGAGCGAATGGAATGATTAATGATCGAAAATTTATCGATGTTATATGCTTGAAAAAATCATAAATTATAAAAAATATCGTCACTGGAAAGGCAACAATACTAACACTCCTAGAAACCTCTTGGCGTATTATTGCCTTCTTATTGATCTTTTTATATGACCTGTAGATAGATTCTGTAAACGTTTTAAAATGGTGTTTTATAATGGAGGTGTTAAAACGACAAAATAAATTCGAATGGAATGGTTTATCTATTAAAAATTATATCGAAGATAAAAAAGAAAATCGTCAAATTAAAATAATAATTTCCTGAAATAATTAAATTTGGTTTAAGAGTGTAAAAATAGCTCTTTAGGGTTGCATGGTGACTCCTGAAGTTTCTCTGTACCCGAAAGTGACCTACGAAATATTGGATAGTAGGTAAATACTTAGGTACTATGAAATCACCAAAACATTCACAAAAATTTGCTCCAAAGGGTGAAATATGCACAAAATTTGCATCCTAATTAAAATACTAGATTAAATAGAATTTACATTTATTTTCAAATTAATCGGTTGTAAGTAATACTTTTAGTAATAAACAATTAAATATCAATGATGTCTTGCGTTTGTCCTTATGTACAAATTTATATTTATGATAATAGTAGGCATCTACCTAGAAAACAAAACATCGATAACACGTTGCAATCCCTATTCCCAAGTTGAGACGTTTGCGAAATGTGAACATTTCACGAATTGATCGTTGCGCTGCGGAATTCTCATTTGCGCCTCCCCCTCCCCCTCCCTCGCCCCTTCCCCCTCCCCGCGCTCCCCCTCGCCCGCCTCACCTGTATCTCTGTGGATCACGTAATTATGTCACGGTTTTAATATAAATAACGCCCAAAATTTAATAAGCTCGCTTCATTAATGAAGTCCTTCACTTGGGGGGTCATGGTTTGATGATATGGTAGGTGTTATGAAGGAGTTGATAATGATAATATGTCGTATCCACATTGTATTGGGTGAAAGGGCTGGATAATTAAACAAAATTTGAAGAGAACAATGACTGTTATAATTTGATTGAGCTGCACCCCAAAATAGTTCGCACAGAATACCAGTGTGGTTCCCATAGCAATCGCTGAGTGTTTTCAATTTCCTTAGTGCTTACCTACTATAGAAAATTTTAAGTCTCATTATTTTATAATATTATCATCTACTATCGTACTATTATCGTTTATAATGTTATCTCCAATGTTTTAGTAAAGTAACATATTAGGTATTATATTTATGTTACATATTAATTGTAAACCCATTTTATTACAATTTAATTTACACATGTCTGTATTCTGAAAGCCTCATACAACGTAGACACAATAATACAACCCCCATTACACCCCTCCCCTCATTGTAATATAAATCGAATCCAGGCAAATTGAAATACAGTCGACACCGCATTCCATGCATACAGTGCATGGATGGATGGATGGATGTAGTTTTGATTATGGTTTGTAACATTATTATAATCTTTGATAGGCGAATCTATAGTCCATTTTTTAGACTTGGTTAGCACTATTTTTATTGAATATTTTTTTTTTTTTTAAATTAAATTCGCTTAAAAATATTTATTATTGTAAACAGAAATTAATTTTGGCATTAAATTATCATATTTCTTTAAAAACTTTAAAAAATTAAGTATAGGTATGTAATTTTACTCAAGTTTGAGAGTAATCACAATTCATAACATTTCATTATAATTCGGATACTTACGATAACTATATAATAGGCACATGATCACGGTTAAGATCATAATCTATGCAACTGGGTCAAAATATCATCTTAACTAAAACAGCTAAAAGTTTTGTTGAAACTGCGAAGTAAGATAATAGTTACAAAACATAATTAAATGGAAGTATTATCTAAAACTTGCAAGTTATATTATATTAGATAACATTTTTATTTACATAATTAAAAGGTAACACTTGTAGCTTAAAAAACCAACTCAAACCAGTTCAAATTCAGGGTTGAAATAGCGAATTCAAGTATATCTCCATTATAGTTACAGATCATAATATTAGACATTTAAAGTTGCAAATAATATGGGTACCTATTAGCATTTTCATTTAATTGACCCATGCCCTACTTTAAATATACTTACTTCCTATAAGAGCTATTCATAAACAATAAATTAAGTTTAAAACAATTTAGTTATCCACAATTTTAATATGTAATAAAACAATTTGGTGTAATATGGTAAGAGAGGCTGTCACCCATCCCCCTCCCCCTCACCCCAGCCTCCCATTGTAATTTAAATCGAATTCCAAGCAAATTGAAATATTTCAATTCGGTGTCACCTTCCATCCGCCCTTCACGAGAATTAGATTAAGATGCCAGATAATATCTGACACTTTATTAACCAGGTTACATAGGTCCATTGCTGGGTGAGGATAAAAGCCTGGAGCATGACAGACCATGCTGCTCCATTGGCCAGTGTTATAGGTGGAAGTTTCTATGATACAAATACGAGCAGATGGATTACAAAAATAAATGCATTTGCATAAAAGAAGCTGCAATATTCCAATCTTAATAGATATTTTTATTATTTTCACGATTTTTTTCACGGTTGCCTAATTAAATTAGCTGTTAGTCAAAAATTAAACTATAAATGCTCAGCGCTGTCAGAACCAATGTGTAGATAACACAGAAATGGCTAACAAAGCGATATCGACCGTTGCCATCTCGCTACACCAATATGAAGAATATTTAATTCCCATAATACCCTCCTAGCCATTATTCGAACAATAACTCAAAACCTAAACAATAAAACATTAAAAGAATCCTCTACGCAAATAACAAACATAATTGTGTTTTTGTGCCTCATTCAATAGAGTTTCGTTCCAACAAAAAGTAAAAACTGGTTCTCAAAAAAAGTCACCTTTATAAATTAAGTTTCATCGTATTTCGACCAATGAGCGTGCAGAGGCGGGACCGTTCTCTCACGGGATTGGTCGGTAGCGTCCTTACATCTGAAAACATTTTATATAACCGGATGATACAACATATACAGTTAACACTACAGAGGGAAAGGGACGGCATGCGTTTGAATCATGAATACAGTGTGTCGCTTCGCTCTCGGAAGTCTCTTTCTAGCGCAACTGTCAGCGTTCTGGCAAGTAGAAGCAACAGTGTTGAAACTGGCGCGAACCGGAGCGTCGCTTCGTTGTTACCGTCCGCGTCGCGCGTATTATAAGCTGTAACATTGTTGGTTCTATCCAGTGTTACACTCTATAATAGTGGAACATGCTCGTGTGATTATAGTTTGTAACTAACTGTTGTAATGGAAATGTCGCTGCCCAACGGTGTTGATGTTTCGCAATTGGTGCAGCATCCGGTGCTCGCTGCTCTGCCGCCCTTCTTCCTCAGAGCTTCAGAAAGATACCAGGTCAGTGGAATGTTTTAAGCTTGATTTGGGTTTTGTGACAAAAACGCAGTAATAATTTTGTGTTGTCATTTGGTCAAATTGGATCTATATTAATCGTTAAATTGCTTTTTTAAATTATATTTTTTGCTAAAAATGCATACTGCAATTACAACTTGAAAGTTACAAATTCAGTTACAAAAAGTTACAAATTTAGTTACAATGTTTATTTTGAAATGTAATTCACTTATGTTATGAGCATATAAATAAATAAAACCGTTTTGTCCCTACTAGCAATTACCATGCATTTAATAATATTTAGTTAATATACCTAAGTTATCTATTTTACGTATTTTACGTATTTTAGGTATTAGTATTTTTTTACGCGAGACCTTTTTTCATTTTGTTTTTCTTAACTTACAACTTTTTTATTGTTATATAATATAGAATGTCAGAATAGGGAACTTTATATAGGTACTGAGGTTATTTAGTAGGTGGTATTATTACGTGGCAGTAGTGCAGGTTCCTTAAAGAAATAATATTTAAAATGTTAACGGGTAGAAACAGGTACCTCATTTTTTTGCGCCAACTTTTGTTAAGTTTGCCTTACCATTTGAAGTGATAGGTAGGTACTCCGATAGGACATGTATAAATGACAAGTATCCACACTAGAAATAGAATCTTGTAGGTAAAAAGTAATATTTTAAAATGCTTTTAAAAACAAGCTTTTGAAATTTTGTGTTTATGCTGTTGGCCGTTGAGGAGATCCCTTGTCTGGAGCGTAGTATCAGGTCATCAATCATAAACGAGCATTATCATCAGAACCAAATCAATTTGTTAAATATCAACTTCGTAGGATGAGAAGAAGTAGTGTTAATTCAGCTTGCAAGATTTGACTCATACGTATTACTGGTAATAGGTAGGTACATACATATTATTGGTAACAAATTAACGAACAAAGCCAGTGAAATAAAAGCTTGTAATAATGTTACGTTGAAAGTTGAAATTGGCTTATTTGTAAAGAAATTGAAAAACTAAATGCTACCAAAGTAGGTACAATAAGGTCAGTGAGAACTGTGTCAGAATTAAGCCGCTTCTGTTTCTTCTAAAAACAATGGAATTTTTTGCGTTTAAAAATACAGATAACAGTTAGAATTACATCATAAGTAGATATAGCAAGTTCAACTGATAACAAGTTCCGTAAATTAAGTCAAAATTTCTTATCCCTATGAATCTCTTCTCAAAAATATGTGCTTAACGCTTTTGGATCATGATTCAAATTTGATTCATTACACATACACATTAAACATTTAAACTGCCTAATAAGTTAAAATAAACATAATAGGACGTGAAATGAACATGCAATAATATTTGTAACGGGTGTTTGTACAGAAACCATTGATCACAGGATTCGAACTGGCTATCCCACCCTTCAGACAACGCTCTCTCGGCGCTACAAGCCTTGCTGCTGGCCAGAGATAATGCCAATGGTGGTGTGCTGCCACACAGCAGACTGTTACATCTGGTGACCAATATTGAATTATTATTAGTTTAGTTTAGACCGTGAGAATAAATTTAAAGTTACAGTATACCTTACTAGAACGTCCTTCGTTTGATGGTTGTGATTACACTGATGACAACTTTGCATTTGATATTATTTCAAACTAGACTCGGCAACTTTGTATTTCATGCGAATTGAAACTTGTATCTGTAAGTCTTTCAGTCTGAAGGGTGAGAGCTAGTGTATAGAAAGACAGTCTCTTAGCAGTTGGATGTAAGATTTAGCATTTGAAATACTAACAGTCTTCAGCGTCATAAAAAATCATAGTGTTAACTGTAAGATTACATTTATATTATATTATTAGACATTCGTGTAACATGAATCGTATTTTGTTATTCAACCCTGACTATATGTAGTTAGGTAGTATGCAAAAAGCTACAAATTAATGTCCGGATAGAATTTTTCTTAGTCTTCCCTTTCGTTATTTTGTTCATTATAATCAACAATTTGTTTATTATCCTAATTGTAATTGGTATCACTGGTAATTCCTTTAAATTATTAAATTTTCTTATTTCAGGATTGAATTTAGGTACTTTTATCTGATGACACAAAGGTTTTTTGCCATAAACATAAACAATATTTAGCTGTTATTATTATGCCTTAATACAAAAGTGTTTAAAAACATTTCATAAATCTGCTTATTCTTCTTCATATGACATGGAATGGATGGAAATAGGATTAATTAACTGAAACCGAAATGTTAAGAGTGGCCGACGGCCGACGCATCAACCTATTTAATACATTAGTCCATTTTTTAGTTGATTCTTATTGGGTAAACAATCGGACAGTGTCTTTTATAGTAATTTGTATGTAAAGACAAATAATAATTTAATGCTTAATCTAATTTATGTTTACTGTTAATTATTTTTTTTATTAATATTCCAATAAAAAGTAGTGTCAAAACTATTTGACAAATATCAGTCGTCTAAAGAAATGTAGTGAATGTATTTATCATTTCTTTTGGTTTATTTACACAAACTTCATCATAAGATATATTTCGATTATTTGGTTGCCTTTTAATTATATGTAGATTACCTGATATACAAGCTGTTTATAATTCCAAATCCATTCCAAATACAACATGGATACTTGTATGTAACTAGTTTGTGCTTCTATACATTTTTCTGTGAGTTTTCTTAGATAAATTAATAAAGAAACGGCAAACATTAAAAAAGAATTAAGAATACGTTTAGAGTTAAAGAAAGTAATGATATTTCCATATCCATAATTATCATCCAATCGATTTCCAATTCCATAATTGGAAACAAACAAAAATGCTGTTTATATTTCTGTAATTCTTTTCAACTCCCTAAATATGTTAGGTGATGTAGCATTCACAGATAACTTTTTGATTTATCTTCTATAAGATATATATCTATTTGTATTTTATCGTATATTCAAGTTATTCCAATATTCAGTGTAGCAAGCAAAACTAAACATACACTTTCAAAAAATTGCAAATGTCAGCCATAACTCTAGTACACTTACAAATTATAAAAGGCTAACATGAGAAAGGAATTATACATCTCAAATTACAGGGATTGTTACCTTATAACAAAATTTGTTTTAATAGTAGCTACCGCGGGGCATAATGCGCCCTTGTTACCATTTGTTACAAGCGTAAACAAGTCTATAATTAAATTATAGTATTATACGTATTGTTAGCGCTTATTTTAAAGGGCTCGGGTAATTTGTATCTTATTGAGGCTTATCCTGTAATGTGATATTTTAATTACGATATCACGCTTCCGTAGGGTTACCGCGTGAAGCAAATAATTGTTACCTTGTTATTTTAATGGTAAATCCTTAATTTGGATGGAGGGACATAGTCAATAGTATTGTAAATGTATTGTAAATGTGTCTTGTATGAGCTTGGTATGGACATTGAACCTACAATATTTTAATTATTTAAAAACTTGACCTGAATATTGTTTAATATTATGGACTTGAGTCTTCTTTTTCCTCAGCTCTTCAAGCGATGAAAATGATAATACGTAAATCTATACCTACTAATATTATAAAGCTGAAGTTTTTTTGTTTGGTTGAACACGCTAATCTAAGGAACTACTGGTTCGAATTGAAAAAATCTTTTTGTGTTTGATAGTCCATTTATCGAGGAAGGCTATAGGCTATATAACATCATATATTTTAGTAGTTACTTTTTTCACAAATTAACGCGCGTGAAACCGAGGGGCACAGCTAGTATTAGATATATAAAGTAGTCGGATTTTAGGATGATCTACTTTTAAGTTACTCATCTTGAAAATAAGAAATCTGCTTCAGAAATGAATAGGCACCTAGGTAGGTATGTATTACAGATGATATAGCGTTAACAGGCGTCCGGATTAAGGCAGACATAGTTAGGCTTTTTGAATGCGTGTCCGGCCAACTAAAACGGCGTCCGACTTGTCCGGCTTTTGTTAGGCTTTTCACAAAAATAATATAGTAATGAATGATTGATAGTAAAGAAGACGGATGCGTTATTCAATTTTATTATTATTTCTTTAAAATCTAAAAAGATTCATGGTAAATAATCAAAAAAGCCTGAAAGAATTTTACTTTAATTAAGAGATTTTAATCTCATTGAACTAAAATATAATTAAAACAAGTTGTGATACTCGTGAGTCTCTATTTTTATAAAAAAATGAGTTGATAAATTATAAAAAAATGAACTATGCCTACCAACGACATGCTATGATCGCCGAAAAAATAAATTCCAGCAATGCGAGTACCATTGTTTAAGTTTATGTGAGTTTTAAATATTAATTCAGTAAGAACATAAACAACAGTAAATTAATATTATGTAAAAATCATTTTCCTAAGATAACAATTTAAAATTAGTGTCCGGGGCTGTACTCAATTCAGGTTTTCCACCTGGGTGAAGCATGGATTTCCCTACTTACAGTTTGCTACGCATCAGTGTTGCCAATGCTACGGCAATTACCGTGTTCTACGGCTTTCACGCCAAAAAATCACAAAATCCACGGCCTACGGCTGCAACTCTGTGGCCGTAGCAAATTCTACGACTTTTCGCAAATTCTACGGTCTTTCTTTTTGATGTGAAACATCTATAGGCGAGGGGTAAACCTGATTTTTGGCACGGTGAGTGGCGACGCTTCGCCGCTCTATATTATTATGGTAGGGCAATATGAAAAAAAAATATAATAAAATGTGAGTAATCATAAATAAACTTCGTTTGATAGGCTGTAGCATACAGTAAGACAAAACTGTCATCATTTTCTGGAGACAATTCGTAATATTGTATTTTTTCATCATGCCATATTTAGGTCCTGTCATAATCTGTACTTTCGATGTTTCACATCTACCAGCCGCCCCATGACGGCTCACATTTTTTTTATTTTTTTGCAAACATTTAACAAATGTTAAAAACTATAAAACAGCGCCTTTAGGCTAATGTTGAAGTGTTTTTTATTACAGTCTATTTAGTTGTCAAAAGAAATACAGCAGCAAAGAGCACTGGCGGACTTCTTTTACATTATTTATAAATACACAGCGTGACTGTTATATGGGTTAACTTACCCGGTTGAACCTTACCACACTGTATAATCTGTATATCAATTAAAACGGTTGTGGATGACTGAACCGGACTGGATGGCTGTGTATTACAATATCGACTCAGCCAATGATATTATAATGTATAAAAAGAGGTAGATATGCCAAGACGGCGCTGAAATTACGTCAGTCGAATTTTTTTATTTTTTTTTTACATAAAATAAGTTAATGCTTGACCATAATCCCACCATTAGTCAATCCCATTTAGTCAAGTATAGCGATTTTAATTCAGACAGTTGATAGCTGTCTCTGAGTGAGGCCGTCTAGTTGTCTTTTTCACTATTATGGTTTTATTAGTGCCATCCCTTTCACATAATTTACCAATGTAATAGTGATCGGTGTAGTGAAACAAAAGATAAACGTGTGTGTGTTGTAGCTCGGTGGGAACAGATTTTTTGGTTGATTTGTAAGGGCATAACGTATCTATAGTTTAATATCATTGGACTCAGCCCAGATCACTCATGATGTATGATTGTGAATCACTGAACTCGCTAATTCCACTTTAAATGCTTCATAATTCCTTTAACCAATGTATAATAGTCGATAGCTTCGATAAGTTTTCCTTTTACTTGAAGTGGTCTATTGAATGGATACTGGTTCACTCGTTAGGACGCTTGTAGTGCTGTGGTGACTATGGATTGTATTTACGCAGATTATGCAAAATGTAATTGAATAATCTTCAATCAGTCAATCAAATATTTTATTTGTTAAATAAGGTAAGTACATAAAGATCGATGGTAACATTAAGACATAGTTCGCTTACTCTGCCAATAATTGGCGTACAAAATTGATTAAAGTTAATTTCTATGAGTGTATTATCTGTTTCCTACTAATGGTGGCCATACACGATCAAGTGTATTTGTCAAGTTTGCGGTTTGACTTAAAGCGGTATCCAGTTTGCATGAGATAGCTATATGGTCAGATAGCCATACCGTGGCCATACACCGTCAAGTTTACTGGATGCCGCGTCAAGTCCGCTACAAACTTGACAAGTATACTTGATCGTGTATGGTAGCATAATGTTAAATGTGAAAGTTTGTAGGAATGGATGTATGGGCTTTCGTTACTCTTTGACCCAGAAAGTACAGAACGGATTTTCCTTGTTTACCACAATTATAGCAAAGCAAAGCAAAGCAAAGCAACAACCCATAATTGTCCCACTGCTGGGCTCGGGGTCTCCTCTCACAATGTGAGGGGTACAGGCCATAGTCTACCACGCTGGCCAAGTGCGGATTGGTAGACTTCACACACCTTCGAGAACATTATGGAGAACTCTCAGGTGTGCAGGTTTCCTCACGATGTTTTCCTTCACCGAAGCAAGTGATAATTAACTTGTAATACGCACATAATATTTGAAAATTAGAGGTGTGTGCCAGGATTTGAACCCGGGCCCCCGCGTTCGGGAGACCAACGTTCTAACCACTAGGCTATCACTGCACAATTATAGACCATGCATGATCTATATTAATATATAGGGTACTTCCACATGCAAATTTCTTATGAACACTCCATCTTTGTTAATCAAGGCAACATTTTACCAAACTGCTTGACAGATTAAAATCATATCTTTTTGTAATGATTTAATGGAGGATATTTTTTTTTATTTACTGCAAAATAAAAATATACGGTTTTATAGTGTCATTCTAAGTTCTAATACCAACCAATTTTATTGTGCTTTAACCGTTAAGGAGTCCCCTCGTCGTAAGACTAAGCGAGGAGTAGTTTTAACAGAATATCCTTGAAACTTGCTCACGTCCATGTTATCATGTAGCAATTGTTGGCAGACCTAATAAATAAATAATAGCCCACGCTGAGTATAGTACCTATAAGTCATGACAAAAAATACAATGTCATCAGAATTAAATCAATATGTAAAAGTTCAACCCCAGGCGATAAGAAGAAGCAGGTCTAATTATGCTTGCAATATTTGACCCACAAAAACACGGTGAGCTAAATAAAATCGCTTAAAAAATAATAAATGGATGACGATTGTGAACCCGCATTATTATATCTATATTATATTATAGCTGTCTTTTTAAAGTGTAGCATGAAATTAAATTATTTAATCAAATCAATATAATAATGTCACTTTATGTTCCCGATTATGTGATTTCATGTTGCATCAAATTGTCGACCCGCGTGATGTACCTAATGGTAATGGACCGTCGTTCGAATGGTCTAGGGTTCGATTCCCAGTGAGGCACAATTTTGAATGATGATTTTAAATTTCTGTTCGCGGTCTAAGTGTGTATTATGCAGTCTAGTTTTGTATATTTTTTTTAAATTTACTTTTTTACTAACACATATAATATCTACCCATGTTCAGTTGATCTGAAGAATAAAATATACATCTGAAAAAATTATCGGTAATTGCCCTAAAGTAATTTCGTATCGCGTGTGACACCAATACCAGATAGTCTCCCCAATGTACCCCACTCTAAGTTCTCTCCTCTGCACAGCGAACCCCGAAGTGCGCGCGCTGCCGTAACCATGGCGTGGTGTCCGCGCTGAAGGGTCACAAGCGGTACTGCCGGTGGCGGGACTGCGTCTGCGCCAAGTGTACTCTCATCGCCGAGCGGCAGCGCGTCATGGCAGCACAGGTGATAACTTATTGTCTCTTAACTTCTCCTTTTTTCTCCTTTTTTCTATCCTTTCCCCCTTTTCTCATTTTTTCTCTTCTCTTCTTCAGGTGTAATTTTAAATTGGTTGTAAGATTAAAATCATGGTTGTACGTTATCATTTCTAAGTTAGAGATGATCGAGTGTTGACTCAAACCCTCGGCCTCCGCACTAGTATTTTCAGTGTCACGGATACCTACAAATAATCGCATACACCCACGATTTGAGAACAAACATAGACTCTGTCTCATATACGACTGCCCAACCAGGAATGGAACCCATTAAAAATGGCAAACTGTACTGTTTCATCATAATATATCAATGTAAATTAATCATGTATCCCCATAGGTGGCGTTACGCCGTCAACAGGCGCAAGAGGAGAACGAAGCGCGGGAACTGAACTTGCTATACGGCGGGCAGCCCTCCACCGCGCCTCACTACCCTGATATGCCTGACGACTCGCCTGGTAAGCTTCCATAGTACAGTGGGCTTAGTGCGAGTTTTACGTGACACAACGGGCTCGCTACGTAAAGGAAAGTCAGCTATGCTATTGGCTACCGATCTGGTTGCAGTGAAAAGAATTTAAAAGTAATGCATCGGTCTAAGCCCACTACGGCTGACGTATCTTGGCGCGTCTGAACTTCGCGCAGAAGGCTACGCAGTAAAATAACTCGGCAATGCTCAGTACGCGGCGTATTATGTCTCAATCACACGTTAGCATGTTCGTGTCACTATCTCTGTCTTACATGCGCTAAAGTTCGTAAAGCCTATGTTCAGATGCGCCAAGATACGTCCGCCGTACTGTACAAACATGTTTAAACAACAATTTTTGAGTCAAACGCAAACACACACACACAGATTATGCATTGGCTTCAACGCATTAATAATGAAGCGCTCTTTAATTTTTTGCCACTAGCGGTCACCCATCCAACTACTGACCGCGCCCGCTGTTGCATTACTCACCCGATCACTTATTTATTTATTTATTTATTTATTTATTTATTTATTTATTTATTTATTTATTGTTAATTAGAACGAATTTACAATTCACTTACACTAATTAACATGTCATTCTTAATTAAATAGAAGAAAATTCTCCAATAACAAAATAAAACAAATAGTCAAAATTACATTTAAAACAATAACAATAACTTTATTATTTATCAATGATATTATATGTTAACACAAGCCGTCAGACGATGACCGTATTTTACATATATGATCATATTTGCACTACCCATTGAAATGTTCCAAACACATAAGTAATATATTTTCGGTTTCACAATCCTTCTTTCATATCAAAAAACTTTGTCTTAAACTGTTCAGTAATGAAACACCACGTATTTCTTTAATTAATTTGCCCTTTGTGCAAATAAAAACACGTGAAAAAACAATTTTCCGGCAATTACTGCGGAGCGGTGTAAAGTGTTGCCACTCGCTAACTTCAAATGCCCTTCACCATGTTAATTCTTTGCCATTTAGAGATGTAAAGCAAGTTTTGTCCCGAACGCGTTCATTGCGTGCGCGGTGGCGCGTGAACTAAACTGCCTCTAAGGAAACGGGTAATGTGTAAAGAATTTATGCAGTTTCAGTTGCGATTACAATTAGTTCTCGGTAGGAATGTTATGAACTAAGCCGCTTTATTGCGGGTAATAACATTAGGCGTTCTCAGAACAGGAGATCCATAGGGTGGATGGAAGTTATTTTTTTAAATATTTTTATGTAGATGAAAAAGTATAGACGTGATGACATGAAAGCGATCTCAAATAATTTTGAACATAGCAGTACAAAATACTCAGTCTATTAGATAACATATATTTATGACCAGTTTTTCTGTTATAGATTAATTAAGTACCATATTTATTGTTAGAAGAATCTTGATTGTTTCGTCGTTTGTATCACATCAAATTGAATATGGTACTTACCAACTAGAGACAAATCATTCATTCATTTCCACTTACTATTCGGTGGAGTCGTAATTAATCATATAAAATAAGCTATACATAGAAATAAGTATATAAATTACACGTTAAGTTATTTATATTATAATAACTAAACTTTAAATTAAAAAAAAGCTTTGTAGAACTAACCAATTATTTTAAATATTTTTTTTTATGGAAATAGCCGGCAAATGAGCTGACGATCCACCTGATGGTAAGTGGCTATCGTTGCCCATGAAACACCAAAGGCATCACTGATGCGTTGCCGGCCACGAAAGAGAGAAAGAACTGGCTCTCAAGCCCCCAGCTGGAACACGACGAGTCGTTTGGCGGTTGTTTCATGCTCAAAGGTGGTAGCTATCCAGGCGAATCCCATGGAAAAATAATAATAGTAATAATGGAATTATTTTACAATTAAATTCAGTAATACCAATATAATCCCTCGAGGGGCCCTACCACCAGCGGGCCGGATTTAGTCGCCTTTTACGACATCCATCCGGCGTGGGATTGGAGTTAGTATTCTAAGCCACCCCAATACGGCTAAAAACTTACCAAGTTCTTCAAAACCAAATGGACTGCATGTCCATTGCAATTCTTAAAAAAACTGCTAAAACCTCTCCACGCACAGCGCTGTGCTACCGCCGTAGCTGAGAGCGTCGCCTTGCTCAGTGCGAGTGAAAGCGACTTGCGACTTGCGACTTGCCACACAGTTACAGGCTTTCAGCTCTTCTGCGGTCAGAGAACCCACAACCTTCGACTTCACATGGCGAGCCTTGCCACTCACTTGCCTTACTTCACAACGTCACATTTTATAATGAATTGAAATGGCTACTTTTAGATTTAATCACCAGATGTTTTATTTCGTTGCATGCGGATTTAGTGAACATACAAATAAGATTATTTCATTTAGGCACGTGACGAATACAATTCATAATTCTGTTTCATTTGGAAAGTAAATTTCATTGTTTTATCACATTGTATGTCAATACTCTTTGCTGACTTATGCTTCCTAATGAAATTATAACTCTAACCGATTTTAAATTGTAGGTGTTTTTTTAAGTCTGTAGGTATACTTAGATATATTTTTGGGACAATCAATTTGCATAAGAAAAATATAAAAGAACAAAACTATCAGTTTCGTAAAAAAAATCATAGCGATGAAAGCAAAAATGGATAAATTAATGACTTTCAAATAAAAAAGTATTTTACAAATCGATAAACAACATATTTCTGAGCTCTTTATTGAATTTTATGTCTACCTATATAAACAATAAATAAATAAAAAAAGATAAAAATGAACTAAGAACCCCTTTTTTAAGACTTTAATTAATATAAGATGATGCAAAGGGATTTCAATTATAATATTATATTCTTAATTATTAAATTCTTAATTTCTTGAATTTTAATATGTACAATGAATTTAATATTTATTAGGATTATTAAATAGATTGCTTGTTATTTATCGCTCAATAACTAATTTACAAAAGATACATGAAAAATAAATCAATGAAACACTTACAAAATAAGTTGAAAATGTATTAAGTAGTATCACAATAAACACACGCCATCTTGAATACACATCTGTCAGTTAAAACTGTCAACTTTAATGACAAAGGTAACAGAACAGAGGGTTAGTAAGATCCGCACAACACTAAGTACTTTTAAATTAAATTAAATAAAATGGGGCAAACAAATCCCTAAAAATGGTATTACGTTTTCTAACCCAACCCTCAAAAGGGTTAAAGCGGAGTAAAAGCGAAAAGCGAACATTGTGACAGCATTCTTCGTGCGCAGCTGAGGGGTTATTAATTAAAATTAAAACGTAAATAATTATACAATTAACACAAACTACTTGTTTATTACACCGCGCCACGTGACGTGTTGCACCTGCGGCGGTGAGCGAGATGCGAACAAAAATAATTGTTGAAAAAAAATAACCGACTTCAAAATTAGGTTTAACTCAAAAACTACTCGTCAGATCTAGCTCTAAGCTAGATCTAGATTTAGCTTTAAGTGGGACCACATGACAAGCACCAGCTTTCGATTAAAAAAGTAATCATCAAAATTGGTTCACCCAGTCGAAAGATCTGACTTCTGAGGTAATAAACAAAAACATAGTCGAATTGTATACCTCCTCCTTTTTTGAAGTCGGTTAAATATTAATATTATAAGTAAAGTTAGAACACTGCATAAGTATCAATATACTGTATTGTTGCTTTCGACACTTGCTTTTCTTCCGAACTCTTTCAGAGGAAATATTCTACCTGTTATTGCCTATAAAATACATAAATTGTTTCTACATATGACCGTTATAGAGTAGGAAACCATCCAATTGATGTGCCTTAAATCATTTCATTTGAAATGCATTAATGCGAAGATGGTTTTAGACCACTAACACAATGCATTAGGCACATTCGGTCCATCCACGAAGTCGATTTTCGACTTTTACCATTCACAAATTTTTGCGTATTATCGCACGCTGGGTATCAGCTAGTAAAATCTTAATCTATTACAGTATAGCGGTAGTTGACCGCTGTGAATGCAACCACGTCCTTACCCGCGCGGAGCGGTATGTCGACGCCTTTTTATACAGTTTCCAAGTCGCGAATTTTTCCTCCGTCGCGTTTAATTGCGTCTCACCGCCGTTTCATTCACACGAAATGTTTATAATTCCAGCGATTCATTTCTGCAACATCAAAAGCCCACGTTTCAATGCCATTTTCAACCTTATTCCCAATGAGTAAGGTCGTTTCAAACGCTACTGAGTCATTTTATTCGTGTTAGTAAGATTTTTGGTTCTAAGTCGTTTAGCTTATACGTTAATTTTAACTTGGAAAGTTCAGTATGTTGACATCTTGAGGAGCTGACTCGGGCCACACCTTTGAAGGAATTGAAAATAATATTTCTGCATTTCTTAACTTAATAGATGATAGATGATATTAAGGAATGCTTAATAGATTAAAGTTACAAATTCTTTATAGTTAACCGCTAAACGCTAATGCTGGCCATACACGATCAAGTATACTTGTCAAGTTTGCAGCGGACTTGACACGGCATCCAGTATATCCGACCGATGGCCACGGTATGACTATCTGACTCTATCAGCAAACTTGATAAGTACACTTGGTCGTATACGGCCAGCATAACAGTGACAAGCTGCACAACACAATCTGTATTTTAGTTGACACTAGCTCTCTGCCCGTGGCTTTGCTTATGTTTTCCGGGATAATAAGTACCCTATATATTATTCCAGGTCGTGGTCTATCTGTGTGCTAAATTCCATGAAAATATGTTCAGTAGTTGCGTCAGTAACAAATATCCTCACAAACTCTTACTTTTATAATATGAATAGGATGGACACACATTTAGGTACAGCATTTTAATTATAAATCAAGACATGTTAATACCCAAATATTACTTCAATTTTGACTTGACTTTACCTTATTCTAAGTGGCAATCAACGATCTTATGAACAAAATAACAGTCTACGTTTTCGTTGAACACATTGAGTAGTTGCACGACCTCTAACATACATACAATTCTCACAAACTATCCTATTATTATTATAAAAATGTGAAAGTTTGTGAAGATATTTGTATGTTTGTTCCTCAATCACGGCACAACTACTTGACCGATTTGGCTGAAATTTGGAATGGAGATTGCCTATAACCTGGATTAACACATAACCTACTTTTTATCTCGGTAAAGTCCAGGGTTTACGCAGGATTTGTAAAAAAAAATTAATTAAAAATTTCGTTTCCAAAACACTACCGCGCAAAAGCTAGTTAAATATAAGTTAAATATTATATTTTTGTAAGCAAAACGTAGTCTTTATGAATGTTTAATGTAAAGCGAAAAGCAATGCGAATATGACGCTCAATATGTAAACAGATTACACCTATAAAAGAGGTATCGCTAAGCATTTAATTATGTATTGTCTACTCTTAGGAAGTTTGTAGTGTATATCTTGTTGGTGTGACAAATAAAATAAAATAAAATAAGGACTTGGACAAATATATCATTAAAACTTGTGTTATTTTCAACGACATTTGCATTCCGAGTAATTGCAATCTTGAGACCGGTTGATGATGTGAGTTACATACACGATCTGTCACAAAACAATCTGTTTCTCATCATCGATAAGAGATGCATCTGTGTTTGGGATTATGACTTCATCAACTGGGTCAAAGCCGTTTCGTTCGTAGTTTAGTAGTTCGCACCTTGCCACCATTCACCAATGGATGAGGATTGACGTTACCACCTCGCTTAATAAATATAGTATTATTGAATTATACTATAATAATTATTGTTAATTATAAACATAATATAGCAATGTAGCTTATCCCAGAATCACTTACACTACACAGGGAAGAGGGGACTTTCCAAATACAAGTTTTTTATACTTAAATGGAAAGATCCCACATCATTATAATAAAATGTAAAATTTCTGGAATAATAAAGGATTTTTGATTTTTTTTAATGGAAATTTTAATCTCGCTACCTAAATGTTGCCTACACCATGCTTCTTCAATAAAAGGTATAAAAGTTTTACATATTGAAAATTCAGATCTGACGAGAGAGACGTAGAAGAGGAGAGAAGAAGACAGAGATAAGTGAGACGTGACGTATCACCGCTGATTGAATTTTGATGCCTTAGATTTTTTTCAGCCCACATAAAAATTCTACAAAAACTCTTTAATTTATCTGCCATAAACACCGAGAATGTATCATAAACTCGAATAAAAATATCGCTAAAGCTCTCACATTTCTCCATAAGGCTATAAGGCTATAAGTTGCAAGATGGGAGCAATATCTGGCCATCATAAAGAAATGAAGTGGTCTCGCATACCGAGGGGCGGTCCTCGGGAATTTCATAGCGCATTGTACACCCGGCGATAATACTGTAGCGGCGGTGTGCGGCGTGACGGCGCGCAGTACACCCCAACGCCGGTGCACGGGACAGGATCTAGCGGAAAGGGGAAAGTTAAAAAAACGCGGCTCCTGCTAACACTAGCTATATAATTCCTTATGCTGATAAGGGCGGTAAAAATTCAAAAATTAAATGTATTGATTTAAGCCAAGCCAGAATTCAACAAGAGAAACGTAAGGTAAGGTATTCCCTTGGATACCAAGGCGAACTCCAAACTGAGTATTGTTGCTTACATTCGAATATGGATAAAACTCCATTACTTAACGCATAACATCTATTAATCTTGACGAAACTCTGGCCTAGTTGGCAAGTGACTTTCATAGCTAACTGCCCCTGGTTTGATTATAGAGTATTATAGACTCAAAAAGAAATTTCATGTGACGGATTAATATTAGTCTTCAGTTCGTGAGTTTTTATGATATCTTACCTTTTAGAAACTGTGATTAGGCCACGAAATACATTTGCAGCTCTGACACCAGCAGTGCAAAGTGAATTTGCTTTGAATGTCACCGCTTATATTCCTCGGGAAGGGTACACGCTTTCTCCTATGACTTGTGCCAACATGACACGCGGGCCTACCAGTTACGGAATGTAGCGTTTATAGCACTATGGCGGCGGTTATAGCCATATTAAACCAGGATTGTCACACTCGCATTCTTAGTTCGCGCTCACTTTATCATCTTCATATTGCAGTACAGTGCAAATAAAATGATATGAATAATTATATGGGGTTCATGGTGGGTTTATATCCGTATTTGGGTCAAGATAACGGTCAGTCCATCGATCGTGTGCATACATGTATAATTTGGTACTTGTCATTTAATTACAATAATATTTTATTAAAGATTGATAAGCATAAATTACTCATTAATTTTTTATTGTTTTGTAATGGTAACATTTTAGTTGGTAGTGTTTTAGGGTGACAGAAACGACTTACCTACTTGTAAGCGACGAATCAGTATAACAGCGTGCAAACTGCAAAGCGATTCATATAGCCTGAAGGAAGCAAGTTGGCAATGCATCACTGCCAGCCGCTTCTTTGAAGAACTCGAATTAGCTATATCGAAGGTTCAAAAGGAATTTCGTACCTCAGTGTGCTTGTTCGTGGCAAAAAATCATGTAATAATATTTATGAACATGATGTGTCCACTTTTGAATTAAGCGCACTGATTCGATAATCATAATTCTATTCCTACCTAACCCGACAAACCATCATAGTTGTAATCAATTATTGTTATTTATAATGTTATAGTAAAAATGCCTTTGTCTTTGGTATGACCATAGACCACACTCAAACATAATATTCTTTGTACTAAAACCGAGCTGGTATTCAATAACCAGCGGCCCGCCTGCCAGTGTGTGCAGGAAGCCAATCAATCACAATTCACAACAAACTACAATTTAACCCTCGACGTTAATTAATTTTCCGATCAAATATGACGAGTGACCCTCGTATTGGCAATACATCCAATACATCCTCGCCCCCACGGACATTGATACACAAGTCATGTTTAATACAGTAAGGCCTATTGTCCACGGCGCATGCAAGCTGCATAATGAAATGAATAGGCAATAGGCAAAGATGATGCCGCTCCGTGGACATACTCGTATTTCTTACTTTACGCAAGATGCAAGCAAGTGACGTGCATCTACGTGGACAGCTTAGAAGAATTAAAAGTAGTATTTTTAGGATTCCGAAGAGAAATCCCACCTTTATTGTGTCGTCATGTCCGTCCGTCTGTCCGTCCATGTGTCCGTCTGTCCATCTGTCTGACGTAAAGCGTCGAGACCCTAGAAAGCTGTTATTTGGCATGGATATACATATTTACTAAATTCCAAAATCATAGAATAAAATAATGAAAAATATTTTTTTTCAGCGTACCTACCTCCGCTACGGGTAACGTGAAGATGACATTTTTTGTTGCGTACTCTATAATGTACCTCACATTATAGTATCGTTGATAAGGTCTTTCAAAAATATTATGGGTCTCCTAAAACTATTTTTGAATTTAGAGGTTCATTTGCGAAATATTTGGCTTTAAAGTGCTAATTTTGGTTAGTCAAGTCGCCCCCTGCCGGCTTAACGGTTGGAGTTGGACAAGTGAAAAAATTCTCAAAAATAGGTTATATAAAGAATTTACAAGGAAAACTACTACGGCCATAGCATAAGTAGTTAATGAGTAATAGCCGATAAACTTAGTACTTCGGAACCCTACATTGCGCGTGGCCTGACACGCACTTGCCCTGTTTTTTATGTGAAAAGACCAACGACGATCAAAAACCAACCACGTGATGGCAAGTGGTCACCGTCACGTCAGTAACATTAAAGGCATTGCCGATGCGTTGTGGGCTAAGAGCAGAGAGCATAAAATATAAGTACAGTGTCCTGTCGCTTTGGGTAATAAGATGCATACGTTTATAAGCTGTAGTACACATATCCGAGCTGGTACTTATTTTCATCAGGGGTTTTTGAGTTTTTCATGTTTATTCTACAGCCTGAACGTTTGCAGTTAACCAATCTATTTATAAACAAAAACTGCATGATTTGTGTTATACTTGTTGGATAACCTATCGTGCTTTAAAAATCAGACATTCGTTGTTTCATACTAATGACTTAAATTGACAAAAATTATATAATAATCTTGATGGTTTTACTTAATTTCTACTAATGATAAGAAAAAACTTTATTTCCAACTTATATCTCTTACCTCGCGGAAACAGATACATTTTCCGGGATAAAAAGTATCCCAGAGACCCGTATAGGCAGAAGACATAAATGTTACAAATAAATCTGTTTCGTAGATGTCGCTTTATGCTTGCATAGCAAGACACAAAAACAAACCAATGAAAAAAAAGTTTAACCTCTTTTAAAATAACAAAACTTTTCTACATAATACAGTTATCACCAAATGTTCAATTGCAAATTAGTATAGAAGTCATAATTTAACTAAAGAATGATTTAATTGAAGATATTTTTAGGGAAATTTTCATCTTACATCGATTGTGTTGCCACACAAAGCAATTTTTCCGCTCAATAAGTTTCTACAGCAATTGGATTCAAATTTCCGATCTTTAAGTTTGAATTAGATGTGTAAGTCGATTCTTATTATTTTCATTCGCTCTTGCAAGACGGTTTCAACGAAAAAAAATATTTTTTCATAAAGATGCTTTAGCGTCGTAAAATGTTCTCTATCTCTTTTGTATCAAATTTTGAATTTTAAAAAACGGTCAACGGGCCGCCTATTATGAACTTTAAAAACACCATTAATGTTCCAGGCAATTCATTTATCGGGTTGGGGGTAATCTATGGTTTTGAACGACATAATATTATGATTGGCTAAAAAGTGTCAAGTTAACGCTTTGGTAACACAATTTGACGCTTACACTGGAACATGGTTGGAATGAGTTTATAATAGACCGGTTGATCTCCTTAAAGTTACTACTAAAGATCTACATACAACTACGTTTCTTGTTTGACTGTAACAGCTTGGCATGCACTGCACCCTTCACATGAATAGAGAAGACTACCCTGGGAGACAGTTATGGGGTTTTGATGATGAGATTTCTAAGCAATTTTCAATAACTTGTAATCATTACCCCTTCATAATTTTAACAAAAGACACATCAATTAAACCTGACTGCACATTGGCCACAGATCTAAATTGTCATCCACTAGATATCTTACTGCAAATATTTTAATCTTTTCCCTTAAAGTATTCGCATCTGAGAACGTTCAAGGACTTCACATTATTGCGACTCTAAACGTCTCTCCCCATCCCTTTCAACAGTCGGCGATGGCTCTAATCGCGTCTCGCTCGCACACGAATACGATACCATTTATACTTGGAGTGGCACTTATAATGTATGTTTACCCCGCTCGCTCTCGCAGGGAGGCGATCTTCCCTCTCGTGTCCACTCGAGGGCAGTGTGGGAGGATGCAACCAGAGATTTCATTGTATAAAATAGTCGTTAAGCGTACCTGTGCTCAATGGGAACCGGTTTGAGAGGGTTAGGATCGCTTTTGATAAAGTTTTGCACGTTTTCACTGAATCCGTATTTAGCAAGGCTCAGTTGGATATATTCCGGCTGACCATTCGATTGGTCCTTTTTTATGGAATCGCTAATTAAACTGAAAACGCACAAGTAAGTGAAATGTTTATTCAGCAGACGGAAATCTAGATTCGCAAGCGCGGCTAGTTAGTGCATTGCATTTTAAATAGTTTTTTAAATTGTAAAAGACTCATTCAAGTTAAATCAACTCTTCATTTAAATTATACGTTTAATTTATAAGTGGTCTGCATTAGCGAAGTCGTAAAAGGTTGCAATGAAAAGTGAAAACAATTCTTAAAACAAAAAATTTTAAGGCTGCAATGAAAAAAGATATTTCAAGTTATCATTAAAAAGAATTGAAAAGAAAACACTCAACCTTTCCCCGACAAGAGAATGTATTGAATTACTTAGAACTCGTAATAATGAGCACTTCCCTATAACAACTTGTTCGCGTAAAAAATCTCTGCTATAGAATAACCTTCCGCTGACCAATGTTGAAACCTAAAAAAACTCAATTGCTTTCCTTGTTAAGCGGGGCAAGACTAAACACGCAGCATCTTCTATCGTTTACCATTCAATTACAAACTCTATTTCAATTCCACTAAGATATAAAATAACATCGGTGTTAGGGATGATCTTTTACAGATATATCTTTTATTTCAAAATATACTTACCGTGTAAGTGATAGGGTTGGATATAGTTTGTAGGCTTGTCTATTTGTTGAAGAGCTCTTCAGTGCACTCCAATTTCGGGTAAGGTTAATGGTTCAGTAATCGACGACACCGAGGGGCGAGCAGTGTGTTTGATATGTTTGGTGTTGGATTATAGTGGCTGGATGGATCTTTGATGTTTGTTTACCGTAGAGTGATTGAATTGTGACTTCACTTCACTTCGGGAAAAATAGTAAAAAAAAATATAGCCTATGTCACCCGGGGATAGTGTAGCTTCCCAACAGTGAAAGAATTTTTCAAATCGGTTCGGTAGTTTCGGAGCCTATTCAATGCAAACAATCAAATCTTTCCTCTTTATAATATTAAGTATAGATTATTAGCTACAAAGGACCGGTAGTTGTTGCTTCCTAACGTAAGAATTCTGTATATGGAATAACTTATAAGAATGTGGGGGTATAATAAAAGTTAAAATTACTGTCATTATAAATGTAAACTTACAACTGCTACTTGTCTATAAACCTTCGTCATTGAGTATTGTCATCCACTCTTGTGGAGGATAGATCATTACATAGAAAAGAAACTGTACACGATATCAATTCGTCATTCCCTTGTTATCATCTTGAAACAATCATAATGATGTATTGTCACTAGAGATAATTGTACGTGCAGTTTCATAAAAATCTGTTTATTACGAGAATTCAAAACACCTATTACAAAGCTAAAGATTATGTCAACTACGCTCACAATCCGCCCCAAACCGCGCTCGCTGCAAACCACATCCATCGTCTCTATATCCGTTATTTTTTCCCTTTTTTCCGCGAATGTAACCGATACAGGAGTAGATTTTGATTCACTGCAACCCGACACTGGCGGGATACTCACGGTGCTTCTTAAGTTTTTATTAAATTTTCGCGACGAGTTTTTCTTGCTTTGATTAAACGGTGTCCGTTTACTGTTACATGTGGGGAGGGGGAGGAGCTGTCGGTTGTTTGGTTGTTGGTTGTCTGATTTTTTTATGTAAACAATACGTTTGGAACTGAAGCCCTGTTTTGTTTGCTTGTTATGTTACTATAATTTTAATTTGTATAGAGATTGTCTTACGGCTATGACGCTATGAGTGTGACAAAGGTAAAGTTAAGATAGACTAGAGGTAGGATTGAAATGTCAAAGAAATAATTAATTCCCGTTAAAACCACAGTAGAGTTTTGTGCAAGAACTTTCAGGTAGCTACTTGAAACGTAATTTTGTTAAACTATCCGGAAATTTTGAGAAAATGGACCCCATTTCTGTTTCTTTTTTGATTTGCAAATTTGATGTCGGATCTGGAAAAAAATGTATGAGTTACATTATGCAAAAGTTACATTAAAAGTTACAACATTCATCTCAAAGCGGTTAATTTGGAGTAAAAGTGAATTTTCCTACGCAAACTTACAGAGAAATCCCTCTCTATAAGTTAAGTTCTCTATTATAAATATTAAGTCTATAAAATGTGTTTCAAAATTTGATTAATAATAATAACCCAGATAGGTAATCTTTCTAATAAGCCCTTGATATACCTTTTCAATTTCACACTCAATCCTGAAAGGGTATAAATAATTACCGATATAATGTTAAATAGAGCTCATAATTAACAATTCCAATATTTTCTCTATCATCTGTAATCCGTATGAAATTGTTTGTTAGTTAATTACGCAGGGGTGGCCGCGAGGGTCAGTTCAACCCCTAGCTACCCTCGCAGGAACTACCCCCGCCGCACCGCTCGCCTCGCGCTAATCATCATTCAAATTATGTTAACAATGACATCATTCTAAAGTAGTTATGAGTTCTACTAGTTATTGAGGCGTAATTTAAATAACTGACCCATCCTATTAATATTAGGGAGGTATATCGATAATATGTAAAAGTTCATGAGGAAGTTTGTTTCGAATTATTTAATTTTAAATTAACTAGATTTAAGTAACATATTCGTATGTCAATAAAATTGACGAAGTGTACATACTAATTACTGCCTAATAATTAAAAACATCAAGATGTTTTACAAGTTTTACAAGAAAACTTACACTTATACGAATAAATGAATTGAAATTGAATCAATTTCAATTGAAATTGAAATACGGTTTCACGCAATAACAACTGTATTTTCATGATATTCAACACACAGATAGATAATGATTTGGATTATCATATAGAGCACTTATTATCCAGGAAAATGAGGGCAAAGCCACGGGCAAAGCGCTAGTTGTGTAACATAATTGAATATTGGTGTCATTATTCGCCAATTGGTGTCAATTTGAGTGAGATCTGACGAGTAGTTTTTGAGTTATCTCTAATTTTGAAGTAACTATTTTTTGCCAAGAATTATATAAATAAATATTTCGTAGTACTTAGTTTGCTTACCAGTTAAAACTCATCTAAAAAAACGAAGTATACAGTAGTATACTGTATAGTGTACAGTCGAGTACACAACTGTGTCGCACAATGGCTGCATTCGTATTGACCGTGCGATGTGCGATGTGCGATGTGCGTTGCCGCGCGGGGGCCATATTAAATACACGCGCCTAATTTAATTTACTTCAACTCTCTCGTATAGGGTTATCACCTGTCAGGAGTCTAATTCACTTAAGAGCAATGGAAACTTTATTAAACAACAAAATATGGCTTTGAGTCCTAGGGATTTCATTAAACGTCGGTTTTGGAACGAAGTTCCTTATCGCGCGTTGTGAAAGGGGGCTAGACAGAAAAATACGACACTTTTTGATTCTTACGAATGACGACACTTTTTTTGAAGTGATTCAGAGAGTTTTACAGAGATGGCGCTACTAGCGTGATTCAACAATACTTAAATCGAAAGGAACTTCGTTCCATCCGGGTGTCCCTTGACACCTATCATGTTTTTTTTTTATTTCCCTGTAACATAGGTATAGGTATACCTAATATAACTAGGCCTGCGCTTCTTTTACGCAGTTATTTTATAGTTTCGCCGTAATCACGATCCATTGAATCAAGTTAAAATATTGTTCAAGACACGAAATAGATAGAACGAGTTCCTTTCCTACTCTATTCCATACGAGTATCTAGCTGGTGTTCTTAGCTGTGATTCGACTGTTAAATGGATGACCTATTGATAAATTATAAATAAATCAAATTCATTGAGTATATTGTATATTCAGATGTGTGTACATAAATGAATAAATAAGTATGTAGGGTAGGTACTTAATTATTGTTTAAGTTATTAATTTGTAGATGTGTATTAAAATACCTTCAAAATATTTCAATTACAGATATTGATATTAATGAAGCAGGTACACAGACAAATCTGTGATAATTAATTCCATGAAATGATCTCGCCGATGTCACGAGTATCGCGACAACCCAAAGCCGGTTATAAATTAAAAGTATAACAGAAACAGGGACTTCAATTGTCAGCCGCACCGCCCTCATAAATTAAGAAGTATATCAAATAAATTTTGATTAATGCCAGCCCTACCAGGGCTGCGAGCAAGCCGTATGATTGCATTGCAATAGAATACTAATTCCTCAATCGAATGTACGGCCCCGAACACGCCCCCGACGATCTCGATTGGACTCTATCCCCAAACTATAAAGCTTAAATTCCCCTAATCGATTTAATAATAGAAACGCCAAACAATTGGTTTTATTGTTACCACCCGCCGATTCAAAGTTTCTAGCTCGGAGGCCAACTTTAAAGTTTTATAACAGTGCATTGTGGACTCTAGCGCTCGGTGCGAGAGTCGAGTTTAGTTCGGGGTGAAGGTAGTGAATAGGTGTCGTAAACAATTGGCGCGGTGCCGACGGGGTGGTATTGTCAGTATTGCTAATCACTTGAGCAGAGGACGCGGGGTTAATTCGGAAATATTCGGGTTTTATTAATTTCGCCCCCGCGCTACGGCACGGCGTCACTCGGTGACTTTTAATAGGTTTGATATTTGAAAATGGTATTACGGAATACTTTGTGTTCTATAGAAATTCGTTCGGTGGAAATATTTTTTTTTTACTTCGATTAACGTGAAACTGTGAAATTGACTGTAAGACTGATAAGATGACTATTAGATAATAGTACAAGTACTTACAGATAACATTAATATAATATCAGTTAAGAATGCTATGTAAAACGCTTTGCTCTATATTTATTGTGATAGCCTAGTGGTTAGAACGTTGGTCTCCCGAACGCGGGGGCCCGGGTTCAAATCCTGGCACGCACCTCTAATTTTCAAATATTATGTGCGTATTACAAGTTAATTATCACTTGCTTCGGTGAAGGAAAACATCGTGAGGAAACCTGCACACCTGAGAGTTCTCAAGAAAGTTCTCAAAGGTGTGTGAAGTCTACCAATCCCACCAAAAACATAAATGTAAAAAAGGAGAGCCAAGTTCAATACAAAAATTATGCTTGGCTGTGGGCTTCGCCGCAAAAAGAATAGAGATCTAAATGAGTGCCAAGTTCTATGCAAAATCTAAATATGTATTTATAGGAACAAAATAATATTATGAACAAGTATTAAACTCTATTTCTTTGCTTTATTGGATACCTATAATAATTGCTGTTATTTAAAAATGTGACATCTAAAAGTAGGTTAGATTTGACTTGGCCAGTTTTTATCAGAATTAAAATGTTGAATAACTTTTTAAAATGACTGATGTAATAAAAACTGGCCAAGTCAAATCTAACCTACTTTTAGATGTCACATTTTTAAATAACAGCAATTATTATAGGTATCCAATAAAGCAAAGAAATAGAGTTTAATACTTGTTCATAATATTATTTTGTTCCTATAAATACATATTTAGATTTTGCATAGAACTTGGCACTCATTTAGATCTCTATTCTTTTTGCGGCGAAGCCCACAGCCAAGCATAATTTTTGTATTGAACTTGGCTCTCCTTTTTTACATTTATGTTTTTGGTGGGATATCATTACTTTTTGTAAAGAAAAATATACCCTGTCCACAAATCTTAGAGACTAAATAGACGTTTCATGGATGACCAGTTTCAGGTGTAAATTAAATAGTGATCACCATAAACCGGAAAGTGAATCGGAAAAACATTAGGTTTTACGGTGTCTCGAATATTTGTATGATTATTGAAGAGTTCCTAAAACTGGTATAAAAATAAGTTTAAGCAACCATATTATCATATATAATTATATTCATAATATATTTATCCTGATTAACTGAATTCAAAAGTTATTCTGCTTACAAGAACGAGTATTTGGTTATGGAACGAGTATTCGGTATACAGCTAATTTTATACTATTTAGCCGCGTACTAAATATCTAGCTAAATATGACAAACAGGCGATTTTCACACTGCTCCGCGCACCGCCACCGTAGATCTGCCTCACCGCGCATTGTTTTAATGGTGTACCAAAGTATATCAGCTTCTATGAAAAACACGCATGGTACAACACATTACAACGACTTTCCGCAAGGGACAGCAAAGGGAAAATTGTCCGTAGAAACGCGTAAAATTACGGGTGGGGCTGCGGTGCGGTCAAAAACAGCTATGTTCGAATATCTATTTGGCAGACACTAGCGCCATTGATTAGGGTAGCATAACTTAACAAACTTCACTCCGTGTACAACAGCCATGTTCATATATCTGTCACACACTAGCACCATTTAGAAATGGCCATTATTGGAACCTCTATTTTCTGTAAACAGCTGGAAACATTTTCAACTTTCCCTTCATATAAGATGGCCCTCGTTTTACTTCAATACTCCATGCGCTGAAGTATGCCATATTGAACCCCGCGTGCACAGAGGCCTTAGTGCGAGTTTTACGTGACATAACGGGCTCACAATGTAAATTCGAGTTGACTAAGATTTGTATGGGACCAAAGTTTTTCTTTTCACTGCCGCTAGATGGCTCTGCTTCGGTCCCATACAAATTTTGTATGGGGACACCACTTATTTTTCGACTTTTTTTATTTTTTGATTTTTTCCTACGCTTACACACAATTACCAAGCTGGATTCCAAATTTCATCCTTCTAGGTCATCTGGAAGTAGGTTAGATTTAGGTACTATATGTCAGTCAGTCAGTACAGTGGAATCCGTTTATAATGACATCGAAGGGAATTGACAAACACGTCATACTAAGCGGACGTCATACAAAGCATTTTTGTGAAAAAAAAACCAACCTTATTTTTTTAGGTAAATAAATACTTATTTTAATAAAGAAACATAGCATATTAAATAAAAATTAAAATTGCACGTAATAAATGCACGTACGTATGTATATTTTTCATTTTTTGAGATTCAAAACAAATACAAGCCACGTGCCGAACGTCGTCGGGAATCAACGAACATTGCCGAAGGTGTAAAGAATCATGTCGGTCACTATAAACGGGCAAAATTTATTAAAAATGGGTCATAATAAGCGACATGTCACTGTAAGCGAAGTCATTATATCCGACTTTGTTAAAAGAATTTTATATGAAAACCAAACTTCGTTTGTAATTACGTCATAATAGGCGGTTGGTCAATATAAGCGGAGTCATAATAAACGGATTCTACTGTACTAAAATTTACGACTTTTTGACCTTCATATCTTTATAACCGTTTGAGCTAGCTTCATGAAATTTGGGCTTCTACATGTCCTTATGGATATAATTAAACATACGTAATTTTATGTGTTTACGTTAAAGAGGTTATAACTTATAAAAGGGTCAAAAGTGGCACCAAGTGGTTCGTGTAATATTACACTCGGCGCTGGCTAGCCAGTTCCTTTGCTTGAACTTGGCTTGACACGCTGCCGCGTGTCTAGATCCGCAGTTGGCCAGAGTGGTAGACTATGGCCTGTACCCCTCACATTGTGAGAGGAGACCCCGAGCCCAGCAGTGGGACAATTATGGGTTGTTGCTTTGCTATATTTAATGCGCTTAACGGTATACTCGTATATTAACGTTTAATGGAAAAATGAAAAAAAAATGAAACTAATAAAAAATGATATTTACATTGTTCTGTAACGTTCGCATGTGTCTAGTGGCCCGGAAAATGGAGCTCACTCAGCATAATACCGTGATGTTGGCTACAGCGCTGATTTTCAGTGCGTCCAGTAAGTGATGTAGACTTCAGTGTGTTTATAAGTGGTTTCAAAGTAAAACGGTGATATGACGCATATGACTCGTTTTTCCTACATAGTAATTATAGGTATTGTCTCTTTATCAACAAAAAGGTTTGCACGAGAAGAAAGAGAGATACAGAAAGAAAGAATAAATAAATGAGCATTTTATTGAATCAGACTGATGATTATTGCGAAAACCTCATCGATATAACCTATAGGAACTCTGAAGTTCCGAAACTACTAGAATTCCAGACACCAGAGTCCCAACCGGTGTACAGTCATATACTAAAGTGTTTGTTGTCAAAGGGTTCTATCGTGGCCAATGGCCGAATTAGCCGGCAAACATGAAAAGCGAAGAGTAAACAAAAAAGAGAAAACAGTCTACACCCATCTCTTTCCCACGCTCACAGGAGCCGGCGTTGAGAAAGTTTAAAAAAAATATTACTATTTTTGTTTCTAAATACTAATTGGTCGACCGAAGTTTTGCGATGCATTTCAGCATCAAGAATAGTACCAAAAATACTCAATTATAAAGGAAAAGTATCAAATTTACTAACCTACTTTACGGCTAATTTAAGTAGTAAGAGTAGTAAGGCCTAATGTCTACGGTGCTTTTTCACAAATGCATGTACGCTGTATACAAACATAGACAAAAAAAAACATGAGAGGTGTCAAGGGATACCCGGATGGAACGAAGTTCCTTTCGATTTAAGTATTGTTTTTTGAAGTGATTCAGAAAGTTTTACAGAGATTGCGCTGTACGCTGTACGCTAGCGTGATTCAGAAAGTTGTACAGCGCCATCTCTGTAAATCTCTCTGAATCACTTCAAAAAAAGTGTCGTCATTCGTAAGAATCAAAAAGTGTCGTAGGAAATTTTCCGTCTAGCCCCCTTTCACAACGCGCGATAAGGAACTTCGTTCCAATAAACAAACTCGATGGTGACACTCAATGGACAGTATAATGCACACTGGTAGGTTTTTACTAGACTAGTTTTCGGGTGTCCCACTTCTTTCTTAGTCAACGCGTTGATAATACCCTAAGGGAACATACCAAAACCACGTGACCCATTTAGGGGGGAAGGGGTCTTCAAAACACCACGATTGGTCACAGAGGGGGGGGGTTTAGGTTTTTGTCACGTAGTCAATATTTTAACAAACATTGCTCCACACAAGTCGTCAAATGAAAGCTAAATTATTATTTTTTAACTATTTGCAAAAAAATATTAAAAACCGTATTTATGAATTACCACGTGAAAATTAGGGGGGGAGGGGGTGGTCTTGTCATATACTACAGATGGTCACGAAGGGGGGGGAGGGGGGTAAAAAGTTGGAAAAAGTGGGTCACGTGGTTTTGGTATGTTCCCTAAGCGTTAGTGGTGTACCACTGAGAACGGTGACCACTTACCATATAAAAATTTAACCTCGATTACTTACAGAAATAGATCCTAAAAGACTTAACACTCACATTTCCATATAACGACCTACGTATACAACACTCTGGCCCCGTACCAAGTTACTCGTCCTGTCTGTACACAGTAATGAATAGTGTACAGCGCTGTACACTGCGTGTTATGAACTATGAATACTAACGGCGTGTCGTCCGCAGGCGGCGATACATCAAGCATTGTCTCCATTGTGAGATCTCGCCATTTTGCAACGCGTACACGGTGCTGGCGCGGGACCAAACGTGGGTAGTTACACTATTGTTCCGAATCTATATATGTGTATGTATTACGTTGTCTCACACTATATTGTTGGTTGTTGGCCAATGCTGTGCTTGTCACAATGATACATAGCATACAAACGTGGATAGATTGTGACGCTACATTTTCTACTAGCCCTCTTCTCGCGACTTTGCCCACATTTTCGGGTATAATAGCTACCTTATGTCTCATGCCAAGTCTTGGTCTACTTGTGTATCTAAATGTCATAAAAATCCATTCAATAGTTTTTGCCTGAAAGAGTAATAAACATCCACAGAAACTATCACATTTATTATATTAGTAAGATACATATGTGTGAGTTTGTCGTGTGTGTGTGTGTGTGTGTGTGTGCGTGTGTGTGTGTGTGTGTGCATATAACGATATAAAGTTATTTATTTATTTATTTATTTATTCCATAATTTACAACTAACATAACAGGCTTATATCAATATAATAATTCGATAGTACAATTATAAAATAATCAACATGTCATAATAAATAAAATATAAGTATAATATTACATTCAATGTCATTTAAAATCATCATGTCATAATATAAAAATTAAGTCAAAATAGTAATAAAAAAAATTAAATAAAAATTATAATTATATTAAGACAAGTTATTATATTTACGAGACGATAAATGCCGTGAAATCCCTACTAGTTGCCAACTGTTGTGCCGGCCAGTATACCTACATAGAATAGAGTTTAATAAAACCGACAAATTTTCACGACATTAAAACCCTGAACAGAAGCGAAATAAATAAAAGCAAAAGTGGTTCTGGCAACAAACAGGGCGATATAAAAACTCTTAATTACTTTATTATAACTGAATGAGCTTCGCCTAATTAGCGGCCGGCTAGGGGCGGTCAGGACGGCTAGGGGCGCCCGGGCGCCGGGGGGGGGGGCAAAGTTATACTTTCACCATTTTGTTTGTTTTTGGAGCAGTTAATTATTTTTAAACGTTTTGCTCGTGACTGTACACAAATGGTATGAAAAGTCGGCCATTTTGGAATATTGTTTTAAAATAATTGAATTTACTTAATTTGATTTAAGAAATGTTTGTGATTTTAATTGATACCCATGGTATTATACAGTAGGTATGCGTATATAATTACGAAACGTTTTCTATATGTAGCTCTGCTTTCTAATATTTTTTTCTGAAGAAAGTCTATCAACTATCTAATGTAAAACATTTGATCACCTCGTAATCGTCCTTCATGTCATTGTGTACAAACCATATATCCCATTAACGGCACATTTCCGTGCACACAATACATTGCGGCGTTAATACTGAACAAAAAGCCGCCGCCACTAGCAGCCGGATAAATCATCGCGGAACACGCGCTGCTGACGCAATGATTGAGATGTACACGGCGACTATTGATGGGTTTGGTGATGCAAAGCTTAATGTACACTGGAGCGCGCCGATGTGTTACAATGCAAAAAACATTAACAATATTCGAATATACGACGAAAGTAAGAAGATATATTGCAAAATCGTGTCTTTGTTTGAAATACTTATCCATAATAGCTTTAGGAAAAAACAAAAGTTGATTCTTGCACTCAATTATTATTGGAGTTTGACTCCTTTAGAATCGATGAATAACTTCTTTAGAAACGATTTGTATCAAAATTTATGAGGAGTAAAATCTAATTTCTCCGTTGCGATATGCGTTAGTTTTGTAATTCGTTACACAGAATCTAGGTGGCGTTGTTCTGATTCGACCATCGCAAACTAGATGGCCTTTTAATAATCTTACGTTAGTAATTTGGCGGCTGCAAACTAGATGGCGTTAAACTCCAATCGTACGTTCCTCTAGAAAAAATAAATAATTTGTTTATGCTGATGGATTTGATGGACCTCCATGTAAAAACCTTTACATTTTGGTGGGTTGCAAGTTGCAAGGAATCATAGTGCAAGATTTTTATATCTCATATAAAAAATATCACAACAGAAACACAGTTGAAAACCTATGGAGCAATTAGTTTATAATATGGAAAAAAAAGAAAATGTGTGCAATTCACACGTGGTAGAAGTGAAACTTTCCAAAATTTTGGTTTCAAGATAATGAGATGAAAAAGCAATAAATCGAATCTTAAAGCAATAAATCGAAGCGCCATCTATGAATACAACTTAGCACTTTTTAAAAATCTATCTAGCAATAAAACGAATGTTCTATCTTATTCCTCGCGCCATCTATGAATACAACTTAGCATTTTTACTGTCTCTGTCTCGTGTCGATCGACAGAATGAAAGAATGAAATTCTTATTTTTTGTTGATAAATTCTTTGAAAATATTTCAAAAAGCATTTGAAAGTATTTAAAAACAGTATAAAAATAAAACTAAAAAATAAAATAAAACTAAAAAAAAATACTGAGAGACGCGAACCTACGCATCAGGTATTGTGTATCTACGTCCTGACCATTGAGCTACGGGGAAGTTAAATTGAAAGTCGAAATTAGCGGTTATATTATCTTACCTGTCGTTGCATCCGGTTTCAAATCACTAACGATTCTAAAGGAGTTTCACTTCAAAAATCAAATGTTTCGCTGTTATGCGGCACGTAACAATAGGCGCAGACCTTTATTTCACTGAAATCAATTTATCTGAAGCACTTGATGAATGAAAATGATATTTATTGGTAAAACTACGAAATGTTAAAATGTTTACGTACTGTGTGTTTTTGTAGAGTTTATTCGCAATTTTGGCAACGAAAAAACTGTTATGGAGTCATATTTGGTTTGCAACCGAATTTTTTTGTTCGCCTGAAATTAAAGATGGAAACAGTTTGTGTATATCGAATATTCGAAAAAAGCGAGTTTATAGTTTTGTGTTTACAGTATTGCATACAAAAATCGTGTAAACATTTCTATTTCTGTTATTTTTATATAATACTAACTGTTGCCCGCAGCTTGGCACGCGGAAATTATGCTTATCAATTATTATTTTTTTAAAATAACCCATAATTGTCCCACTGCTGGGCTCGGGGTCTCCTCTCACAATGTGAGGGGTACAGGCCTTAGTCTACCACGCTGGCCAAGAGCGGATTGGCAGACTTCACACACCTTTGAGAACATTATGGAGAACTCTCAGGTGTGCAGGTTTCCTCACGATGTTTGCCTTCACCGAAGCAAGTGATAATTAACTTGTAATACGCACATAATATTTGAAAATTAGAGGTGCGTGCCAGGATTTGAACTCGGGCCCCCGCGTTCGGGAGACCAACGCTCTAACCACTAGGCTATCACTGCTTTGTTATCTGAAAGGAAACAATAAATCCTGAAGTTAATATGCCATGCTTTGTATCGGAAGTATTGGAACACCTTGGTTACCCTTAAGGTTTTATTTTAAAAAAGGATATTTTCGAAGGTTTTTAATGTCAGATAATCAAAACCTATGCTAGTCAGGTTTGAATTATCAATTATTTATTATTGGTTTATTATATTGGTTACATTATATTGATATTGGATGGAAATGTTTTGTAGGTAAACAACAATGGTCCAAATGTTTTGCCCTACGGTACTCCTCGCTCTACGATTATCGGTACGAAGCATTATTCATCATAGGCATATTCTTCCCCAACGGTTATCGGTCCTTCGCACTGTGGCCAGCCCATTGCCACTTCAGCCGGCTAATTCTTTGAGCTACGTCGGTTACCCTTGTTCGTCTACGGATCTCCTCATTTCTGATGCGATCACGTAGAGAAATACCGAGCATAGCCCTCTCTATAGACCGCTGTGTTACTCTGAGCTTGTGGATTAGGCCAATAGTAAAGCACCACGTCTCGGATCCGTATGTCATCGCTGGCAACACACACTGCTCGAACACCTTCGACTTCAGGCACTGAGGTAGTGTTTTGGACGACAAGATATGACGCAGTTTCAACAAAATCAGAGTTGTTCCTTATTGCAGTTATTGCCCATGACCAACCTACCCTGGCCTGAGAGCTTTATCTCAGCCCTACTTGTGGAGGATCTACACCCTCGAAGACTAACATTCGAAGTCGTTAATTCAAATTCATGTTTTGTATTTATGCTCATGTATGGCAAATCTAGGCCGTTAAATCCATACAAAACTTTGACTTTTTTCAAAAATTACGATGTTACGATTTTACGACGGTGGATTTTTATTTTTGATTCTTTAAAACAGGAGTTACATTTATACACAATGAATCAGTATACAGCCAGATTAAAATGTTTAACTTTCGTTATGTTCAAAGACAAAAACGATTATTTATTTTGAAATTATCACCATATTTAACCCCAACTACGTATTTTAAAGTTATTGTAAAAGTTGACGGTTTATTGTTTCTGATAAGATTTATTTCGAGTTGGATTTCGATGATGAAGTGACACACTGCAAATTAAATTAAAAGATTATAGCGAGATCCATATAACATCCGGGAGAGCACGTACGGAACGCTGATCAATAAATATGAACATTTGTCTGACAGCCTATCACAATATAATTTGACTATCAACAAACACTGTTATATCAAAAAAATCGACCCTACTCATCAGTAGTTCAAAACATCTATTGTATTATAAAACTTCATAATACCGCACAATATTAATATTACCAGCATTAATACACCCCCAAGTTAACAAAGTCTACTATGTAAATAAACCACTAAATAAATAACGGTACAATGAGCCACAAAACTCATATAGCATCATTTACAAGCAGATGTCAGGCTCAATGGTAACGAACGAATACATACCCCCGTCCCGCTCGCACGCATAATGACATTCAAAATGGCCAGTATTTCTTTTATTCTTTATTGTAATTTGTTTAATGAAAAGTTTATTTGTATTCTATGTCGTTCAATTTTACGGTTGCGTTTGTGTGCGTGGGCGTGATTTTTTGCTTCTGTTAAAAGAATTCGAGTGTTTTTATTTCTTTTGTGGTTACTTTCAAAAGGATCATTGTGTTATTGAATTGGTTCACTTATTCGGTGTCTGCTCCTTGTTCATATCGAGACCAGTTGTTAGTAGTTTTGATTTCATCTTAATCATTATAATCTGTGGGTACTTCATCCGAAGGTTCTGTTTCTTTTATATTACCTTTTATGAGTTTGAATTACACTTGAACTTGTGAAAGGTTTATTTCAATCCGCTGACCTTCGATGTTTTTTGCCTTTTTATTAAAAACCTAAAATCAGATCCAAGAAACTGACAAAAAGGTATGATTATTAAGATATTAAATATCCTTCACGTTGCGTTACTCTTGAATTATTTTTATGAAAAGATACGGATTCTATGTCATTCACTGTAGGCACAGAAAACATTATAGCATAATACAATCATGATGTGGGTTGGATTTGAATGTTAAAATTATATGCGTTATTAAGATATGTTTCGTGTTATGAAAGGTATACAGAGTAATCAGTGATGAATTATGCCGAAACAAAAATTATCGATACTGTAACAGACGTGATTTAAGCCCATGCTAAGCCAACCAACACACCACTGCGAACCGCCAATGTGCAGCTGCCTACGACTTGATGCCAAAGCCACAGCCACAGCCAAAGCCAAAGCCAAAGCCAAAGCCAAGCCAAGCCAAGCCAAGCCAAGCCAAAGCCAAAGCCAAAGCCAAAGCCAAAGCCAAAGCCAAAGCCAAAGCCATAGCCATAGCCAAAGCCATAGCCATAGCCATAGCCATAGCCTTAGCCGTAGCCAAATCCAAGCCCGTTATATTGACGATTCCCTTTAGTCACAGCCAGACGGTGAAGGGAATACCTCAATATAATTATGTAATAGCCGTAGTGTAGCCTTTGCTATGCAATACTTTTTGGATAGAAGTAAAGAGTAAATTATGTGAGAGTGACGGTCGGGCTGTCATTGTTTTTTATTATTCATGAATGTCAATGGCAAAAAAAGTAAAAGCTGAAACCAGAAATTGTTGTACTTATTTCACTAATTTTACACTCAGAAGTGGTATAGTGGAAGTGGAATAGTAAAAAAAATGTCTAACTTGAAAAGACGTTATAAACCACGACCCACAAATATCTAGGTACGTCTGAAGATGATGAGAAGGCGGATGCCCGAACGTTTCAGCGTCACACGCCAGACGAACTATTTTCGGGCAGACTAACCACGAGCCAAGAGTAATGAAGCAGATCTGCTTATTGAATAGCCAGTCACTGATAGTGAAAGCATGACTTGACCAGTGGGTAAGAGCACCTGCATCCAGCTGCATCATTTGTATCCGTGTGGTGGGCAACAGAGGGGAAAATAACGTTGTGACTTCTCCGTCCGCAATATTATGATCTACACGGCGTGACCCATTTGCTGCCGACAACTATTTTGCGAAAAGAATAGCTATGTCGAGGCTGTTAATATCAGCTTGGAAACGATCTTATGTCCGCCAAGGAAAAGATTGACGAGTCGAAAATTGCCAGGAGCCTTAGCTATTAAGTCAGGTATATATTTTTCTTATTAACAAGCACGTCTATCTAAAGGATATCGAAATAATAGTTATGAATGTCTGAAAAAATATTATTTGCTTTGAACCCGTTTTAGCTCTGTACAATTTTAAGCTGCGACAATTAGCGTCGGTAGGGATAACATTAAACTGGATGATTTGTACTCAGGCAGGGCCATGTATAGTAACTAAAGTAATTGGAAGGGATATATATCAGATTAGGAGCACCAAAGGTTACAAAAGATTCATGGGTTTGGTCTCGAGAAGACGCATTGTTACCTTATTATCCCAGTCACAGATAGTGGTAGTAGCTCTGATGAGCAATTAGAGTCTGGAGATGTAGAATAACTCGAGAACTAATCGTTGTTGTGTGTTCCCATTGCGGGAGCAATTGTTACAGGATGGCCGACTGTAACAGACGTGATTTAAGCCCATGCTAAGCCAACCAACACACCACTGCGAACCGCCAATGTGCAGCTGCCTACGACTTGATGCCAAAGCCACAGCCACAGCCAAAGCCAAAGCCAAAGCCAAAGCCAAGCCAAGCCAAGCCAAGCCAAGCCAAAGCCAAAGCCAAAGCCAAAGCCAAAGCCAAAGCCAAAGCCAAAGCCAAAGCCAAAGCCATAGCCAAAGCCATAGCCATAGCCATAGCCATAGCCTTAGCCGTAGCCAAATCCAAGCCCGTTATATTGACGATTCCCTTTAGTCACAGCCAGACGGTGAAGGGAATACCTCAATATAATTATGTAATAGCCGTAGTGTAGCCTTTGCTATGCAATACTTTTTGGATAGAAGTAAAGAGTAAATTATGTGAGAGTGACGGTCGGGCTGTCATTGTTTTTTATTATTCATGAATGTCAATGGCAAAAAAAGTAAAAGCTGAAACCAGAAATTGTTGTACTTATTTCACTAATTTTACAATACATAAAAGATCAGCAAGCACGTCACGTTGTGTTCGCAAGAAGGTCAGAACCATTTTGAGTGACCAATTTTAGGATTGTCATTACCAATATTTTTTTGAATAGCATGGTTTGTCAAAAAAATGAAGTAATACAATAAAAATAAGAAAATAAGAATACAATAAAACTTTAGGACCAAGACTATTGAATGTTATTGCAAATGGAAGTAGTATCTTTGGAAATGGTGTACCTAATTGTTCACATTATTTGAAAAACTAATTAATTTAATACCCAATCTATATTGTTTTTCCTACTTTTTATAAAACAGTTTAATTTGAATTAAAAATTATTTTATGTAAATACACTTATGGTTGATTGTATTTACAGGTAAAAACTATTTTGTAATACTATTTTCGCTATTTACTATACTAGAAGATTCTTGTTTTTTTTTGTTACCTAACTATAATAAATATCGACACCAATACAAAACTTTCACATTATATTTTGATCTTCCCAACCCCGACATAATCGAATGCTACGTAAATAAATAAATCCATCAAACCTCTAACTCATCGGAAATCGGTTCAAATATGGTTAAACACATTAATATTGGGCGCGCAGTCACCCGCTCAACCACTGCCGATCTCGCGACTTAACCTCGCTAATACGGTTTGGCGCAACTCAATAAACAAATACAAAACTACTCATACGATCAAATTGTAATCGAATTCATTTAAACGGAGCGCTGCGGGGGCCCACTAGACCCCTCCCCCCTCCCTCCGCTTAAAAAAAACAATAACATCGACCATTAAATTCGCACACGCCACTGAAACCGAGCGCTTTCTAATTGCTCGGCGCACAATGACTTGTTCGCGCGACAGTACTTCGTACTCAACGCTGCAGCCCTCCACGGTGCCTGTTTCAGCCACATAGACGTATTGTTACGATTGTTCGCCAGAAAATGGCTGTTACGTCAACTTTAACTCGACGCTTTGTGCTAACGCTTTGTCTTGCCGATTGTACATTGTCGAAGGACTGCTTCAGTCGTTGTTGTTCGAAAGTCGTTACTAGCTCTGCTCAAGGTTTATCCCGCGTTGTTCTGGGTAATACGTTGTCAGTGTGCTAAATCATGTCATGTGTCATAAAAAACCGTTCAGTAGTTTTTGCTTCAAAGAGTAACATAACAAGCATCATAAATCAAAGGATGAGAAACGCTGAGACTAAGAGCTTTTCTTTCATCATTGTAAGATGCTTAAGATGGATAATTAGAAAAGGATGGAGAATGTTGTTCGTATGCAAGAGCGTGATGCAAAAATAACACATGTCTTGAGTACAGCTAAACTGTTAGTGGTCAGTCGAGGCGGATTCAGGATTTTTACGTATGCTTTTATATAGATTTAGGGTTATTTTGTATTCAGTGAAACTCGTAAATTACCCATCTGATTTTTTTTTCTAGAAATGGATATTTTTTATGCCGGGATTCTCACGGGATCGGGATTCACGCGGGTAAAACACCCACACCGAACGAATTCGCGTGCATAGCTAAAAATAGTTGCTGATAAAATAATCATATGAAAAGAATTTGTTGTTTATTTCTGGCTTCTTTAAATTTTAGAATATTGGAATCAATTTAACTTTAATTATCATCCAAAACTTCAAATAAATAATTACACTACAGTTGTTATCAACGAAGATATTACTGTAGTATGGTAGTTTTTAATAAATTACGTAAAACAATACCCTTCACTCTCACAGCAGCCCCTGCCCGGCACACACTCTCGCCCCGCCTTTTATGTTCTTCCCCGTTCGCACTTTTGTTTTCGACTGTATTATTTTGATTTCGAGTGTTGTATGCTCAGAAAGCTTTCAGTTTATTTTAAGGCGACCTTTTAAAAGTGTTTCAAAGAAATGCTTTGGGGGCAAATTTGTTTTAAACAAGTAACACGAGTGTGCTTTTAATGAGCGAACAAAATGACTGTTCGGTAAATAAATGTTATTTAACTATAGAATATGAAATGGTTTGTTTGTCAAAAGTAGTTTATTACCCTAATATTTATTTATATTATTACAATTACGCCAGAGATGCAATGATTAAGTAAACAGAAAATTAAGCTACATTACATAGAAACTGTGTCTCACCACAGTTATCTAAACATACATTATTCATATTTATAAATAAACACAATAACACAATAATAGGTATGAATAAATGATATATGTCAGTACATATATTATTTACTTCTGCCCTGTAATGTTTACAAAAAAAGATAGTTTGAAACGAGAAACGATTCTGTACGAGTTCAATATACTACAGCTGTAAAGCAACTTACAAATCAGCGTCTTAAGTCAGTCCTCTAAAGTCCTAAATTATAAATGGAAAACAATTCGGGTAATAGGTGTATATGAAAATCTTTACTTAATGCTGCAACTCGTCAATTGCAGCAAAGTTAACACAATGTCGATTTTTCACCTTATCAATATAAAAGCACTATCTCTACTAGGTAATAAGATAATCTCTAAGCTCAAACTCTAACAGTCGTATCTTTGTCCACAGTTCAAAAACGAGCACGCATCACCGAAGTATGCTCAAGCCCGTCACCACCAACCGAGACATCACAAGACCCGAAGACCCCGGTCGCCTCTCCCCCCCTCACCACGCCTCCACCGCGCTCCCCGTCAGACCACGAACTCAACGTGGAAGAAGAACTGGAGGAACAATCCGAGACATCCCTCACACCAGAGAACCTCTCTATGAAAGAACAAAGATCCGACGATATCAAAAAAGAAGAAAACGAGAAATGGGATAGCCCTGACTACAAATACAAGTATAGACGCGACCGAAAACCCGAGCACATGCCTGAAGCGATGCCGGAGGAATCGGCCCCGTTCCAAAAGTCTCCAGTAGACGTCCTTATAAAAGTCTTCCCACGACGCAGTAGACAGGAGATTGAAGCAATTCTGACCAGATGCAAGGGCGACGTCGTCGCTGCGATGGAAATGATGATCAACGGCGCAGAATCCTCCTACAACATGACTCCTGAATCTCCGTATCTCCAGAACTATCAATCCAAGTCTGCGTTCTCACCACTTTCTAACCAAAGCTTCAAGTTTTCGCCGTCTAGAAGGTTCTTAACCCCACCGTACAGCGGAACGGGGTACCTGCCGACAGTGATTCGACCTCCACCGGAGTATCTCTCATCCTTTTTGCCGCCTTCTGAGCTGATGTATGGGAGGCAGCTCCAAGTTCCATCACCAGGGACGTCGCCGACGTCGGATAATACGAACAATGATGGATTCTCCGATTAGGGGTACCGGATCTGGACGGTGCTGTAGCGTTTCCATCGGCCCTGGATAGAGGAGTAGTACCACTATTAGTTGAAGTTGCCTTGATGCAAGGCTAGGCAACATCTGTTCACTAAAGTAGTTGTGCTTTGGATTGCGGACTGTGATTTAGTTACAGTGCAAATTGACCGAGTTCGTGGCGGATTTCTCAGTGTTTTCGATATTGTTAGAGTTAGAGTTATGTTAACATAGCGTGTGTTTTGTAAATATTTTAGTGTTATTACAGTCATTGATGTATTTACTTTAAGTAGAGACTGACTTTGAATGCAGATATATTCAGTTAAAAATCGTTGCTAATTTTGAATTTAGATACTTGAGATTTTTCTTTAACTCACAATCAGTGAAATGTTTGGGCAGAGCTGAAAATGTCTCAGAAAGTATTGATACTAAATAAAACAATAAAAAAGTTATGAGTAATAATCAATGAAAATTTTGTTTGGTACGTATTAAAATCAATGTTTCTTTTGATGTTTGTAGCGTTTGACGCCGTGTAAATATTAAATTGTAAAATATCAAAAGAAACTACCTTCGGATACGTAACATAGAATACGAGAGTGTAGGGTAGACATTATAGTATATTAGAACACCCTGTATATTAGACATAACTAGCTGGCTCGACAGACTTGTTCTGTTACTTACAATACAATTATATAAACAATTTTCCTTTATAAATAAATTGTAACTTGATTATACTGGCATCTACGTCATTCTAGTATTATATGTGATTGTGGGGTCGATCAGAGCTCACTCAAGGATTATTTAATATGTTTCAATTACATAACATAATATAATACATGTCATGGATTTACTACTGTTCCAGGTTTGATTCCTCAGCATATCTACAATTGTAACAGATTTAAAATAAATTTAAAACTATTTATTATGTATTTTGTCGTTTAAATTGCCTTGAATTTACAACAAAATGTAACATCTGAAAATACAAATTTGAAAAAAAACATCTGTTAAAATTATTATTAAACTTATTTACAAAAATGTGTATGCCTACTTTGGTACGAATAACAATTATTATTGGTATGAAATGTTAATCTAGGTAGAATTAAAAATACGAGTAGTTTTTTGAAATTACATAATAGGTACAGGTACGTCGTATTCCTGTAAAGATGTAAATAAGGATTAAAAAAAATTACTATTGTGTAAAGATTATAATTAAGTTTTTAGTAGCTTGTTTTAAAATACGTTTAAACTATCTGTGTCTATTTTATACTTAGTGTTTGTAACGGACTATAGATATATTATTTAGTACCTATGTTAAAAATGTGACAGAATTGTAACTTTAAGTACGATACCATTAGAATATTATCTACAAACATCACAATCTGATGAACTTACACAAAATATGATAAAACTTTAATACCGTGATTCAGGTATCGCGTAGCGCCATCTCTTACCAAATAGCGAAAACTCGCCATTCGAAACCATTGTAGAACTCAGTAGATATTAAAGTAAGTGATATAATATCGGCATACTCATTACGATTTAGTGTTCAATAACATAACATAGATATACAAAGGTGTAAATAGAACACATTTACTCTATACTTAGAGATATTAATATTACTGTAAATGTACTGAATGCATCGTAAAATAATATGCTCAGGAAATACATTGATTCCAAAACTTCATTACTTTTATTCAATACGCCACCAAGCCCACCGTCCACCTGATTGAATGTGGCCATCGTTGGCCATGGACATCAGCAACACTTAAGGCATCACCGATCCGATGTCGACACGAAAGAAGAGAAAGAAATAAAGTTTTTTTTTATTTTCAGGTTGAACTATGTCACTTGACTTGAACTGTCACTTGACCTACTACAAAATTAATCGATACTAATATTATAAAGCTGAAGAGATTGTTTGGTTGAACGAGCTAATCTCAGAAACTAACTGCTTCGAATTTAAATATTCCTTTTGTATTTGATAGTCCATTTATCGAGGAAGGCTATAGACTATAATATCATATATTTTAGTAGATAGTTTTTCCCACAAATTAACGCGGGTAAAATCGCGAGGCACAGCTAGTAATTTTATAACATTAGTATGTTAACGCTATATTCTATAACAAACAAATGAATGTAATCCCATCGTGTCTAGTGACGCGATGACGTCACTACATGTACCTACAGTAGGTATTATAATGTCATCTATCCACCCTATTACTAAGCTTCACTTGAACAAAACAATGCCTAGATAGGGAGTCCACACATCTGCAAGATAAGGTTCGCATCATACCGCACCCTCAGTGGAAAAAAGGCGTAAGTTTAAAATTGCAATTTTACAGTAGAGCAAAAAAAACTGTTAAAATAAGTAAGTAAGTAGTCAAAGGAATTTACATTACGATTTGTTGCACAAAACCGTTAAGATTAATGATAAAAATTTGCAAAAAAAAAAGGAGTATATTATGTACCCTTTGTACCTCTTTCCAATCATATTAATAACTGAAATTTACCGTAAGACGAGTTATGCTTTTTTTCATTGAGGGTGCCAATTACCTCACGAACATCTGAATAATGTTATTTACTATTCGAAGCTCATTTGTAGTATTAACCGTATTGACAGTGTCTTTTGTTTTTCAATTAGTTAAAGTTTTGTAAGTTTGGGTTTCAATGTAGCCAAAATGGTCCACTATATGGCACAAATCTCCCCTCCTGAGGAACCCTATAGCTTTCCTACTACCCACAGCCCAGGTTGGTGGAATAAAATATTTAGTGATTCTTAATAGCTTAAAGAAAAAAACATAGTCTAAACGTAATATTTTTAGTAATAATTACTTATTTTTTTCATATATATCCTAATCATCTTTAGTTACTAAAAAAATTCAGCGAAGAATAATTTAATTTACTATCGAATCGGACCGTCTAACAGCGTTTGTACGCGTACAAATACACCATCTCCCTCACCCTTCGTCATCGGCCATTGCATTGGAATAATAGGTTTCGTGCGTCTCAAACGGACATATGGGCTGAGGATGAGAGGAAGCTATTGACATGACATGTAATAGACCATGGTCTATAGCGGCTGTCGTCACGAGACGCCTCGCATGGGGGCTTGGACTTGTCTGCTCTGAGCTGATAGCTTCAACTGACAACAAACTGACGTCTTCGATTACTGAGTGTACTTCTAATGGAGTCCACAGTACCGTATAACTGTGCTAGGAACGCATTAGTCTACCAAAACATATTCTTTGTATTGATAACTAGCTGTTGTCCGCAGCTTCGCACGCGGTTTGCTTATCACCCTCTTGAGTTTTGAGCACCCCTTGGGGGTTTAATTTTTTTTCTAAAATAAAAGTAGCCTAAGTTAGTCTTTGTTACATCAGCTATCTGTCAGTGAAAGTTTCGTCAAAATCGGTCCAGCAATTTCAGAGATTAGCCGAAACAGACAGACAAAAATAGAAAAATGGTGATTTGGTATATGTACCGTGTAAACTGTAAACATTCAAATGCATTTAGTAAAAAGCGGTTATTTTTATATTACAAGCTGACACTCCAATTTTATTTATTTGTATAGATCTAAATATAATATTAGACCTACTTCACATTAAATTCTCACGGTCGAACAACTGATACGAATGCTCGAATGGATTAATTTAATTTTGAACTTAAACTTACATTTTTATCTTAAACATCTAAATACCAACCGCCAACAACAGTTAATCGCAAACAATATTTAAAATGTATTTTACATTTGATTTATACGCAAGTTTGAACTGTGGACGGTAATCAAAGTAATCATCAGATTAGCTGCGATGGGCCACGTGACCGGTTCTGATAGAACTTTTAACTCAACTGCGTATTGTGTTGATTTAGTTAAAGGGTAATTTTACCGCAGTCAACGTTGCGGCTTGCGACTGCGGTTCCTGGCTGCGGCTAGTTTGGTCTAGGGTTGTATGCCATTTTATTTAGTTAATTATTTTATTTATTTATTCATTAAAATCATTCTACATCTAACATATTGTGTCCCCAATGCGATAGAGTAGTTTAAAAAATTACATACAAATTATAATAAAAGAAAACCACGATGTCAACATTAAATTACAGATACCAAGTGTAATTTGTCTATTTTGATAATTAAATTATGTCAAATTTTTGACAGTTAAATTATGTCAAATTTTTGATAATTAAATAAATGTCAAACTTTGTCATAAAAATCGTTATGTCAAAAAATACAATAAAATAATTAATTACTAACAATAAAATAATTTAATATTTTAATCCACAGATTTATCACTAAATCACATTGTTAAATGATGATATTTTGTCTGGGTATGTTTATCTCGTCTGACTTGATCGGTAACGCATTGGTACCTTTGGTTTTGCTGGTGACCACAGATGACTGAGACGTATCACTATGGAAGTCAAAGACAAAATATTTATTTATTTCGTCAGAGGATCACACAGCTCACTCGACGAAAGTCAACGTACAACAAAATATTTAATAATGTGTAACGATCTTAGCATAACATTACGAGTATAAAGATTAGGTATATCGCATGCTCAGTGGAAAAAAGGCATAAGATGAACATTGCAATTTTACAGAAGAGCTAAAAGCTGTTAAAATATCAGTAAGTAGTCTAAGGAACTTACACTACAATTTCTTGCACAAAACCGTCAAGATAAAAAATTGACAAAAATTGAGCATAATATGTATTGGTAGCTTTTGTCCCTCTTTCCAATCATATTAATAACTAAAATTCAACGTAAGACGACTTATGATTTTTTTCCACTGAGGGTATGATATCTATTTACCTGGTACCTTAATTAATGGGTATCTTGATGGATTGTCTGCAAGAAATAATTCAACCAACTTTGGACAGTAGAAATCAAAAATTCAGTAATGAAAATCAGTAGCATAATCGTTTCAACTTAATAAAGCCGCAGCCGCAAGCCGCACCAGCCGCATTAGCCGCGCTGCGACCAGCAACTAAACAAATGAGGGTGAGTTTAAATGGTTTTTAATTTTCGATGGGAATGGCGCGTGGTGTGCGGTGTGTTGCAGACGTTTGCAGTGCGTTAAGCTGACGATTGGTTGATGGCAACTTGATGGAGGGACGCCAGCTCCAGATCGTAGCGGTACGAAACAAAGAGGTACTGTGGCGTTTAGATATTATATAGGTCGGCTACGCTAAGGATTCTAATTAAATGATAACACTCGATTTACAAGTTAACATGCAGAGACGATCCCCGCCTTGCCAGTGACGTAGGTACGTCTCGCTTGACAGCCAGTGTCACCGAGAGACGTCACTGTCAATACGTCACAGGTAGGTACACTTGGTTATAAATAATCATTTAATTTAGTTAGTTAGTAGTGAAGGGTTTTTGGCAAAAATAAACTAAGAAAGACCAGATTACAAGGGATTTTATTATACAGCAAGACATCGAGCAAAAACAAGATGACAGCATTGACTGCGAATCCTATCTTTTTTAAATTTAAAAATTCTTTTTCATAGCAATCTAGTGTGAGCCGCCCGGAACCCACAACAGACTACAATTCTATTTGTTTATAGATTAATAACACCAACAAGTAGTTTACACTTTTTGAAGTGAAACTTCTTTAGAATCGTTAGTGATTTGAAACCGGATGCAACGACAGGTAAGATAATATAACCGCTAATTTCGTCATTCAATTTAACTTGTCCGTAGCTCAATGGTCAGGACGTAGATACACAATACCTGATGCGCAGGTTTGCGTCTCACAATATTTTTTTTTTTAGTTTTATTTTTTTTAGTTTTATTTTTGTACTGTTTTTAAATACTTTCAAATGCTCTTTTAAATATTTTCAAAGAATTTATCAACAAAAAATAAGAATTTCATTCTTTCATTCTGTCGATCGACCGACCCATTATACAGACAGTAAAAATGCTAAGTTGTATTCATAGATGGCGCGAGGAATAAGATAGAACATTCGTTTTATTGCTAGATAGATTTTTAAAAAGTGCTAAGTTGTATTCATAGATGGCGCTTCGATTTATTGCTTTAAGATTCGATTTATTGCTTTTTCATCTCATTATCTTGAAACCAAAATTTTGGAAAGTTTCACTTCTACCACGTGTGAATTGCACACATTTTCTTTTTTTTTGTGACACGCACTTGTCCGGTTTTTTTAAATTTTCTTCTGTAAGGGGTACAAATAAGATAAAGCATTATTTCCGCGTGCGAAGCTGCGGGCAACAGCTAGTTATAAAAATAAAAAAAATTCAAAAACATTCTTATTCATAGGTACCACTGATACACTTATGCCTGTATTTTTTTTTATTTACCACCATTTCGGAAAGGTGCTTTGTCAAGGAGAAGAAATGTCGAAAGAAACTCCTCAACACACGGATTCTGTACTAAGGAGCGATTTAAGTAACCGTTAGTGACTCTGAGTTGGGGCGTAAGAGACCCTGTATTGGTGCAGTGCACGGAACACAGAGACAAGAGGTGGAAGTGCGAAGTAGGCGGGGCACAGCGACTAACAGTAAGCGTAGCTCCGCTTACTTACCCGCATAACATATCTGTCACTGAGCTGCGTCGGTTGTGCATTACATAAATTAAAATTTGACTTAAATTATAATAATATGACTTATTGTGCAATTTTGGGTGCAAAAATGATAGCAGAGCTAAGAATTTATTTAATGGCAGTGTTTCATACCACAGCCACCCACAGCTAAGCCTAGTTTTATATTTATTTTGTATTAATTCAAATTCAAAACATAAAATTAAAGGAAATAATACATTTTTATGATCAAAAAGCTACTCTATTTTCACGGCAATAAGGTTATTTTTATGTTTTAAATGGTACTGCTACTCGACTATTGTTTTCCAGAACATTCTTTGAAAACATTCTTTGCTACTCGGGAAGGGATGGGATAAATTTATCGATATCGGTGTGTTGTAATTTTATTTACGATGTAATATTATACGACCAAGACCCGACTGATTAGGGTTTAAATGGCTATTTATAGAGAAAATATGTTCGTAACCTATAGTTAATACATATAAATAGTTAATGCCAGTTGGCAATCTCTAACAGTGAACTTGGTCAATATTATAATATTATTATGAATAATTATAATAATTATTTGAATATTATGCTTATTTTGGTTTCTATAGTTACTTCTTAGATTTCCTTAAGACGCATAGAGAAAAGAAGACTGGCTTAAAACTACTGGGCGGATCAATTGGTTCCCAGTAAAATCTAGTACCATGCTCAGAGCATTTTTTACAAGAAGAATTCATAGTTTCAGTGACCGTCAATACGGTTTCCGCCACGGCAGATCAGCTGGTGATCTTTTAGTATATCTTACTCATTGCTGGGCAGAAGCAAAAAGGTTGTAAGTTTGTATGTTGCAAAGGCGCTCAAAAAATTTTTGGACTAGCGGTCACCCATCCAACTACCGACAGTCCCCATAAGTCATCTAGTTTGTTGTACCATAATCATAATGGAATCAATGCAACCTATTGACCCGAAGGATCTTAAAATATTTCTGATTGGCCCTTATCCAAACATAAATGGCCCAATGGTTTTCTTTTGTAAAACGGAAGTAAAGTTACTTATTAATTTCAGAAAATTATTCTCAAAGAGGATTTTTTTAGAAAATACGGTATACACTTGAAATATTTTAATTTAATTTTTTGTCCAAAAATCATTGTGACACAATAATTTTTTTGAGAGTACTGGCTATGGGCATTCTTTTTTACCTTTTTTGTATAACGTTAAGGTTGAAATTCATCCTAATTCACATCATTGTTTTTATAGCTAAGCTACGTCGAGCTACATTGAAATTTCACTTATCGACATACTGTTTAGTTAGCTAACGTTAATATAAAAAAGCTACGGCCACGTCTACGCCTTGTAATAGATATAAGCTTTCAAAATTTTGAGCACGTTTTCACATACACACACACAAGTTGTACAAGAACAAGTACCAACCTTACCTTGTAGTATACCAGTTTCGATAAATATCGATAATTGTCGATAACGCGGTAAAAGCACCACGCACATCCCTAGGCCTAATTAACCAAAATTAAGGTTGATATTAGATTCCAGTCACGACATCTAGCGTTCAGAAGACGGTATTATTTAATCATTTTCCAATAAGATTGACATTGTAATACAACCAACTGCAATTCAATGTCAACCTTATTACTATATATTAAGTATAGAATTATTTATTACGTAGAATATTGCCATCTAGCGGTGTATAGCTGTGGTATAGCAGAACTTGAAAAGTATTATGATCTTAATTGATAAAGGTACTAAGCTCACTGAATATGACATTGAAAAATAAGAATTAACATCAAATATTAAAGTGAATTTTCAAACATAAATAGCTGGTTTCTCGGACTATTCGTAGTTGACAACTAAAAACCAATCAAAATGTAAGTTTGTTAGTTGTGAGTAATACGATTATCCATTTACTTGTGTTTTTTTTGGCTAGAACGGTTCCCATACTAATCAACACTTATACCATTTCCACCTCTTGTCTCTGTGTTCCGTGGTGCAGTGCAATGGACAACCTCAGTCCAACAACAGACGAAGACAAGAACACACTCACCCAGACCGAAAACAGAAAAATTTATTTCTATAAATTGAATAAAGAGAAAAAGATGACATAATAATAATAATGATACATATCTTAAATCTAATCTCTATGCGCCACGCAGGGAGGCCGGCTTCTGTATCCTCTTATGACACCCTTTTCTGCTAGCATAAGATTGGGGTCAGTATTCTAGACCAATACAGATAATCTTGTTGCACACCGATTTATTGTTATTTTTACCGATACATAAAAATCTTTCTACGTAAAGGACAAAGCGTTCACACTTCACTTTATGGATAGTGCTGCCATCTTACGTTCAATAGTAAAAAGTAAATTCACGCCATCTATTGTTGAATAGAAGATAACTTTGTATGTATTTGTTCTGTGGTATGAGTACTTGTGCGTGTAGGAATAAAAAACTGCAACAAGCATTACATAGATGTCACTTTGTTTGATATAGTAATGCATGTTCACCTTCATTTTGATTTTAAAAAATGCTTAAATTTTGTTATTTAATTAATATAAAAGATTTTAGAAGAAAGGGTGCATTCTTAGCATCATCCGGCGCGGTGGTAGCTGTAAACTAGATAAAATGTTTATCGTTTATTGGCAAGTTAGAAGACAAGGTGTCTTCTTTGCTGTAAAAACTAAAATGTGCTTGTGAGATGTGCATCTTACATAGTTCGTATGATTTAAAATAGATGGCGCTACATGAGAAGAACCTTTTGTATAAGAAATTCGGACGGACCTATGCATTGAAATAATTGGGTACGATTAATTATATTTAGGGTTTAATGAGTATTTGTAATACAATTTATAGAAATTGAAACAGTTCGGTATGTTAGTCAAGAGACACTGTGGTACACACAGAACATACAAACAAAACTTCTTGGTACTACAATGCCCAGTGATTCCATCCCAAATTGGCGCAATAGCGTTAAAAGTGGTTCTAACCATAGTTAGAAGGGGTCCCCAAGCGTGGAAAAAAAATTACGTGACTGATGTTTGACCTTGGGTCTCGATCGCTAGATGTAAATGTGGGTATATTCGGCTCAGATCGAATATAATACAATGCGAATGATAGTAGTATAAATTATTAATCAAACCCTCATTCCCACGGTCTAATGTATCGGATAGCATGGACTACACAAAAAACATAAATGTCTTCCTTAGAAATTGAACCTGAGACCTCTCGCTTCCCAGGCACGGTTACTAGCACTACTAACAGTAGGTATTATAAATTTTATAATATCAATATAATATTAGTACTTATCTGAGCGATACAGTCACTAAATTGACCGGATTGATATCTAAATTGATAGACGCGACAATCAACCAATGACCGGCACTTAAAACGCACGATCTTGTTTCGGTCTGCGGCCGCCGGCGCCGCGTCGCGGGCGTCGTCGTGTTTATTTAGCAACATTAAATGTTGTGTGTTAGCAACACTTAGCATCTCATTCCGTAGCGGTACAACCATACAAAAGCCTAGCTTACTATCATTATTTTACTATCATCACTCTGCAGCTGCTGTTAACACTCATATTATTTGTTGGTAAATATTACATATGGAATGGAGTGTTCTGTGTTGTCGGGCCAGAGATCCCGAGATCCTGGGTTGTACGACACAACCGGGCTTGCCTTGTTCTGACGGCCTAGGCACGCCACTGATCTCATTGTAGCTAGGTGCATGGTAATGCTAACATCTCAGATCAATAAGGTTAACATTTACTGAGGTTTTGGTCCATCGATCATTGAGCCCACGTCAAACTTTCCTTCTTTGTTTCTCCTCTTCTTTCTTCCGCTCGCTTGTCATAATTACTTATTAAACTTAAATTAAAATTTAAAAAACCCACAGTAACAAAATAGCTAAGAACACAAGTCACCTTTCTACAAAAAAAACTATCATAGATCAAAATCGGTTCATCCGTTTGGGAGCTACGATGCCACAGACAGACATACAGATCCACAGATACACAGACACTTCAAACTTATAACACCCCTCTTTTTTCGTCGGGGGTTAAAAACTCCCCTGGTTATTGGTGTAAATTGCTTATTTGACGAAGTAATTAACAAATGAGTAATTAATAAACAAACACACACTAGAAGTACATAAAATAAATCTTGATACAATTTTATAATTTAAATAAATAAATAATAGGCACCAAGGCTACCTATTGCTATTGTTAAAACGGGTATAGCTAGGTTCATATTGTTTATATATTTTGTGAGTGAAGGAAAATTTAGCAAATCAGTCATGTGTGATGTGATAAGCGTGATAAGGATAGCTCGCAGGTACTCCCTCACCGTCAGTCAGAATGTTGTCACGTCATGTTGTGACATGACGTCATTTCTTAGGTGTACCTCTCACTCTCATAATTATGATAGTGTTCTAATCACAGAACATCTAATTATTAGATCTAATTATTAGATGTTCTGTGGTTCTAACTTATGTCCGCGTGAATCGCTAAACGTAAAGGACACTAGGGCCAACACGCCGACAGCAACTGTCCATTCGAAAAAAGATAGTCTTCTAGAATTTTATCATAAATACTTATGCACTAGATAACGTTTTAAATAGCTAAATCTAATAAACAACAATAATGAAATCTCTTTTTCACAAAAACAGAGAAACTTAGAGGATCAGAATTGAGTTTTTACAGAATTTTATAAAAAAAGCGGCGATATAAACATTATAATAACTTATATCTTTGATAGATGATACGAGTTAACTTATTCATATCTTTCCCTCGATTTATCTGTACTGCACTATAAATATTTAACATTGATCTTTTCACAATAAACTGTCAAATCATAAAACAAATATCAATACACAACAAGATATATTTTTTTCTGTAATGGTACAGAATAATACTTAATAGTAAGTACCTATTGGTATAGAAGAGTCACTGCGCAAAATCATTTAAATAAATAGCGACTCTTGCTACGACACAATAAAGTGTAATTCAGATCGCACAGCGCTATTCGTCAACAGACGTTGACATCTAGATGTTGCCTCTTTATAATCATAACTCATATCCTTTCTGACGTCAGGGTTGTCTTCTTTTTTTGTGATGATATGTGTGATAGATAAGGTATGTATGACACGGAGTGGCAGCCCTTCTGAAGTTGTCCCGACATGTCGAACGCGGCACGTACTTGTAACATCATACCCTTTTGGTATGCGGAGTGCGCCAGGCCTGGTAATGGCTGACAGAAGAGTAAACATGCCACCTGTCTCCCATGAACATCAGTAACACTGAAATAACTTATTCTCCTGCTGGTTCCTTTCTTCCTACTGGCTATCAATATAACCAGACATCTAAACGTCGATGTCTAAACATTTTTTCGAGCTGCACTGTAACCGACAATAATCGTTATTGAGAACTGCAAAATTGTTTTTTAAAGTATTAAAATAATTTAAGATGAACATTAATCTTATCTTTGATAATAAACAGGCAGCGGGTGTCAATGCACAGTAGACGAGAGCACTATATTATATCTTCATCGCTTGCGTAATTTATTTGTTTAGTTCTGTATCAGACGCAGTCGCCGCGCGGACGACACTACTAGCTACTGTGGGCGGTGAGCATTACATTTTATTTTTTAAACAAAATTTTAGGGGTGCCAGTGACTTTGAAGTGATGATAAAGAATTTTTATGGTAAATTTTTATGGTGATTTTAAATACTCAGCCAGTATATTAAAAAGTTATTTATTAGGATTTAAATATGCTGTGTTCGTTATAAAATTATTTAATTTTAGGAATATTTTTGATATCGTGAATCAATGATTTCAATAAATAAGAAAATTAATTATTTAAGCTTATATTGATTAAAACAATAATTAACCGGCTTTTGAAATTAAAATTAATCACATTGGTACCTACTACTGTTTTTCGTATTCTTACAAAACTTATCAAGCATTATAATTAAACCATGCACTTATAGTTTTGATTACCAGTATCTTAAGTAATGCAACTAAAAATAATACGATTAACCGCAAAATGTGTTTGATTAGTAAACGCGCATCATGTGACGGCGGTTTCCGCCGGCATCCGCCAGGCGGCGCTGCGTGGCGTGTGTCAACTTTACTTAATGATCTAATTATGGAATACGTAATGTTATGTTTAGATGGAGCAGATTATAATGTTGGTTAAGTTTGAAAATAAATTAAATTAAAAACATACTATTGTATACTGTCACATGAATGCTAACGTCACTTATCGGCGTTTCCAATCTAGAAACAGTGTGTTTTATTATCGTGAAGTTAGGCTTAGAAAATACACTGATTAGTCTTTCCTTTAAGGACAACCTCAAGTTTTACCACAATGCAGCCAGAAATATACTTATGTGGCTAATAATTCTTCGCTAAGTCTGTTTGTAGCACACTAATCAAATTGTTTAGCTACGTAGCTGGTACACTATGGCATCTTGTTAAGTCCAATTTCCACTCATCTAATTGAAAGACGAATTCCATTATTTATATCTCTGTCATTGGAGTTTGAACTCTGCACCGCTCAATCCAAGCGGAACCTTCTCGAGTATGAAGGAAGGTTGGTATGACCAGGAAAGGGTTGGTTACATGCCTGATAAGAGTTTTAAAACTTAACAAATAATTTCACTTTCTTTTTCACTGGAAATTCTTAGGTCATGCATATTGTTTTATCATATAAGTACTATCAGATACCTGTCTGCTGAGTCTGCTCACTTATGGAAATTTCAGAAAATTCCATTAGATTTAATCTCTAATAAGCCTGTAATGCCTACAATTAATATTATTATGTTTACCAATAACTTTACACCAAATTGTCTGATAAGAGTGATTGATAATTCAGATTCTTTGATTTTGTTTGAAAGTCTTGTTTTCTCTTATCTGATTATCTCAAAACATGAAGTGATAAGATGCCTTTCTTTCCTTGGCCAATGACGTGGGTCATTGGCCACGGTTCAAGATAACCCCATAACCATCAGGTGGTTCATTTGCTAAAAATATCATTGTTTTTATGATTTTGCTCATCCTAAGACGTGACGGAGTAATAAGCATACATCAACACTGTCTTGTTTACAATAGATAGTAACATAATATCGATTCAAAAGTACATCATCTCTTCTACTTTGTTACCTTCAAGTGAGCAAGTTAAAATTTTAACAAAGTTACCTGGCACCCGTGTCCGGGACAGTAGTATTCTTACTTACTAAGTAAGTTTACTAGTTTGGTTTTGAGAACTTTGACGTCTGAGTTCAAATCTGTGGTATCAAATTTGATAACGTTATGTACTTTTGAAAAATTATAAATCTCTGGAAGTTGGAGGGAAATATTGCGAGCAAACTTGCAAAGATAAGATTCACTGTAAAGTTATTATAAGTATTTAAAAAATTGTGGAGTCTACCAATTTGCAGTAAAACAGCGATGGACCTAAGAATATAGACATTGCGGAAAGAAGTTTCAGACCAGCAGTAAAACGATTAACTTTTGAGATGAAATACAGAAATATTTGAACGGTGGTGGACGGCCGTGACCTGTCAAATATAGCCATAACGTGTAAAAAAGTTTCATGACCACTAACTCCGGTGTCACGTTATACGAAAATAAATACAATAATGTAACTTCAATGCATTAACACGTTCTAAAATCCGTGTTTCTATTAGTTTAGAACTTCTGATATATAAGTAATGCTATTCTGATTTGATGTTGTATTTTATTTTTATCACTACTAATCGAATGAATTATTAAAATGTTCAAAGCCTTAATTCACCATAACCAATTTTTTTTCATTATTTTCCAGAGAAAAAGGAAATATCAAGAAAACTGTAGGTACTAAAATGGATCAACAACGGGACATCGTCTTAGAGCCAGGACTTAACATTCGGCCTGTCATTGACCATGAAGAAGTGAAGCTTCTAGCGGAGAGACTATACGGATTAACAGTCTTAGAATTGACAGAGCTGAATGGCTACGATGACAAGAACTACAAGATCATCGAAGACCCCAACATGAAGAACCCGCTAATCCCAAACCCCTGCGAGTACGGCTATGTACTGAAGATCATGAATTCGATGGACTCACAGAATCGGGAATTTATTGAAGCGCAGAATGAAGTTATGAATTTCTTGAGTGAGTTAATTGATTATTTTCAAAAATTATCTTTAGATAATATATCAATCTCAACTTTTCCGCAGGAACCTATTATGATAATACAGATTGTGATTAACGTAAATGATGTTGTTGTTTAAGAGGGCTATCACAAAATCGAAGCGCTCAGGTTTAGGTAAATTTGACAACTCGCGGCAAGGAACGCGCCCGTGTGCGTCTAATGAAGTACGCTTTACACACATACAAACCACTATGCGTCGAACGCCAGGAACAAATCAACTTGATACTTGCTTTGGAAATAAATTAAATTAAGTACCGTACTATTTTTATAATTCGTGAAATATTGTTTGAGTCGATTAATGTTATCAGCTATCACTTATAACGGCTTTTTTACTATAATGTAAGGAAATGAATGCAATGTAATGTTGTTTCTACAGTTTGAATAATGTTGATACAGTTTGGTTAGTAGTAGGTATAAAGGGCATGTGATGTGTTAAAAGGGGTAGTTCAGTTGGTAATTATATCATAAATCCACATTTAATAACTTCATCACTATGTATAAAACCCTTAAATGTGTATAGTTCGAGATAACGTATAAATGAATAGGTACAATTGGTTGATAAAAACAAAGACTGAATAAAAAGTATATTTTGTACCAAATTTTTCGCCATGTTTGTCAATTCAAAGTAATTGATTCATAAAAAAATTTAAATTTATAATTCGTCTTCCTTCTATGTCTAGATTTTCCTGAAACAGGAAAAACCAGGAATGTAGATAGTTAAAAAAAAGTCAAATATGCAAGCATGTTTCGTTACAAGTTAACAAGAAAATACTCACCATATTATTTGTACATGTATCAGATTGAGCCTGATCATCTATAGTTGAATAAAATATGGTTTCATTATCCTGTAAGAATCAAAGAAATTCATCAGTTATGCAATAGCTCTTAGATCATTTAAATTTAGTAAAAGTAATAAATATACTACATGATATCAAAACGTAATTTATCTGTTAAAAATTATAAGAAATAAATTATTATTATCACCATGTTATTTGTATTTCTGTCAGAATGCACTGTAGAAACTGTCGCTGTATCAAACGTCCTTTTACTAGCCTGAAAAAGCAAAATAGTCCGATAAACATTCCTATATACCTAATATCAGAATATCATAGGAATATGCTTATACATTAGAATCATATCATAACTAACAAAAAAATACTCACTTGTATCAAGAAGTGTTGATTGCGCTATATTCGTAGCGAATTTGGGGTATTGCGTGGCGCACAAGGTGCCAACAGCGAGCGATACATCCTTCCTTCGTAAGCGCTTGGCGCGGACTAAAGCTAAAGACCGCTCGTTCGGAGATTTATATTGATTTACAGGACTGCATACAAAAATTGTTTAAAAATATTATTTTAATTTTGAAAGGACTAATTTTTTTTTTAAAGCAAGGTGACATAGTAACCTTAGTTATTAATTACTTTTTGTTTCAATTTGGATTATATTTTCATAGATAAAAAATACAATTTCAGACCAATAATTATCAGTAACTCTTTGATTTACAGAATTATTTTAGGTGCATTACTGTGTGAAACAAATTAAAGTGAATTAAGCATTCCAAATTAGAAGATACAATTGTACCATAGATATTTTTGTTGATGCTTAAATTATTATATCTTCGATATAACAAAGCATCTAAAGATGGTCAAAAGTAAAATTTTATGAAACATCATTTGCAAAAATAAGGTTTTTACTAATTTATGTAAATAAATTGAAACATTTATTTAAAGCACTCCAAAGAGAATTAATCAAACTTTCTCGTGCATGTATTTTTTTTTGTTTTGGTGATTTATCTAAACCATAATCACACTTCAAACACGATTCAAAACGCTCAAATTTAAGAAAAAGTGTGATAGCCCTCTTAATTAATTAGTACTAACACGCGTATACGATTATAGAGAAAAAAAAACACTCATAATTATGTCTGTACAACTGCTGGAATGTGTAATATTTTTTATATAATCGAGAGGCATCTTGCTGAGAGGAGGAAATTTCTCATATTATCATATCTGACGTGGTTAAGATAGAGCCGAACGGTAAACACCCGATAAAACGACAAATATACAAAAAATCTAAAAATCATTATTTTGGATCTATTGCATTAATAAATACCCAAAATAGGTAACTTTTTCTTAAAAATCCTTAATTTCATCACGCAGTTTCACTATACATATCTTAATATTATCTAGATCACAGACATATTTATTTAGATATATTTCTAGTTCAATTCATACCACTAGGAGGTCATCAATACCTTACTAAAACTTTTAACCCTGATCTCCAGACGCGCGTTCAGTCGTGTGCCCTAAACCAGTCCGCAATGTGTACGGCCATCTGTACTCCGTGGAGAACATTGGCGGCAAGCAGCATGCGGTCAGACTGCTGGAGTACATACCAGGGGAGCTGATATGTGAGGTGCCCAAATCTGAAGCCCTGTTCTACCAGCTTGGAGAGTTCGTTGCTAACCTGGATAGCAAGCTGCAGGTAAGGTTCAGGATAAACTTTATTCATGTCTGAGAAGCTGATGATGGTTAAGGACCCAGGATTATTAGGCCAAATGCACCATCAATGGGAATAGATTACACAATTTGTAGAAGTATCCGTTTTCTTGGCCTCATGAAAATTGGGTAACATAAGTTTATTTTACCCTCTTTATAAGAGCTTCTAGAGGTGACACAAGTATTCTTTCACGTCAATTTTTTTACACTCTTCCAACCTCTAACCCCGAATTAGGAATTTTAAATATAACATCATATTTATCACAGAGATTTTTATAGAGTTTATTTTCTGAAATCCCAAACAAGATGTCCCTAATTTTGGGGATTGAAAAGTATATTATAGGTACATTGCTAGGTTTGTAAACAGTTGCATCAGGTAAGTCTTTGAAATAATAGACATCCATTTCCAGTTTTTACTACTTGTAAAACGAGCGAGTAATAATGCGAGTAATATATTATACCACCAAAAACATAAATGTAAAAAAGGAGAGCCAAGTTCAATACAAAAATTATGCTTGGCTGTGGGCTTCGCCGCAAAAAGAATGGAGATCTAAATGAGTGCCAAGTTCTATGCAAAATCTAAATATGTATTTATAGGAACAAAATAACATTATGAACAAGTATTAAACTCTATTTCTTTGCTTTATTGGATACCTATAACAATTGCTGTTATTTAAAAAAGTGAGATCTTAAAGTAGGTTAGATTTGACTTTGCCAGTTTTTATCAGACTGACTTTTATGACTGATGTAATGAAAACTGGCCAAGTCAAATCTAACCTACTTTGAGATCTCAATTTTTTAAATAACAGCAATTGTTATAGGTATCCAATAAAGCAAAGAAATAGAGTTTAATACTTGTTCATAATGTTATTTTGTTCCTATAAATACATATTTAGATTTTGCATAGAACTTGGCACTCATTTAGATCTCCATTCTTTTTGCGGCGAAGCCCACAGCCAAGCATAATTTTTGTATTGAACTTGGCTCTCCTTTTTTACATTTATGTTTTTGGTGGTATATCATTACTTTTTGTAAAGAATAATATACCCTGTTCACAAATCTTAGAGACTATTAAACTGACGACTAAATTGACGTTTCATGGGTGGAAACGCGTAAAATTATGGGTGGGGCTGCGGTGCGATCTACAACAGCAATGATCCAATATCTATTTGGCGGACACTAGCGCCATTGATTAGGGTGGCATAACTCAGCAAACTTCACTCTGTTTACAACAGCCATGTTCATATATCTATTTGTCACACACTAGCGCCATTTAGAAATGTCCATTATTGGAACCTCTATTGTTTGTAAACAGCTGGAAACTTTTTCAACTTTCCCTTCATATGAGATGGCCCTCGTTCTACTTCAATACTCCATGCGCTGAAGTATGTCATATTGAGCCCCGCGTGCACAGAGGCCTTAGTGCGAGTTTCACGTGACATAACGGGCTCACAATGTAAATGCGAATTGGATAAGATTTGTATAGGACCGAAGCTTTTCTTTTCACTGCCGCTAGATGGCTCTGCTTTGGTCCCATACTAATTTTGTATTGGGACACCACTTATTTTTCGACTTTTTTTAATTTTTTGATTTTTTCCTACGCTTACACACAATTACCGAGCTGGATTCCAAATTTCATCCTTCTAGGTTATCTGGAAGTAGGTTAGATTTAGGTACTATATGTCAGTCAGTCAGTGCTAAAATTTACGACTTTTTGACCTTCATATCTTTGTAACCGTTTGAGCTAGCTTCATGAAATTTGGTATTCTACATGTCCTTATGGATATAATTAAACACACGTAGTTTTATGTGTTTACGTTAAAGAGGTTTTGAGTTATAAAAGGGTCAAAAGTGGCACCAAGTGGTTCGTGTAATATTACACTCGGCGCTGGCTAGCCAGTTCCTTTGCTTGAACTTGGCTTGACACGCTGCCGCGTGTCTAGATCAGTGAGGTATGGAAGAACAGTATTAGCTAACGTACTAACTCACCATGCAGATCATTGTATTGTTGTAACTTGTAATTATAGCGTGTCGCTGTACGCCGTTTGGGTTGTCACATTCACTAACTATCTGAATTTTTGCGTATATAATCTAAAATTTTAACAAAAAACCTTCTTCAAATGAAGTATATCCTTTAAAATAACAATAAAAAAAGAATCATTGAAATTGGTTGGCGTCATATTGAGTTATTCGTCCATTTGACGCGCACATACTAAATGCAATTTTAAGATGATATGAAAGATAAGAGAGTTAGTGTTAAGATGATGGCTGAAAGGAAAGTGTGGAAGAGGAAAACATATTGCGCCGACCCCAAATAAAATCGGGAAATGAGCAGGATGGTGATAATGATGATACTAAATGCAATTTTAAGACTTATATGGTTTTTTCATGGATGTCATTGTCAGATCACGCTCTTTAAGTGGGACCACGTCATGACAAGCATTAGCTTTCGACTAAAAAAAGAATCATCAAAATTTGTTCACCCAGTCAAAAGTTCTGAGGTAACAAACATAAAAAATACAGTCGAACTGAGAACCTCCTTCTTTTTTAAAGTATATTAATAAATAGGCGAAAAACGAGCATATGTGTCAGCTGATGGTAAGTGGTTATCGCATATGGACATCAGAAGCAAAAGACATCATTGACACGCTGAGAACCAAATTGTATTTTGGCAGCCACTTCTTTCTTTCTTCTTTCGTGATCGGCAACACATCAACGGTGATGCCTTTGTTATTCCTTATATCCATGAATGACGGTGGCCACTTGCCAATAGGTGGCCCATCTGCTTTTTCATCAGCCCTTCAGGCTATAAAAAACGGCCGGTAAAATACCATGTTCACCACAATCAACCATACGGTCTAGTTTTCGGGATTAAACTGGATCTTTCAGAACCCAACAACCTCCAAGATAGATAGAAATATTTATTTTATTAGAGTTCAACTTTGAAAAAATCTGAAGTAGAAACCACGAAAAATAAATAATATGTAATGGGAAGAAGTTATTTGGTGTATTAAAAATATTCGTTGTTAGAGGCAACCCTAATTGTCTCCCAAGGTCTAGCGTAATCCTTTATGGCAATGTATTATTGTTTTGCTATTTCCACCGATACGAATACCCATACCCGTCTCTGTACATCCAATGTACTATTTTTGTTGTCACAGCTCACAGCGCTAAATGTGGTGGAAATTATCATCATCAGGCGTGGTGCAACCAATTTCCTTACAATTTTCATTGATATTATATCCTTTGCATCTTGTTGAAAAAGATTTTGGTACCTAGGTTATTTTGAAGCGTCTATTTTCTTCTTTATACTTAAAATGTATTGTCAGTATCGAAGTTGCTAATGATATTTATTTATTTATAGACGAGCAGCTAAGCTGATGTGTCTATAACAATGAGGATCATTCACATTTTTTTTTGAGTATGCAGATTTGTAGATATGAAAAAACTATGAACATCGTTGAAAAAATTTTCAAAATCGGACCAAAAATAAAGAAGTTACAGCGATTTTAGAAATGAGTTTCAAAAAACACGCGCAACGAGCGCGAAACCGCCTGTGACGTCATTTGACGCCTCACCGCGACGCGACGTACGGGGATTGCATGAGTTTAGTGTTGTTTCGGTGGAGTGAGGGAAAATGATGTCAAGATAATATTTATATCATGCCGCATTTTGCAAGTACGACCATTGCTACACCTAATAAACGTTTTTCGTGTTCTAAATTACGCTACAATTTCAAAAAAACAGTTTAAAATTATGAAAAGAAACGAGATAATAACACTTTTACTTAAACTGTCGGCAACCAAACAGACAAGCCACCTGATGATAAGTGGACAGCATCCCCATCGACATTAGTAACACCCACAGGCTCGTTTCTAAAAATCTAGATACCTATCTGTGGTAACACTGTGCCTAATAGCCCTCAGACCCTCAGCCGGAACACGAGTTATTTGTCACCTGAATCAAGAAAGAAGGCCAAGGGGAAAGGCAAAGGGGAAAGGGGGCCCCCCTTTCCCCTTTTGTATCTATTCTATGCCGCCCGATTCGGCAAAATTAATCATATATGCTTGTAATAAACAGTAACTGATATGTTTGTGCATGAAATATGTTTGAGAAAAATTATCACTTAGAATTAGCTTTTTAGAATTTATCGTATGGCTTAACGAATTTAGATGCAGTTTTCAATTATGTATTGTAGCGGTGAAAAATTTACAGAGTTCCGTCTGTAAAATTATTAGATTGTGAACTTACAGAAAGGTTTACCGAACCGAACCTGAATCGAAGCGAGAGCATTTAGGTACTAGTTTCAAATAAAATTATTATTCATAAAATCGTATATTCTGAAAATGTATTATGTGGCGTGATTAATATATACGGACACAAAAAGACGAACACAATAATAAAATATCCAAATTTAAATTCAAATTGAAGCCCGCTCGGGGATCGAACCTGGGAACGTCAGCCTAGAAAAGGCCGCCGAGCGAAGGTCATCATCAATTTATTTAGAAAAGTACTATCTATCTATCAGTCTTAAAGTCTCAATACAAGTATTCATCCATCACACACATACACTTTATATTACATGTACCTACACACAATGACATGTTCGCTCCTCCCACGTTACTAGGTACCTAGTAAAGTAATGGTAAAATTTTTTATTTTATTTTATATATTTTTCATTAACTTGTACACAGGACAACAAGTCGTAGTAGACTGCTTCTTGTCAAATTTCGTGATTCTAGGTTACCAAGAAGTACGTCGCCTACCTGTAGGTTTTGAATACCTGCTTTCCTGTGTAAAATGGTCTTCACCGACAGAAAGACGGACAGACGGACGGACAGATTCACCAGAAGTGATCTTACAAAGGTTCCGTTTTTTCCTATTGAGAAAAAATTTGTATGGTTATCTATAAATAATCGTAACTAAAAATATTTCGACTGCGGCTATTAAGGCACAGGTTTCCCGAATAATATACTCGTAATACCTAGGTAAGATTAAGCACTTTAAGCGAAAGAAGGGCAGTTAGTATTCAAGCAGGACATAAATCTGTTTTAGGTATAATGGGCACACTTAATTATATTATGCATTTTTATTGTTAAAAATTTGGCTATAGGGTAATTCAAAAACGATCGCCTATTTATCCGAGTGAACGTATACAAAGCCAATTTTCATTGTTTTGTACCATAACATGCAGTTATTTTTACTTTTATAAAAATATTTCATGATAAGAACGATGTCAAAATAAAAAGTGAGAAGTAATCACCAAGAAATAACGTATTATATTTAAAACATGCACTACAACGAGCTCGCGTAAGGCTAAGTCAAAGTGCGCCGGGCGCGAGGCTCTCGGCCTACGTGCTAAATGACGTCATCACAGAGAATCGAGAAAGCGCGCGCGATTTAAATAGTGCCTACCTTGAATAATTAATAACTCGGTAATTTCTTGATGGATTTTAAAAATTTAAAAAGTGTCATACTAGAGAAAACAAATCCTAAGCGCTTAGCTACATCAAAACCAGGTTTTCAGTTACGTGAATGATCCTCATTGTGCTGAAAAATCATTTTTGCTGTAGTGATAGCTTCTCTGTTTTCAACCAGCTGTCTAGTCGGTTTTTGAAAGCATTGATTGAAGGAAAGGAAACAATATGTACTATATTTTTTGTAAAGTTATGATAATGAATGGAGCACGTCTTACACAAAGAACAATAACGTTATTTTACTTATTTTATATGTCGATATATGGAGATATATCGACATTTTGAGACCTATGTTGCCATAAATCCAGAACCAGAACTTATATTCCAGACATTAAAGTATTCTGTGCTAAAGTACCTACCAGATCAGAACCGTGAAGAAAAATTTTCGCGCCGAGAGGTTCTGTTTTCAACACCAACTCCACCACTGAAAACTGTAGCCAATTGGCAGGAGTTGATTGCTTGAACACCAGGTTTGGGGTGTCGGTTCTATACGATAGTAGGCTTCAATCCATTAATGGCCCACTACTGGGCACGGGTCTCCCCCTTGAGGAGGCCTAGAGCATACTCCATCACGCTGCTGCAGTGCGGATTGGTGGAGGGTTAGTGGCCAACCCGAGTGTCGGAAGTTTTCAAACCGCCCGAGAACCATTATACATGTTTTAGACCGACGTCAGGAAATGAAACGGTGGAATCTTTACAACCAGAATGTTTATTTACTAATATCCAGTACATGTTTTATCCATTTTCCAAAATATCCTTTTACAATCTGCCTTTATGAATCTCAAATCCTCAGATTAAAGAAATCAAATCCCACGACAGTTCTCTTATCCTGTCAAAATACAAAAATCTATAGTGTCAAACAAAAATAATTAACCACCAGTATTTCCTTTATACATTCATAAAAATAAAATAGGCTACCATGGTAATCCTTCCTAGACATTACATTCAACCATATACCTATCTTAAACAGTTTAGCAATAAGTTATACAACATAAAATAAATATTCATCAATCATACAAAAGACACATGGACTATGGCCCATATATGGCTATAGTTATGACTATACGATAGTTATTAATAATAATTTAATGATTCCACAATAAATGATATGCATTTCAGAACTTCAACCACTCCGGTCTGGTGGCGCGGGAACACATCTGGATGCTGTCCAAGGTTCCTGACCTGGAGAAGTTCAAACACGTCATTAAGGACTCTGACAAGCTGGACTTGGTGGAAGAGGTATCGTGTCATCAATCAATAAATACAATAGTTATACAGCGCCATCTCTGTAAAATGCTCTGAATCACTTCAAAAAAAGTGCCGTCATTCGTAAGAATCAAAAAGTGTCGTGATTTTCCGTCTAGCCCCCTTTCACAACGCGCGATAAGGAACTTCGTTCCAATACCTGAACAAAAAAACTATAAAGGCTATAAAGGTACCCACTTTGATTTTGTATATTTTATAAAATTTATTGCCAGTATCCACATTGTTCACTTCATTATAGTGGCCTGTAAGTATACTTAGCATTTTATTTCACTGATATGTTTACTGATATAAGTACCTTCTCTTATCATCTATACTAATATTATAAAGAGGAAAGATATGTTTGTTTGCATTGAATAGGCTCCGAAACTACTGAACCGATTTGAAAAATTCTTTCACTATTGGGAAGCTACACTATCCCCGGATGACATAGGCTATATTTTTTTTACTATTTTTCCCAAAGCGAAGCGAGGCAGATTTCCTAGTTTGATATAAAATCTCTCTTTAAAAAAGTGTATCAACCACCAGGTGATAGAAGAGTTCAAGTACGCAGTGGTGCCTCGTCTGGATGAGCTGGAACGAGGAGTTATCCACGGAGACTTCAACGAGATGAACATTGTGGTGGGGCTGAAGCCAGGAGGCAGGTAAGAGTGAACAGTTTGGTAACCATGGCTTGTTAATGGCCTGCGCAGACGAGGTACTTTTGTCCTTGGACTAAAGTACCCAAACCGTTATGTTATTCTCGAAGGATTAAATGCTCAAACCATTCAAAGTTAATCGAGAATTTATCAGTCACTTACGCGTGTTGTGCGATTCTTTAATCGTTCAAAGTTTTGTGGAGTGTTGTAGAGTAAGCCTCCATTCTGTATTAATAAATGTATTATTTTTCTTTGTTAGGTAACAAATGTGTGTGCACAATAAAGAGTATTTGTTTGTTTATTTAAATTTTTTAAAAAAGAGGAGACGTTTGCTATGAGAATGAGACGTTTGAACTTTCCTGTCCGTTGATATCCGTTGATGTTTTCGGAATTACGGATTATGTATGTGCCTGCAATCCCTCGTCTGCGTTGTTCGATATCCTACTTGTAAGCTTTCCATTATAAAAGAAATAAAAGTATCTCGAAGCTCGAAGATTGTCCCTTGTCTGTGTAGGCCATTACAGAAGTTTGAATGTTGGTAAATGTTCGTAATGAAATTGTCCTATTTAAAAAATTTCGTTTACAAACTATTTTTCTCTATCGATATAGGAAGGTAGATCGAAAAATAATGCGAGTGTGCAGTCAGATCCTGAATGGCGTAGTGTTGAGGTAAGCCAAGGGTAAGGGTCACTAAACCTTGGCTTACCTAATTGGGTACAACACTTGGGTTGGTTGGGTACCTACTTTTAGGAGGTTGGTAATTGGTATCAGGTATACTTACCTCAAAACTGGGTTAGCTGTAGGAAATTGTTCCTCAACATATTATCTTAATATCATCATAATATACCTTGATATAATCTATTATAGATTATTTGTATAACGTTCCTAATATTAAATTAATAAAAAGTATTGACGCTGACTGCAGAGTTAAATACTATGCAGCATAATTAACCAAAAATTACTTACGGTTACTACTGCTTTCTTGTTAACAATACAAACTATTTTTTACTACTGATTATGTAATCAGTTAAACTATTTATAGCTTCTCGGAGACACCTAATACTTTATTTATATTGATTGATGGCTCGGTGAAAGGTATAAACTGTTATTAAAATTTGTCGGTATTAGGCTAGTTGCATGTTATTTGTTTTGATAATAAGTAAGCTTAAATTATAATGTTATTGCATTAATGTTACAAAACTAGTCTTTTCTACGTGTCCAGTAAAGTTCAAGAGACTAAAATTTAAAATAAGATATTTATTATACACAAAGTACAATAAGGTCACTCCACAAATCCGCAGTTAAGCTCTAACACTAAGCCTCCCCAAGAGGAGATCCCGTGCTTATTTTGAAACCAAACCATAACATTTGACATCAATGCGACGTTAACTCTCCTCTTCCAGCAAAACCGACTACCGCATAACCGGCATCCTGGACTTCGGGGATATTCAGCATTCGTACTACGTGTTCGAGGTGGCCATTGCCATGACCTACATGATGCTGCTGAGTGGCGAGCCGGCTACCGGGGGCTTGGTGCTGGCCGGGTACACCGTGACGCGGCGGCTGCCGGACCATGAGTATAGGCTGCTGAAGGTTTGTTGTTTTTATGGAAATAGCCGGCAAACGAGCTGATGATCAATCTGGTGTCTATCGTTGCCCATGGATATCAGCGAACCAAAGGCGTCATTGATGCGTTGCCGGCCAAGAAAGAGAAGAAAAAGAAACAAAGAACGAAAAGTCGAAAATCGAATGTGCCTAATGCATTATTTGGTCTCAAATCATCTTCGCTTTATTGTCTTTCAAATGAAGGAAACAAAAGTAGATTAGTTCATTGACTGTTAAATTAATTTAACCAATCTCCATATTATACTCTAAGCAATCTCCATTCCAGACCCTAGTCTCCGCTCGTCTTGTCCAAAGCTTGGTTCTGGGAGCGTACACTGCTGAGATCGATCCATCCAACAAATACGTGACGTCCACCGAGAAGGCCAACGGATGGGAACTCCTCAAGAAGATCAGGAAGACCAAACCCAGCCCAGATGGTGACCCGACTGACTGGAAGACCATCGCCAATGAGTATCTGACCAGGAGTTAAGGAGGAGTTGGTTCTTCAGTATTGTGACGGTTTATTGTAGTTTTCATGCTCAAGATAAAATCGAAAAAGTAGGTACGGTAGACACACCTACTTTTTTCATAATATTCATGTAATGTTTTTTTAGTAATAAGATACTTCATTATTTTTTTGTAAAAATTATGTTTGTTTAACTAAAGAATTAGGTATTGGCAGTATGCCATAGGTTTAGTTTTGCCGGTCACTTTTTAGTTTATATTTTGGAGTTTTTTGATGAGTGCATAATATTTACAAAGTTAATTCAGCGTAGCAGTGCAGTGTAGGAAGCACGTCGTTTTTTGTACTAGATTAGTGTTTAATCACTGTTTAATGCATTTTGGTTGAAATGCTATAAATAAAATATTGATTATAAATCTATTAGGCATGGTACTGTAGTATGTTTTGTTGTAAAAAGTATTAAAATAAAGACTGCCACAAATCTTTTTTTTATTTTTAGCAGGTACCTTCGAAAGTTGAACGATTTGAAATAAACAGAGTCATCTAGTGTCAATTATTAGTACTATATTCGAAGTTAATTTTATTTGTATCTGTTGCAACAACTAGCGATTAACATGTAACTTAATACATATAGGTCTATGCATATAACATCTAAATAATAGCCACTAGACAGGTATTAGCTGCCAGTTAGGATGATAAAAAATAAGGCAACTTACCAGTTAGTAATTTATACATCAGTGCCATCTACAATAACCTTTTTGTACTACATTTGAAACTAAGCTTGTACCTACAGATCTCAAGAGTTAGAGAGAAAATTCAACGCTAGGTGTCACTAGTACGGATTACATCGTTTTGCGGCTGACAGGGTGGTAGATGAACCCCTTGGCGAAGGTTATACCATGGAAAATAAAAAGAAGGAAGTCCATCTGTATATGAAAAGTGTCCGTAAAAACGCGTAAAAGGTGGCGCTGCGGTGTGGTCTACAACAGCTATATTCGAATTAGAGTTGCCACCCGTACCTACTATATTATATAGTATCGTGCTATATTTCAGTCAATTGTACTCTATGTTATAGAAAAATAATATAGTACGAATAATACTATATTTTCATCGGTAATTCAGTTGTCGAGCTTTTTGTTACTGTGACTGGAACGCACCCGCAACGCAGCATTGGGAATTTCAGAACGAAACGCATTCATGTCGCGTCGTTGGATCATGGATCTAAATTGCTCAGATTCCTATAATTATTTTAAAAATTATTAAGACTTTGTTAACCAAAACTAATAACAAATACACATGGAAAAATAAATAATTATAATATTAAAAATAAACGTGTACTATGTTTTTCCTTGAATTTGCCAATAGTACCTACTATATTTTTTGCAATGTTTTGAAAAAAATACTATTTTATCATCAGAAAAGGTGGCAACCCTAAGTCGAATATATCTATTTGGCGGACACTAGCGCAGCAAACTTCACTTCGTCTACAACAGTTTTACTTATAATACTATCATTGTGTTCATAATATTATATCTATTTGTCACACACCATTCAGAAATGGCCAATAATGGAACCTCTATTTTTGTCTGTAAACAGCTGGACACTTTCTGGACTTTCCCTTCATATGAGATGGCCCTCCTTCTACCTCAACACTCCATGGGTTATAGACACGTACAACATCTAAGACGTACAAGCATGATTGTCAATCAACAATACTAACAATACTAATATCAACAATAGGTGATACAAACAGCGGACTTGATGCTAAGTAGAGTAAAGTAGCATTCTCCTACATGTCAAACTTTGATGAAAGCCATACAAATAAAGTCGTTAGTTCGTGTAAACTAGTCATAAATCGACGGTGTATCTGTCAAAATAATAAAAGTACTACTGTTTTTTAACGTTCAACGCCCTGCCATGTTAAAAAAAAAATCCTAATTTTAATTGCGACAAATAACCAGTTGCTTTAGATTTCGGCATAGTCATTATTCTAAATTAAGTGGGTACTCAAACTAAATATCGCTGATTTTTTACGTAAGGTCGAAACAATTAAAAGCATAATAATTAATCTTCGTAATCGTGAAAAGGTCGCGAGTCGTCCGAGCAAACTGGTCAATCGTAATTATACTCGAAACCATCAATCATTTTCACAAGTAACTCTTGCGAGAGGCGAACGATTTGATAAGCGAAAGGTTTTGCTATTCATTAGGTAAGTAAGTACTTATCTAGTGGATAGATTTGTGACTGTGACCGCTAGTTTGGATAGGTGACTGCTAGTGGCAAAAATTTCTTGAGCGTTTCCGTGCTTCGGAGGGCACATAAAGCCGTCGATCCCGAGGCGCTCGTACGGCATGAAACTTCCGACACTTCTGTCATTGGGTAAGCATACTAAACATGAGATTGGTGACGCTGATCTCACTCAGTTCGTTATAGAGAGAGATAGAAAGAGAGAGAAAGCAGATATTTTTTGGTTTGTATGAAAAAAAATGTGTGAAATTTTCCTCCGGGCCTAACCTTCATTTTAAAATCATTTGATGACCTCGTGGTGGGTGCGGTATTACACATAATTGTCATAATATCTTGTCGTCTATAATTCTTGACAAAAAATAACCAACTTCAAAATTAGGAATAGCTCAAAAACTACTCGTTAGATCTCGCTCAAATTAAACTGGGACCACATGATAAGCACCAGCTTTCGATTAAAAGAATAATCATCAAAATCGGTTCACCCAGTCGAAAGTTCTGAGGTAACAAACATACAGGAAAATAGTCGAATTGAATACCTCCTTTTTTGAAGTCTGTTAAAAATACCTCAGCGCCTAAAGTGGCAGGACACCGAGCCCTATAGTAAAGTGTACAACTGTGTTACCAACAATTTTATTATACACCTTCCAAAGCCATTTCCTTCAACTCCATGAAAATAAATAACCATAGACAAAGCCTGGTATCGTCGCGTGCCGTGCCTTATAGGCCCACTATGGTCTTATATGGTGTATTTAATAGAGTATCCACATGTCGGAACTGCAAAAACCACGAATTAAACCCCCTGCCGTTATAAAACGACAATTTGCGCTTTTTGTTTAGCTTGAAGCTTGTTGGGGATACATAAAATAAATATTGTATTGTTAATGAAGATACCCGCTGGACTGAATGAGGAAATAGACACCGGTGTAGTCATAGTTACCGCAAACGCTAAGCTCGCAGTTTTCTTGTTACACGACGCATGGATTAAAGAGGTTGTTGGTTTATTATTAATCTATGGTTTAGTCATTGATAGTCTGTGATTGTGATAAATATTGCATTTACCTGTATCTTCCATGTGAATTCATAAGGTTAAAAAAACATTCTCACGTTAACTGTAAGAGAAGTACTTACCGTAAAACATTGAAGTACTATTATACTTCAATGCCGTAAAAAAATAATTTACAATATTTTATTCTACGATTTTGCCGCGGACAGACAGACATAACAAAATTGTAAGGGTTCCGTTTTGATTACGGAACCCTAAAAACCGGCCAAATGCGTGTCAGGCCACGCGCAATGTAGGATTACGATGGTGTAAGATTATCGATTAATTTACGCTAACATAGTCGTGATAGTTTTCCTTGTAAATTCATCATATTATAATCTATTTTTGTGAATTTTTTGACTTGTCCACTCTTGGGGGACACTTGACATTGACCAAAATTAGTACTTTAAAGCCAAATATTTCGCAAACGGACCCCTACATCGAAACTTTTGAACGATACTTCACACTAAGAGGTAGACGAAGAAAAAAGATTTCCCCACGTTACCCGTAGGGAAGGAAGAACTTCTTCGGAACCCTAAAAATTCGCTCTTCTGCGGTTGTAAAATGAAAATGTAAGTTCGGTATTTTAATCTGTAAATCTGTTTGCTTTCTTACGCAAGATCTCAGAAACTACCTGCTAAAAGTGTAACTTAGTAATAAATAAATATAAATAATAGTAGCTAACAAAAATTAATTATTAATCAACTTAAAAAAAGGAGGAGGTTCTCAATTCGACTGTATTTTTTGTTAGTTACTTCAGAACTTTTGACTGGGTGAACCGATTTTGATAATTCTTTTTTTAATCGAAAGCTGGCACTTGTCACGTAGTTCCACTTAAATTTGAGCGTGATCTGATGAGTAAGTACTTTTTGAGTAATCCCTAATTTTGAAGTCGGTAATTTTTTGTAAAGAATTATTAACTATCAATTTTTGTTATCATGTAACAGTTACAAGCTTACAAGCAAGTCTACAATGAATATGATCTAGATACCTATCTCTATCTCTATCTCTATCTCTAGTTTGTAAGTGATGGTATCTAACGCCGATACTGCAACAATGTAACAAAGGTTGCACATAACGCGAGAGGTTCCGTATTAGGTAGTATTTTTTAGTAAGAACTAAGAAGCATCGGAAGCCGGCCCGCTTGGTGATAAGACTTCACATGAGGATTATATTAGATTGCCAGTGGAATTGTTTAAGAAACGTAAAATCTCAACTCTTAGGCAAAAGTTACTAGGTATACTGAAGATGAGTACTTAAATGACGAAGACGCATGGAAATGACCAGCTCTGCCACCAGTTCCGTTCAAGTTAGTGATATTTTTTTTATAATAAATATACTAATGTATTTTTGTTTTTAAAAGATGTGCTGAGGAGTTTCTTTACGGCTTTTCTTCTCCTCCATGACAAAGCACCTTTCCGAAAAGCTGGTAGATTAAAAAATGACGTGCTTATACTTGTATATCAGTGATGCCTATATTATGAATAAATTTATTTTAAACTAGCTGTTGCCCGCAGCTTTGCATACGGAAATTATGTTTTATCTTATTCAAAATTTTATCCTGTTTTCCCAGGAAACCTTTTAATTTTCCGGGATGAAAAGTTGTCTGAAATATGACCCAGGGTAGGTATCATTAACAACTTTACCAATTTTCATCGAAATCCGTTCAAGGGTTTTTATGTGATGCCCGGACAGACAAACAGACACTTAGTATAGATAGATTTTGAATTTCATCAATGTTATTATTAAGACATTAGTATTATTACTGATATGTTTACTTATCTTTCCGTATAGCCTGCTTGGCTAACTACAGTAGCTACTATCTTCTTGCTTAGGACAGCTGCCACACTTGCGAGTGCCACACACGAGGGAGCAGTTCTGTCTTTCTGTCTCTTCCTTCTTCAGCAACCCATCGGTTACGGGATGCCTTCGGTGTTGCTGATGAGCGACGGTCCACTTACCAAGTGCATCGTCAGCTCGTTTGTCGGCTAGATAAAAAACCCTTTTACACCATAAATAATGTAAAACAGATGCAATAGTTAACAACAGTCTATTCTACACATACACACCTTTCTGAAGAAGGAAATTTTCTCAAAGGTGCAAGGCAAATAAAACAAAGATAGTTTGTTGTTCCTTATTCTCAAGGGAATCCTAAACCGTAATTATCTAAAGCACCATCTGCGCGATATCATCTGTTACTGTGCATGCAAAAAGCAGTAAGTGTACGGAGTTATTCCTACAGTTTCAAATAAGGTTCAGTTCTGACTGCGCGATAAATGCGACCATTAGGGAACATACCAAAACCACGTAACCCATTTTTACCAACTTTTTACCCCCCCTCCCCCCCCCTTCGTGACCAACCGTAGTATATGAGAAGACCCCCCCCCCTCCCCCTAGTTTTCACGTGGTAATTGATAAATATGGTTTTCAATACTTTTTTGCAAAACCAGAGTTAAAAAATAATAATTTTGCTTATATTTGACGACTTGTGTGGCGCAATGGTTGCTAAAATATTTACTACGTGACAAAAACCTAAACCCCCCCCTCCCCTCTGTGACCAATCGTGGTGTTTTGAAGACCCCCCTCCCCCCCCTAAATGAGGCACGTGGTTTTGGTATGTTTCCTTATCTACTTCAGTAATTCAGACGAAAGTCAAAATACACCAGGATACCCTGTGGCGTAGGTGCCATGGACACACACAAAAACACACACACACCGAGAATAAAAGTTCATCGTTTCTGCCTCGTTGGAAATCGAACCCAGGACACTTGGTCCGGCAGTTTGGCATGGTAATCGTTACTCCATACAAGTCGTCAAATCAATTACAATTAGCCCTCAGTGTGAAATGAAAACCATAAGAAATCCAGCAAATCTATCACCAATTATAGCAATGAATATAGCTGAAGCATCTACAATTACCGCTGTAACTGGTAAACATAAAGGAAACTAAATTTATTCATCATAAAATTAATTAATATTAAGCCTTTATGTAAATGCGCTAAAAATAAACTTTAAATGAAATAAGATCGCTCATTTTGTTACATCATATTATACAATTTAATATCGTACATTGTCACATAAAATATAATCCATTCAAAAGCTCAACCATAGCACAGTATATGATTCTTATACTCTGACCATAGACTGAACAAATAAAAGTCTTTAATTTCGTAGAATAAGGGCTTGTCCACATTCAGCTTTCAAGATTAAACACAAACTAACTACCAATCATTGCAATTTAAATAAAAGTTTAAATAAACTTACAATGCCTAATGGGCAATACTCGTACTATCGCCTAGTGTGAGTGAAGCAAACCTGTCTTGTCACAGAAGTATCACTCAGACTAACGCCAGACCTTTTGACCCTAATTATCAAGCTTGCCATATCACTACACTTAGTTTTTACTAACTCGATTATCGGATCATCAGCAGTCATTCTAACACTGTAACAATTCTGTGGTAACAATATGTTATGTCTGCATAGTTGTACAAATTAAGATTTTTGCCCACTAGGTACCGCACCAAACCATAACCGTGTTAGAAACGTATCAAACGAAATAATACTCTTTGCACTGAAAAGTATTTAAAGTACCCGGATGACCGAGCTTTGTTCGGTTTAGTATTGATAAACGATGCCATCTACTGAAATAGCTTTAGTGTTGCTAGTCGTCAATAGATGTCAGGAAGAGTCTATTGTAGCAGTTTTTCATTGCATGAAAACACGGATAAAAAAATCCTAGCTAGATCGTTTTATCGCCCCCGAAACTCCCTGCATACTAAAGTTCATGAAAATCGTTGGAGCCGTTTCCGAGATTCAGAAAGAAATATCTGTATGTAATACACAGTAATTGCTCGTTCAAAGGTATTAGAATATTTATACTGATCATAGATAGACTAAACCATGCTACGCTAGTGTGGGCAGACTTTTTAATTTCTGTATTCTGTTCCGGTATTTCTGTACTTGTCTTAATTTAAATTGTCATTTGGGATACTAACGAAAGGTTAAATAACTGAGAGTGAATTTTTGTGAATCTGTATTAGGGAACGATTTAATTAACCGTTACACATCTCAGAGTTTGGCAGTGACCGTATTTTCACTTGAACTCAATATTTTGATAAGAAGAGCTTTTGAAATTAATCTCATTTCGATCCCTATCCCATGTCAGTAGAGTAAGGTATCTTACATATTTCATAGCTCCATAACCTTTCCATAGAGGGGTCAATTTATTAAAGACTAGGAAATCGCCCTCGCTTCGCTTCTTCGCTTCGGGAAAAATAGTAAAAAAAATATAATATAGCCTGTGTCACTCGGGGATAGTGTAGCTTCCCAACAGTGAAAGAATTTTTCAAATCGGTTCGATAGTTTCGGAGCCTATTCAATACAAACAATCAAATATTTCCTCTTTATAATATTAGTATAGATTCTTCTCAAAACAAATGCTGTAACCACCATTGGATTTATAAATTAGAACTGTTGCTGTACCTATATAATGGACAACTGTACCTTTTAATGTTAATCGGACCTTTGTAGCCTGTCAAACTGAATAAGTGGATTTAATATAATATTATCAAAAACACCGCATAGTCGAATCTGTGTGTGTGTGTGTGTGTGTGTGTGTGTGTGTGTGTGTGTGTGTGTGTGTGTGTGTGTGTGTGTGTGTGTGTGTGTGTGTGTGCTTGTGTGAGTATCTCATCAAAACCATAAATATGAAATGAGAGCCATGTTCAAAAAAAGAAATCTAAATTGAGATCTAAATGGGTGCCAATGGGTTTTTAAATGTTAATATATGGGTGAATTTCCCAAGTGCATTTTTGAGATGGCGAGGTTGAAAATTAATGTGTGGAGGTAAACTACAATTATGCATAATTTTATATAGGTAGTTTGAGTAGTGATCTACATGATAGTGAAGTATTCAGAGGTATTTAATACATAGATTCTTAATAAAAAAATATCTAAGACCTAAAATCTAATTCCGGTGTACTGTCCAAACTGCGTTTATTTACATATTTTATTAATTTAATTTTTTTTGGTAAATAAATTTCGTTGAAAGGGAATGTTTTTTAGAAAAACATTAAATAACACAACTAATATATATTTATGGAGTAATTAAGATTAAACAACAGCTCTTAAAACATCTTTTAAAAATGTCCTACAAAAAAAAGCAATATCGGTGGCGCATTTTGTATACTTCATTACTAGTTACTTCACGATTTGGAAGACACCTTACTGGCTCTCCCCGCACCGTTCAGTTGTGCTCTTGCAAACTGCGTGTTAGGATGATCGACTGGCTGCGTAATTTTCCTGCCAAACACGTAAGTACTAACTGCGGTGGCGCAGGAATACAAAATCATCCAATTCCGATGTCATGTATATTAGTAAAAGTACAAAGCAGATTATCTAGAATTTTTATGGAGGGTTCCATTAACGGTTTTCAGCTATAATTGTGAAATAAAAGTTAACCTGTGACTAAAAGTTTTCTTTAAAATTCAAGTTTTGTCTCTGATTCTAAGTCCGGTGGCGCAATCTCGGTGGCTCCGGTGGCAAATCAAAGCGTATAGGGAAGTATAGGCCATAGAAACACAAGCGTGTCTCCATCTATCCATCAGCCCTTGGAGGTCCACTGCTGGACATAGGCTTCCCTTAACTTGCACCACTCTGACCGGTCCTGAACCTTCTGAATCCAGCGGATGCCCGCTGTCTTCTTCAGGTCGTCAGTCCACCTGGTCGGGGGGCGTCCTATGCTCCTTTTTCCGAGACGTGGGCGCCATTCGAGGACCTTTCTTACCCAACGGTTATCGGTCCTTCGCACTATGTGGCCCGCCCATTGCCACTTCATCCGGCTAATTCTTCGAGCTATGTCGGTTACCCTTGTTCGTCTACGGATCTCCTCATTTCTGATGCGATCACGTAGAGAATTACCAAGCATAGTCTTCTCCATAGCCCGCTGCGCTTCTCTGAGGTTGTGGATTAGGCCAATAGCAAAGCACCACATCTCGGATTCGTATGTCATCACTGGCAACACAAACTGCTCGAACACCTTAAACTTCAGGCACTGAGGTAGTGTTTTGGACGACAATATATGACGGAGTTTCCCGAACGCAGCTCATCCGAGTTGGATTCTACAAGTGACTTCTTTCTCGAAGTTGGACTTACCTATCTGGATCACTTGTCCCAGGTAATTGTATTCGTCTACAACTTCGAGAGCAGCGCCGTCAACAACAACCGGTACGGGTGTTACATGGACATTCGACATGATTTTCGTCTTGTCTATGTTCATCTTAAGACCCACCCGTTGTGAGGCGCTGTTCAAGTCCCCGAGCATTGTACCAAGTTCTTCCAGGGAACCCGCCAGGATGACTATATCATCGGCATATCGCAGGTGTGTGATGTATTCGCCATTGATGTTAATGCCATGTTGTTTCCACTTCATCAGCTTGAACACGTCTTCCAACACAGCGGTGAACAGTTTTGGGGATATGACATCCTTGTCTGACACTTCTCTGCAGTTGGATGGGGATCGTTGCTGTGTCGTGTACTCTGACGGACATGATGACGGATAAGTACAAACACTTCAACACCTCGGTATACCGGTAGTCGATCCGCCACCGCTGGAGAGAATTTAGTACCACCCAGATCTCGATAGAATCAAAGGCCTTCTCATAGTCCACATAGGCTATACATAACGGCAAATTATACTCCTCGGTCTTTTGTATAATCTGCCGCAATGTGTGTATATGGTCCATGGTGCTGTAGCCTTTTCGGAATCCTGCTTGTTCGGGAGGCTGGAAGTAATCAAGCCTGCGTGCAATGCAATTTGTGAGGACCTTCGAAAACAGCTTATAAACGTGGCTCAGAAGTGCAATGGGCCTGTCTAATCACCGCTAAAAGGAGTCCGTTCACTCCTATTCTTCAAAATGTACATATCTTTAAAGTATTAAATGATCCTGCCTTTATGATTACTCATGGGCATAAATCAATTTCGGTGGATCAAATTCTAATTCCAATGGTCCTAATTTCGGTGGCATTTGATAGTGTAATTTGATAATATCTCCGGAACAAATAATTTTTTTTCAATCTCTACTATATGACTAATTATTACTACTATTTACATATTATTTATGCCAAATAAAGTGTATTAGAAAGAGCAAGTTTATATTTAATCAATTTCGGTGGCATTTGATAATTTCAAATGGAAATATCTCATGAACTAATAATTTTTTTTCGATCTCTAGTATCTAGTAATTAGTACTACTCCTTATTTATTATATAGGCCAAAAAAAATTATCAAAAACAGCAAATTTAAATTCGCCACTGTAATTAGGCAAAATTCGTGTTTGTTGAAATTCACCCATATCAATAACTGTTTGAGCTACATTTATGAAATTTTTAATTCTAAATAAGCTAAGAGGTTTTAATGAATGTGCAAAATTTCATGCATGTAATATTCACATTATAATAAAAAAAACACTAGTTCCTGATTTATTCCTTTGTTCTTACCCAACTACTTATCTGGATGCCAAAAACATTCTAGGTCGTCTAGAACTAGGTTAGAGTTTTGATCTATAGGTTAGTCAGTGATAAAAATTACGAATTTTTGACATTAATATCTAAATAACCTTTGAGGTGTGTTTATTAAATTTTGGAGCATATATGTATTTCAAAGGTCTCAATAAATGAGCTAAGTTTGACAGATTTATGTTGAATAGTTTTTGAGTTATGAGGGGGCAAAAGTGGCTCTAAATGGTTCCTATAATATTTCACTCTTGCTGCTCGCCAGTTCTGTTAGCTTGAACATGGCTTGACACGCTACCGCGTGTCTAGATATACCATATTATTATGAACTAAAAGATTTGCACCGAAGTACAGTGCCGCCAATCCTTTCAGTTACATCAAACGTTCCGACGCATAGGCTAGGGATGTATTTCTATCGATAATTTCGATAATTCTGAAAGGAACATTACGTTAACCCATTACTCCGTTTTTTACGAGTCTTATTTAGTAGACAAACTTACACTGTGTTTTTACCTGATTGCCAGGAAGGGATATGTTTTTTGCGCGTATCTTGCATGTATGTATGTATGTATGGATGTATGTATGTATGCATGTATTATAATATTCTTTATTACCTCATATCTTCCAAACCTCTGAACGGATTTATATAATTAAGATATCGTTAGATTCGTCTTGATAACCCAAGTGTTCTTAGATAAGTGAAATTAAAAAAAACTAATATGGTGGCTGTGAGATGCCATTATTTGAAGTATCAAAAAATAAAAATTAATCCAATAATGCAATATGGTTATCAAATTAAAGAGTTCACCATAAGGATTTCTAAAATGTATATCATGATAGCATGATAGATTATTTTTAAAATATTAGGTATCGTTATTTGTTACCTAATAGTAAGGCAGACAATAATTTAAATATATTAAGTTAATGATAATAATTTAAAGATAAATAATTTAAATTAAGTATTATTTCCATAAAAGCTAGTGCTATTATATTATAGCTATTATATACCTATTTATCTCACTCTGGATATTAAAAAAATCAGTATAAATTCACATATTTTTATAATATAATTTTGAACCTAATTATGCAAACAAACAGCTATTAGGATATTATTAATTAAAAGGTTATCATCCATTCTAAGCCATCTTTAATTATTTCGCACTGAATTACACATTGACTAGATTGCTTCAGATCTTTATAAACTCACTCATATAAAGAACAACATTAGCCGAGTTTTGGCAGCTATTTCTAAGACATCGATTCATCGATCTTCCATTTCTAGTCTGTCCATCCCTAGTCCATCCATTGATGATTCAATATAGTCATGAATCGCTCGACGCACTGCGATTCTTTATGCGTTGCTATACGTATACTTTGACGTTTCTTGTACGAGTTATTTGACGTACGTTAATATAGCTCTCGGTAGATTTCATTGCGCATTCGAAGGACGAGCAGTGCCATTGGAACTATGTATAGTAGTTATGTGATGTGATATGTCTTAATTGTGTGTTTATTTCAGGGATTTCTAGTAAGAGTGTACCTATTGAGGCTATTGATTGTATGTTACTTTTTAGAAGTGAGTTATATTTTGGTCTATTAAGAGCTCTGTAGTCAAAAGGAAAGTTACATGAAAATTTATAGGTACATACTTCATCACAATTGCTATAGGAATTTAAAGCATTTGGCATAATAGTGTTTGGTAACATAAAAGTTTTAATATTCATTATCACATTTAATTGTCCAGATAAAAAGTATGCTAAAAATGAATTATAAATTCCTTTAAATAAATATGAAATAACATTCAAGTCTTCCATGATAATAACTTCCATACTTTTCAATTTCTTTCCGGCTTTCCTTTTCAGCCTAGTCAGCTCATTTATCGGTTGTTAACATTAAAAATATAACTCTGTACCTATTACAATCTCATTTCATATTTATAGTAGAACAAAGCTACGGAACCCACCACCAGCAATCCGGTTCCATCTTGTCTTGTAGTGTATTTCGTATGAAACAAGCCGACATATTTTAATTAATCCGAGCTGTCCTCAATGACGCGATTGATTGGTTAATAAACTTTTTGCTATCATTAATTTGTTTGCATACTAATTAGATCACTTCCCTGTCAACTTTTTATAACTTAATTATTAATTTTGTAATGTCTATACGTTTACTTTTATTAATAATATTTGGATTTTATTTTATTTACTAGCTGTTACCCGCGACTTCGGCCGCGTGGTATTTAACAAAAAAGTTCAGTTGAAATATAAAAAAAATATAGATATGGACACAACCTCCCTATTTGAATTGAATTTTATTAAATTTTTCATTGATCCAATTTCTTTTCTAAAACTATCATATTTTATATATATTTTTATACCTGAAATAAAAGTAGCCTAAGTTACTCCTTGTTACATCAGCTATCTGCCAGTGAAAGTCCCGGCAAAATCGGTCTAGCCATTTCAGAGATTAGCTGGAACAAACAGATAGACAGATAAAAATTGTAAAAAATGTTGTTTTGGGATATGTATATTGTATACATCCGAATGCACTTAGTAAAAAGCGGTTATTTTAATATCGGTTATATTTATATATAAAGGAGGTAACAGAGCAGGACGTTGCAGACTACGTGTTGGAGAAAATGAATGTAAATATAGTGCCCGAGAAAGTAAACAATAAGAACATCGAGAAAGATTATAATTCTTTTAAATTTCTTATACCGAGAAACAAGCTTCAGCTTTTTACAAATAAGGAATCATGGCCGGAAGGCATTTATTTTAGAAAATATATTACATTTAATAAAGGAAATAAAAGGAACACAGATAGGATTATAAATAAAAATTAGACAGAATGGATCAAGACGTAACAATAAATCGTAAACTAAAGCTCAGTAGTTTTAATTGTAAGTCGTTGAAGAGATCGGAGGACAGTGTGAGGAGTCTCTGCGCCCTGTCGGACGTGATAGCACTGCAGGAAACTTGGCTGCTACCCCATGACCTAGCCTACCTAAGTGCTGTGCATAAGGATTTCGCGGGCACGGGTACTTCAGCAGTGGATACAAGTGAAGGCGTCCTGCGCGGTCGTCCCTACGGAGGCGTGGCGCTGTTATGGCGTAAGAGTGCTTTTTCCTCAGTGTCGGTTGTGAAATGCAATAATGTGAGGCTGTGTGCTATAAAATGCAAGATACGTGAGTTTAACATGCTAATTTTCTCTGTATATATGCCTACGGATTGTGCTGACAACTTACCAGAATTCACAGACTGCCTGAGCGAAATCAACGCGGTGGTTGAGGACAGTGAAATAGGTATGGTTTTTGTGTTGGGGGATTTTAATGCCCATCCAGGCGAATTATTTTTTGATGAAATGCAAATGTATTGTTCAGAACAAAAATGGTATTGTGTAGACTATAATATGTTGCCAAGCAATGGGGAGTCGTATACATATAAGAGCGATGCCCATGGCTGTACACGTTGGCTTGACCATTGTTTGGTTACTAGTATGGCTAAGGATTACGTTAAAAATGTAACCATAAACAATGACGTGTCATGGTCTGATCACTATCCCCTAGAAATAATATGTGATCTTAAACCCGTATCTATGCACTGTGACACACCAAAAGGTTGTTGTAATAATAAGATAATTTGGGGGCAAAGGGATAGTAATCAGACGATGCTTTTTACGGAGTATTGTAATGAACACTTAGGCAAGTTTGAGTTCCCACCGGAACTCACTGATTGTAAAAACGCAAATTGTCAAAGAACTGACCATAGAATGCTCATTGATAAGATGTTCTCGGAGATAGCTTATATACTGCAGAATGGGGCAATTTTAAGCCACAAGGTTGTTTCGAGACATAAAAAAGGTTATGTTACTGGGTGGAACAAATATGTTGCGCCACTGCACGCGAGGGCTCGTCTGTGTTTCCAAACTTGGGTTGAAGCGGGGAGGCCAAGTAGGGGAGTCACGTACGACGATATGTGCGAGTCTCGTAGGCTCTTCAAAAGTAAGTTGAAATGGTGCCAGGACCACGAAGAGCAGATTAAAATGGACATGTTGGCCAAGGCCCATGACACCAAAAATTTCGGTAGGTTCTGGCACCAGACAAATAAACTGAATATACGGGCGAGCCTTCCCGTGGAGGTGGGGGGCGTAAGTGGATGCCAAAACATAGCTAATATGTTTAAGTCTCATCTCAAAGTGGAGCCACTGAGTACATCTTATCAATTAGAGGATGTAACTCGGGACATCGTGGATGTACGAGAGGATCGGGTACGCTTCTCAGAATGTGAGGTGGGTAGTGCTGTAAAGCGTATGAAGCGTGGTAGATCTCCTGGACACGATGGTCTGAGTGTCGAGCATCTACGGTATGCTGGGGTGCACCTGTCCGGGGTCCTAGCCATGCTCTACAATATCAGTATTGATCATAGTTATCTGCCGGAAGCAATGATGAAGACAGTGGTTGTACCACTGCTGAAAAACAAGACAGGTGATGCAGCGGACAGATCCAATTACAGACCCATATCTCTTGCGACGATCATAGCCAAGGTGTTGGACAGTTTGCTTGATACGCAATTAAATAAATCCATGAAGATCCATGACGCGCAATTCGGCTTTAAGCCCGAGTTGTCAACTGAAAGCGCAATATTGTGTCTCAAGCAGACTGTCCGTTACTACACGGACAGAAGAACTCCGGTATATGCGTGTTTTTTGGATCTGTCCAAAGCATTTGACCTGGTGTCATATAAAGTTCTATGGCACAAGCTTAGAACCGAGACCAACTTAAGGCCAGAACTGTTATCATTGCTTCAGTACTGGTATGGCAATCAATTAAATGTAGTGAGGTGGGGAGATGCAATGAGTGACCCCTACAAGCTGAATTGTGGAGTAAGGCAGGGAGGGCTGACGTCACCGAGGCTTTTCAACCTCTACGTCAACCAGCTGATAGAGAGACTCAGTAGGGCAGGTGTCGGATGCTCGATTGATGGAGTTTTTATAAACAATATCAGTTACGCTGATGATATGGTCCTGCTGAGTCCCTCAGTCAGTGGCCTCCGAAAACTATTGAAAATATGTGAGGAGTATGCTGGGGTAAATGGACTCAGCTACAACGCGAAAAAGAGCGAGATCCTTGTTTTCAGGGGGAAGAACAAACCTTCCTACTATAAACCCATTTTTACGCTGTGTGGATCCCCCCTGAGACAGGTGGCTGAGTTCAGGTACCTCGGACACATAGTTAACGAGTGCCTCGAGGACGACGGTGACGTAGAGAGAGAGAGGCGGGCGATGTCGGTCCGAGGCAACATGTTGGCCCGCAGATTTGCACGATGTAATAAGCAAGTAAAGTTGTCGCTCTTTAGAGCATACTGTCAGACATTTTACACGTGCAGTCTGTGGGTGGACTGTAGGCAGCGGACCTTCAGAACCCTTCGCGTACAGTACAACAATGTGCTGAGGGCGGTGCTGGGCAAGCCGCGGTACTGTAGTGCATCCGCCATGTTTGCGGAGGCTCGGATAGACGACTTCTATGCGATCATCCGCAAGCGTGTGGCGTCGATGATGAGCCGGGTGGTGGAGAGCTCTAACACCCTCCTCAGCACATTGGCGTATAAATTAGACAGCCCTCTCTGGGGCCGCTGGAATGGTGCACACACGCTCGCCAATAGGCGTTTGTGTACATAGTTACTAGGTTTTTTTTTTTTTTTGTGTTTGTTTTTTTTTTTCTTATCTTTTTAAACTAACATAGGCTAAGCTATAATACTAACCCATGTGCTGTTTTTCGTTGTGTTGTTTTACTAACATAGTTTTTAAGAATATTTATTGTACACTAACCAAACATATGGACTGTATTGTCTGAAATAAAAATATTATTATTATTATTTATATCACAAACAGACACTCCAATTTTATTTATTTGTATAGATATAGATAGATTTCCTTGACAATGGTAAAGAAAAGTTCATTTTGTTATATTATTGTAGGGTAGCAAGTTCGATTCCTGGGAGCAGATAGGTTTATTAGATAGATAGGTGTTTGTTCTCTCTTGATTTCACTAACCATCCATGGATTTTTATTCATCATGTTTTTTCTTAACTTTTCCTATAACAAAGTGATTTGAAATCTGAAATCAGTTCAATTTAGTAAAATTACCTACTGCGTGTTTTGCAACAGTTCTCAAATGAAAAGTCAACGAAACGCTAACAACACTCTTAAATATTGTTCTGTCAATCAATAATGATTAAATATTAAAATTAATCAAATCGTTGCTCGTCGATAGAAAGTTGCATCATCTTAAGACTTATCTTTGATGGTTGCGCTTTAATAACTTAATTATTGATTATTAAAGAATTATAAGTATACACCAGTATGGAAGTATCTTTATAGTTGGAATAAAACTTGGCGGTATATAGATGTGTTCAGGAAAGTTTTCTAAAACTTCAAAGTTTAAAAGATACTAAACAATATAAATAATTACAGAGAAAAACCATACACTCGAAGAGATAAATAACGGAATGAAAGAAAGAAAGAAACATTTATTTCGACATACAGCATAAGCACTGCAACAGTGTTTAAAAAAAAATCGGTGGTTTAACAACAATTATTAATTGTATCCGGAGTGGCAGCCATCAATATGTCGGAAAAGGGTCGCACTCAGAATACGACGTAGAAGGTAGCAGGTACTTTCTACGTCCTCTGATTTTCCCAGACTATCCCAGACTACCCAGCTAGCAGCGATAAGCAAACGAGACGTGACAGCCCAGTGGATTGTAAACTGACCTCCCAAGCACAGGATGTGGGTTCCAACTCGGACACGTCATGATTAAAATTAGTACCTGTAATATTAGTTTCAATTCGCGACTTCGTATGCGTGAACTTTAGAATTATGTAGGTCCAAGGAGAATTAGAGTGTGTCATAAAAACCTACTAAGTCGATACGTAACAATAAATTAATAGATGCTTATCTATACAATCTGACATATACCTACGTACTAAGGAAATACGTTAGCCGTATTGGGGCGGCTATACTAACCACAATCCCACGCCGGATGGATGTCGGAAGTGGCGAATAAAGCCGGCTCGCTAGTGGTAGGACCCGTCTGAGGGATTATATTGGTAATGTTGATTTTACTAGTTCAATACTACTGTTATTGTTTCTCCGTTGGGTCCACTTGGCTGCCTATCACTCTCTTTTTAACTCTTGCTTGAGTCAGCAAGGAATCAGCTGCCAAACGACTAGTCGTGTTCCAGCTGGGGGCTTGAGAGCTAGTTCTTTCTTTCTTTTTCTTCTCTCTTTCTTCGCCGGCAACGCATCAGTGATACCTTTGGTGTTGCTGATGCTCATGGGCGGCGATAGCCACTTACCATCAGGTAGATCGTCAACTCGTTTGCCGGCTATTTCCATAAACATTGACCCCTTAGAGGTGAAGGTCACTAGCTCTGATGATCCACAAACAACCGTCTGTCATCCAACCGGTCATCCGAAGCCACACTGACAACATAATTGAGGCTATAAGTGAACTCACAGGCGCACATCTCATCTCATTAATATGTAAATGAGGAATGTCGCTATTGATAAATATTTGGTTTTGAAGTACTGAACCCAACAGTCACTGAACTAGGTGGTATTAAGGTGATGAACCACAAAAATCTCAAAATCCATGTCATATTTTTTTTCATAATTCAAAATATCATAGTTAATAGATGGACAAACAACGAGCATCTCCGTCAAGAGGACATAGGTACCTATATATTATTTCGATAAAAAATTCTCATTTACATGTAACGCAGTAGTTTTAATTTTGCAAATAAAAAACTCATAGTCAAATATACACAAAATATTTTATACACAAAATAGCCGACAAAGAAGCAGATGAGACATCTAATGGTAAGTCACCCTTTCCAGGGCCATCAGTATCAACAAGTAAAAAACAATTAAGCAGCCTATTTCAAATTTAATCGGAGATTCAAGAATAGTTTAATATCTTTAGTCTTTTCTCTCGTTATTTAGATTTTTTATCGTAGCATTTAAACTACATTCAGAAGAAAAAAATGGAACGGAAAAAAGATTTCACAAAAAAATTGATGCACTTATTTTATTTTCATTCGAATTTGGCGTTGGCCAAGAACGCACAGTCAAAAGAGAAGTCTGGAAAAGGATTTTAAACCAAAATAAGAAATGTTTGTGTTTAACTTTTAATCTTTTTTTCTGTATCAAATCATAATTCCGTTCCACCCGTAGTTTTGACGTCCAAGGCGCGAACACTCTAACACCCTCACATCTAGTGCACAATCGACGCGTCAAGCAAGCGCGCGCGAGACTTGCGCGTTTGACACCCGGTTCATAATTGGAATGAGAAAAAAAAAACTGTCAGTTCAAAAAAAAAACAAAAAGTTTACGCGGTTCTTTGATTACATCAAATTAAAATAATCAGTTCAGAAGTGATGAAAGTTTTTCAAAAAATATCTTTACATCTGTGAAAAAGAATGCTTCTAAAAACTAAAGTTGTGGCAGGTTTGTGTTCTTTATGAAAAATGGGGGTAGTTTAAGGCTAATTTTATTAGGTAATCCAAACTTTATTATTTTAAAGTATCTAATTAGTACTAATTGTATGCAAATCATATCGAAAAAAAATTACAATAGTATCATGATATTCTGAGGGTATCAGTGAATGAATAGGGTAACAAATACGCGAATCAATTGGATCACGATTTGAGTTCTGCAAAAACAGGTACTTACCCATTGAAGTATTATTACTAGCGTATAGAACCGACACCGCGAACACCATGTATGTCCCAATGCATTGGCGCCACGTGGCTTCTATATTCAATGGATTCGTTCGATTTTGAAAGGACAACGGGGGCTCAATTTTGAAAATGGAACCTCCCGGGCGGGACACACATTTTGTTCGAGATGTCTGTTCTATGACATTATACTTCAATGTACTTACCTTAGTTTATCTTACCTTGTTAATTTTATACAAAGACAATAAAGCCTGACGGTATAATTATGCATTATCAGGCAATAACAAACAGGAAATATAATGCATAATAATTTGGTTTTTAAGATACCTTCGTAAGATGAGCGGTGATCACCGTCAAATAGTCTGATGGTTCGACTATTAATTGGGCAATATTGGAATTTAGTCTGTCCACAAGTAATTATCATAACACAATATTACAGCATACAAACATATCCATGGTAATATTACTTCATCCATATTTATGATAAATATGGGTAAAAATTAAAATTCTTAGATTAAACCATTGAAGTATTATTACTAGCGTATAGAACCGACACCGCGAACACCATGTATTTCCCAATGCATTGGCGCCACGTGGCTTCAATCTTCAATGGATTCGTTCCATTTTGAAAGGGGAACGGGGGCTCAATTTTGAAAATGGAACTCCCCGGGCGGGATACACATTTTGTTCGAGATATCAGTTTAATGACATTATACTTCAATGGATTTGAATTGACATCTCGTGTCACAATCGGCCCAATCATTTATTAGTGAATCCAGTGAAAGTGTTAAAATCCGAAATCCGAACCTACTTGTCTCTAGGCGAAGATCCGACAAATCCGGTATTAAATTACTTTCATCGGTAATGAGTGATTTGCATACTACACGGAATGATTCTTTGATTCGATTTGATTGTAACTTATACTCTTAAGTTGAATTTGCATAAGTCAACAACATGAAGTAATCTAATAGAGGGTGACCACAACATGATTCCAATGCAGCATTCTTTACACCTCGCACCCTTAGTGGAAAAAAGCATAAGTCGTCTTACGTTGAATTTTATTTGTTATGATTGGAAAGAGGGACAAAAGCTGCGTATGCTCAATTTTTTTCAAATTTTTACTATTAATCTTGGCGGTTTTGTGCAATAAATCGTAATGTAAATTCCTTTGACTACTTACTGATATTTTAACAGTTTTTTTGCTCTCCTGTAAAATTGCAATTTTCATCTTATGCCTTTTTTCCACTGAAGGTGCGACCTGTTAGCATGACGTTTAGACGACATTCTATAAATTGATAGAAATTGTTATTTTTTTATTTTAAATCTTTCTTTCGTTTTCCTCCTCTTTCTTGGTCGGCAATGCATCAGTGATGCCTTTAGTGTTGCTGATGTCCATGGGGGATGAAAACCACTTACCATCAGGTGGATCGTCAGCTCGTACGTTGGCTATTTCATTTAAAAAAGTAACCAATTGAATTACGACTAATACTCTTACCACAGGTGTATTACAATAGGTCAGTGAAAATTAAATCGATTAAGTTGTAACACAGAAAAATATTGTAAAAACGGTGTCTCTCAAAACATTTTCCTTGTGCAGATATCTATAACTTATAATTAATTTTATTCCGGATTTAATATTGAACCACAGACATTTACTATCTATGTCTGTGTATTAAATATTAAACAAAGTCGTTGACTCTTAAAATTATTTGAACAATTTTTCCTGTCTAGTGAAGCTGTCAAGAGAAGTAACGAAAACTATGGTTTCTTGAATAGTAGTTTGAATTAACTTCCACGTCTGAATTAATTATGAGTAAGTACCTATTATTATGAAACAAGTTTATGTACAGTTTAAATATTAAATATATCGGTGAGGCCATGAATCTCCAGTGAAGGTCCAGGGACGGACCTCTTTATTCTACAGTGCTTGTCTGATGCAGAGGCTGGCATATAAGAAATGTCATGTCATATTTAGATTAGGGAATTGTCAATAATGTAGAACAGATTAATATTGATCACGTAGTGTTGAAGTACTTTGGAATCTCAGATTATTTCTATTATCTGAGTTTGGAATATTGATGTGAATGTTAAGAGAACTGGAAATATATCATGGTGCAAAGTAAAAGCAATATCATTTTATAACCAATACCATAGAATACCTCCTTCTGCTAAAAATACATGCTTTGATAGTCAATGTACGTATGTAACCTACGTAGGTACGTACTAAAGGGGAAAAAAATGGTAACTTTGTTAATAGTTAAGGAGTTCCCTCATGCAGAACCAAACCTTAAGAATTAGGTCATGTTAAAAATACAGTGTCATCAAAACTAAAACAATATGAAAAAAATGAGACAATTAAGATGAAGTAAGTAGGTCGAAGTCATGAAATAAAAGCGTTTATTAATACTCGTACCTATGTATATCGATTTCTGGTTACACAGTGCTGTCCATACAGCGTAGCGAAACCGTTTATTGTCCAGCAACATGCCAAGGGTTTCTGGATATTTTGGAGGAAAGTTACATAGTTGTCAGTCAGTATATCTACAACCTTCTTGCGATTCATTACACTACTTTTTACATTATCTCGTTCACCGTTTCTTCTCTGACAAAACACCTTTACAAAACGGTCGTAGAATAAAAGTCACATGTTTGTCAGGAAATCAAACCCGAGACTCGCAGGCAGGATTATAATTGGGCTACAACCCTACAGGGTTATCAAATCAGTTAGAAATTCAATACAATTCCATTGCAATAAAATTATCACATGTGGCAATGAAACCGCATAATTTTTATTAACATTTCAAGAAACATAGCTTATGCAAACAACTTGTGAACAAAAAAACACATTTGGAATAAATTGTATCAACTTTATACTCACCAGCCCGTAAGAACTGCGATGTATTTTCAATCTTATGTAAATGTGGGCAAAGTCCGTTATTCCTGTAATGGTGTGGTGAGCCAAAATATCCATTTATTTGTATAGGTCCACTGATGAGGTGAGTGTAGAGAGAGGCACTGACCACCAGCGATACAGCCAGTTATTACGCTATACAAAAACAGTCAAATTTCGAAATGTTAATATTATGTGATAGATAGGGCTGCCAATCACAGATCTAAGTACAGTTATAGACATCGAAATGATGTTTGTTTATGTAACCAATCAGCAAACGAGCTGATGATCCACTTGATGTAAGTGGCCATCCATGGATCACTAAAACCAAATGCTGGCCATACACGATCAAGTTTACTTGTCAAGTTCGCAGCGGACTTCACGCGGCATCCAGTAAACTTGACGGTGTATGGCCACGGTAAGTTATCTGGCCATATAGCTATCTCATGCAAACTGGATGCCGCATCAAGTCAAACTTAACAAGTATACTTGATAGTGTATGGCCAGCTTAAGGCAACACCCATGCGTTCTCTACTAAAAAAGAAGAGAAAAAAAAGAAAGAACTTGCTCCTAAGTCCCCGAAACCCGACATGTCGGTAAGCGGCTGTAAGTAAGAGAGGTTTGGCTATCCAGATAAACCATGGAGAAATCATTATAGTAATAATGGTAATAAAAATTGATTAATGAAACAGAAGGGGCAGGATCTAATGACACCACACACTCTTGATCACACTTTTATTTAATTTTTAATTACTATCGTTACAATAAAGATATCAAGATATATTTAAATAAAGATCACTATAATGGATGTAAATAAACAATTGGGCAGAGTTTCGCCTTAGGCTGATGCTCGCAACTGAATGTCCCTCCAAATGAGCGGCAGGGCATTTTATAACCTTCCGGCTGGCAATTGGATGTGTCGTACATCCGTAGCGTTGGCATGGCGGACAGTTCCGGCGTTGAACTGTCATGGCGTGGCTTTGGCTTTGGCTCGGCAGATGGCGTGGCGTTACAGTCGGCCGTCCTGCAACAATTGCTCCCGCAATGGAGCACACAATATCGATTAGCTTTCCAATAGATCAATAAGGTCTTCAGTCTCTAGTTGATCATCAGTACTGCTGGCACTGTCAGATATAGGAGCTACGCTACGATAAGGGCGCAGTGCGTCTGCAGAAACCAGACCTGTAAAGCTTTTGTAACCCCTTAAACCCTTTATGCTCCTGATCCTATATCTGTCATTGCCAACCACTTTAGTTACTATGTAGGGGCCGGAATACAAATCATCTAATTTGGTGTTAACCCTGGCGGCACTACTTGTTGATGCTTGCCTCCATAGAACCAAGTCCCCTTTCTTATAAATCTGACAACTTTTACGACGTTTGTCGAAATTACGTTTCATCTTTGCACTGGCTTTATTAATACGCGCAGTAGCCTTATCACGTTTGGACTGGGTTGGTTCAGATACGCGACCCGGAATAGTTACATCGCACACCGACCTGCCATTACGCGCAAACATCAAATCATATGGCTTAAAACCGGTAGTATCATTTAGAGTATTATTTATACCCCAAATTACATCAGGCAAAGAGTTAGACCAATTGTTAGCTGCTTCACTAGGGTCAGTAGCACGTAGGGCATTTAGTATAGTACGGTTCGTACGTTCAACTTGCCCGTTGGCACGTGGGCACGCAATTGCATTCAATGTGTGTCTAAATTGTTTATCCGCAGCAAATTTCTTAAAATACCTACTAGTAAAGGCTTTGCCATGATCGGTTACTACCCTATCCGGGTACCCAAATAATGAAAATATTCTTTTGAGAACTCTAATTGTTTCTATTGAACTGACTGTTCGAGTAGACTCCGCGACGACAAACTTCGAAAATGCGTCGGTTATAACTAACATATATTGATACCCTTTCTTCGTCTTACAGAATGGTCCTAAATGGTCTACATGTATCATTTTAAAAGGTTCATTTGGCTTAGGAATAGGATGCAACTTGCCCTCCTTTCTACCATATTCCCCCTTCCCATAAGCACAATTCAAGCAAGATGTAACGTACTTTTGTATGAACCGCGTCATTTTAGGGAACCAAAAATCATTTTTAATCAAATCAGTACAACGTTTTAATCCTATGTGTCCTATTTGATCATGATGCATTTGAACAACCTTCCACCTCGCTGCTCCAGGAACTACGAGGCGATTGCCACCCAGCGTCTTCCTATACAACCTATCATCTAATAGAACATAATTATTTACTATATCGCGTTCGGCCGACCCGGTCTTCAGCTGGTCTATAATATTTTTTAGTTTTTCATCCTGATATTGAATTGTGTAAAACCAATCAGCGACATCAAGGCGATTAATATTAACAGGGTCAATCGGATTTCTACTTAGCGCGTCGACGTGTTTCATGCGCTCGCCGGGTCTATATTCTACACTTAAATCGTATTCTTGTATTAATAACCACCATCTTGCAATACGGGGTATGACATCACGTTTAGTAAGTGTGGCTCGAACGGCGGTACAGTCTGTGACTACCTTTACGTGTTTACCTACTACATACACCCGGAATTTACGTAATGATTCTACAACTGCTAGTGTTTCTAGCTCATAGCTATGGTACATACTCTCCTCCCTAGACGTCACTCGACTGAAATACATAGCGGGGCGCAAGGTACCGTCGGATTGCTGTTGTAATAATATACCCGCTATACCTAGCTTGCATGCATCGGTATGTATTTCTATATCTAATGTAGGATCATACAAAGCTAGTACTGGTTTAGAGCACAGACATTTCTTTAACTCATCAAAACTACTTACTTGTTTATCGGTCCACACCCAAGGTACATTTTTCTTGGTTAATTCCGTCAAAGGGCGAGCTATTACTGCAAATTTGTATATAAATTTTCGGAAATAACTACATAGGCCTATAAACTGACGTACTTCGTGTACATTTGTGGGTACAGGAAAATGCGAAACTGCAATTAACTTGTGTTCTGCCGGCCGTACCCCTTCACTAGAAATTTCATGACCTAAATAAGTTACTTTGTCTTGTAGAAAAGAGCACTTTTTCATATTTAATTTTAGGTTTTCTGATTGAAACTTTTGCAGCACAGATTCTAACATTTTTATACCGGAATTAAAATCAACCGAGGGCAGTAACAAATCATCTAAGAAGGCAAGAATTTCATTATTTGAACTGTCAGTGTCATCGGATTGTGTTGCCTGTGCACAACGAATTGAATCGACAATTTTATTGACCATTCGCATGAACACCGAGGGGGCGTTGGCTAATCCAAACGGAACGCGCAAATATTCAAAGTGACCTTGAGGTGTAATAAAAGCTGTTTTGTGTGTGTCTTCAGGTGCAATTAACAATTGGTGATAACTTTGGGCCATATCAAGACTCGTAAAATATTTCTTTCCAGCTAACTTCGAAATCTGATCGTCAATATTTGGTAACGGATATCTATCTTTTATAGTGATCGCGTTGAGAGCACGATAATCAACACATAACCGACTATCCCCATTCTTTTTCTTTACTAGGATGACAGGCGAGGCATAATCTGACTCGGATTCCTTAATAATGCCAGCATCCAATAATTCGCGAACTTTGGAGTTAACTACTTGTTGTTCCGTATGTGATAATCTATAAGGTTGGCGATATATTGGCTGCTGCGTGGTAAGTTTTATTTTCATGTGTAACAAATTTGTACAACCGAGATCATTCGTGTTATCTGCAAAGGTGTGTTTATATTGTAACAATAAATTTATTAAACTATTACGCTCGTTTTCATTCAAATTCCCCATACTAATTTCGATTATAGGTACCCCGCCTATGTTTTGATTAGTGATTTGGTTCGCAATTAATGTGGATACAGACGGACGTATAAGGTTAAGTGGGTCGGACGATGTAGTCACTAGGCAATTTGACTTATTTGGCAAAATATTAGGCAAGCTAGATAATGGTTTGACTGAACTTACTTGGCTTGGCTGGATGGCAGATCCGTCACAGCTGTCGGCTCGCACAAGAACTTCACCGGCTTCCCAATTGACATTTTCGGTCCCAGTATTAACAACTTTCATGTAGCCCTCCTCGCCTTGGAGCAACGTAGCTGGCAACGAGTAGGAAACTCCTTGCAGTTCGTAATGGCGTGGCGCCGTGCAGACATCATTCCCCTTAGTATTGCCCAGCACTCGAACTTTAATAACAGAGGTACCGGGTGGCAGGGATTCTTTACTGAATGTCACCACTCTAAACTTATGAACTTCTTCGACTGCCTGAAGCTTCCCAAAAGGTTCAGGAGCTCTTCTTAATGTGGCTGTTCCATTGCTTACCACAAGTGATACATCATCAGCATTGATAACTGGCTGACCAATTAATAAATGAATATCCTGCATGTCAATTTCTGTTACGTGTGCGGTACATCTCACCTGAATGTTATCAACTTCCAAGTCAAATTCTACTACGCCACGACTCTCTAGTAAACCGCCTGAAAAACCTTTCAAGATTGTACTCGTAGGCGTTGCGTTGAGCGCTAAAAGACTTACAATCTGAGTATTCATAACATTCACTTGGCTTCCAGTATCTATATAGGATTTCAGAAAAATTCCATTTACCTTCACGACCTTTTTATAAATCTCGTTGTAATTTTGTACCAATTTGATTTCTTTGATATTGCTGTTCGCTTCAGCCGAAGGCTTGGTATGCGTGTTTGAGGAGTTAAGGCATCGAGTTGCAATATGACCCTGTAGACCACATTTGAAACAAATCCGCTGGTCAGGTAATGAGCAATTTCGTAAGATGTGGCCAGTTTTTTTGCAACGCGGGCATGGATCAATTTCCGGGTTGACCTTCTTATCTGGGTTCGGTGGCAGTCTAGCGTCCCTATTCTGTTTGTCACGCACTTCAAACGTGGGAGGACGATAATCATCGAGCGCGCAGAGGAAGGCTTCGTACAATTCATCCGGGCGCTGGCATTGAAAAGCACGCGCGTTTGGTTGTAATGAAGGCGGTAAGCCTCTGATTATGCACGAAACACTAGCGGCGTCAGATAGGTTACAACGAAAACACATGGCGTTTTTATCCTGATAATATTTCGTCATTGTTTCGTTCGGCAGTTTCTTCCTGTTCATCATTTCGTCTAACAATGCACTATAATCACGATGTTTAGGAAATGCTCTCATCAACATACGCTTCCATTCGTCCCAAGGATAATTATATTCGTCGAGTCGGTTGTACCACTTACGGGCCTGGCCACGAAGCTTATCTTGCAGGTGAAACGCTTTTACCTTGTCGCTCCAGCCGTGTATGTCCCCCAGCTGGTCAATTTTCTTCAACCATACCGACACCGTGCAATCTTCTCCTTCGGGGTCGAATTCCGGTATAAGTGACGCCGCACGGTGGCCTTTAAAATGGCTGAGTGGCAAGGTTTCTTCGCCCAGTTCGTGTACCGCCTTGTCGACTTCATTTTCTAACAAACGTTTCAATAATTTTCTTGCCGGAGGTGACGGGCATTCTTCATCTTCGCTGGTACCGTCCTGATCTTGGTCGTACCAACCAGACGGGCGGACTCCACTGCCAGCAGACTTATTAGGGCGATTTCGCTTCATATCCCACTTCTGAGTGAAACAGAAGGGGCAGGATCTAATGACACCACACACTCTTGATCACACTTTTATTTAATTTTTAATTACTATCGTTACAATAAAGATATCAAGATATATTTAAATAAAGATCACTATAATGGATGTAAATAAACAATTGGGCAGAGTTTCGCCTTAGGCTGATGCTCGCAACTGAATGTCCCTCCAAATGAGCGGCAGGGCATTTTATAACCTTCCGGCTGGCAATTGGATGTGTCGTACATCCGTAGCGTTGGCATGGCGGACAGTTCCGGCGTTGAACTGTCATGGCGTGGCTTTGGCTTTGGCTCGGCAGATGGCGTGGCGTTACATTAAAATCAATTTCACCAATATAATAACACCGAGGAGCCCTGCCACAAGAGAGCTGAATCTAGTCACCTCTTACGACACCCACCCGGCGCGGCGTGGTGGCATTCGATTAGGGTTAGTATTAAGTACAGTGAAACCTGGTTAATTGGGATCTCAAGGGACCAAGACATATGTACCAATTATTGAGGGTTTCCAATAATCCAGTTTTCCAATTAAGCAGGTTTAAAATTATAGTTGTCTCAATTACAGAGGCCCCCGCTTACAGAGGTCGAAATGTGCCGTTATTCCATTTTTAGAGGTGGAAATGTTAATTTTTAATGCGTATTTTTGGTATTATGAATTTAATGTAGATATGAATGTGACCTGAGACCGAATTTTCTCGTTGTTTTTAATAATTCTACACAGGGTTGACTTTGGTATGTTATTCTCCCTACACAGTTCATCACGCGACTTTCCACAATTATAATCTGATAGAAGTTTTAATTTTTCAGATACTGATAACGTTTTATATTTACGTTTGGACATTTTGTACACTTTTATTTCCTTGTTTTTAGGTCAAAACCTGAGATAGTACTGACAAACAAAGCATGCGCGAAAGACGACGCGAAATGTATGTAAACAAACATGTCAAAACGTGTTAAAACCTGATTAATTTGTCTCACTTATACAGGTATTTGAGCTACAGAGTCTCAATTATAGAGGTAAATATCGAAAAAGTCTTAGAATTCAAACATCATTTAACCAGGTTCAAAAAGTCCCATTAATAGAGGTAATTTAATGAAAAAGTACCGGGACCTCATTGCAACTCTCAATAATAGAGGTTTCTCACTTATCCAGGTCCCTCTTAACCAGGTTTCACTGTATATACATTTTCATAGTTATAATCTGCTATGGCAATAATTTATTATCTTTTTCTGTATTAATTTTAAAATTTTTATTTTTTAATTTTTTTTTTTATTTTTTTTTTTTTCGTTGCGCTAAAAAAAGATATTTACTGTCGCATATTCATGTAGATTAATCATAATTGGATTCTGTTATATTTCGGTTTATAAAACCAAACACTAGCAACCCTACTGCATCATTTTATGATTTCTATAAAGTTTGAACTGTGCTTTCACTGAATCTTTTCAACTCAATCGGCCAATTTGTAAACACTCAAGTCACTCAACATATTATTTGTAAGAAATAAAAAGACGCAATCAAAAAGTCTTCCTCATTTATATCAATTAAAAATGAAATATGTGGTAATTAGCTGCTAGTACTGAAAAGAGAACAAAATAAGGAATTTTTGTATTTTAAATTAGTTACTTTTTCCCGTTAAAAGACACGGCAAAAAATAACTAATTTAATACATTTAAATTAGTTCCTTTTTCCTTTAGATTTTATAATAGTGACGAGTACTGTACATGTCTAATGAGACAAGATAAATAAACAAAAACAACACGTCAGAGGTTTTAAACATTTTTTTATCAATATTAATTTTATTGCATCTGTATTTTACTCTTAATTTTGATATGGTTTTCACTGTTGCATTACAATGCATAAAAGTGACTCACGCTTACGAGACAAGTTTGGGATTACATCTTTAGTGTTTTTCTTCAATGGGTTTACAATTTAAAAAATAAGTACCTATAAAAAGGAATACAGTCTAAACATTTTCGAGGACAGTAAGACATAGACATAATTATATTACCTAATTTAAGCGAGGCTGTTTACTAGCATCTATAAAAATGTTGTCTTATGTTTGTCTCAGATTAGTATCTTATACTTTAATCAAATGTATAAAAAATATAAACATCCATCCATTTAAAAATATGACGTGCAGTAACAAAATAGTTTAATTATTTATCCAGATAGCTGGTAGCTACCACCGGTACCACCCACTGTTATACCAGACAACTCATAAATAATTACTATCCACATTCGAATTCAGGTTAACTCGAAGAATCCTATAATCCTAACGCTTTGAGCATTAAATATCAATTAATCAATCAAAAACTTGTCAGAAATATTACTGAACTAATTTATCTCACATTAGCTGCGAGAGTTTTGATAAATTAGTTTTTATTATTTAATAATCCGCATCTAGGTACTAGCAATAGTAATTTCGCTTGGCCTACAAACTGCGAAGGATTATAATAACTTGCTTGCGTCGGTGTTCCTATCCAATGAAAAGATTGACTAAAATGACTAAGAATACACACACACAGACACGGTCGCACATGCTACAGACACACACAAATATATAAACACACACACACACACACACACACACACACGCACGCAGGCACGCACGCACACAAGAATGCATGCCGGACACAAACCGTAACTTAGTTTAGTATTTAAGTTTCTCATTTTAAGTGATGTAAAAATCTTATAGGAAATAAAGTTCTTTAAACCGAAACCGAATAAATTAATTATTTGCATTTCCAAATCAAAACATTCGATATCTTAAACTGGAGGTTAAAAAATCAATGAAATTCAGGTAGCTTAAATACCTGTGAAAATAACTCATTATCGTGTTAATAATATGGTTTAGTTAATTAAATAGGAGACACAAAACTTACTGATATATAACAAAAAACAGAGCCAATGTTACTTAAAATGTAAAATAAATCATATATTATAAAATAACAAAATGGTGAACCAAAATCAAAACGGTGAACTGTGTGTGAACGGGTGTGAAAAGGACAAAGATGTCACCGTAGACATTGATACAAAAGGCGGGAATTTTGACAGTGAAATCAAAATGGCGGAGCAAGGCGGGAAAAGTGAATTATGTAATGATAAAGTGAATGAAAGTAAAGACAAGTGTTTGTTGGGCACTCCTCAGCGAGATACGAGGATGACTTTCATGGAAGAAGAAAGTGTGAGGGAGAGAATGATATACACACTTCTGAAGCAATGCTCGGCCATCTTGAAACAGGGGGATCAACGCTACAATAAAGAGTCTCTGCACAGAGCCTTCCAGGACGAGGTAAGTGGTCTTTACGTACTAATTATACCATCTTATATGATTGTCTGTTGTTTCATAAGTGAGTACAACAAGATTTTATCCTTAACTCATCAAGGAGTGAACACATTATACTATACTGCCGTCCTCAGACTAAAAGGCGGCTAAATGACAAAAACAGTTTTTGAGTTAGAGCTAAAAAACGCTGGATTATTTTGAAATCGATGCTGGTGATTTTCTATAAACAATTGTTAATGTTGTCATATGTCAAAAGATAGATATTTTTTTGTACTTTAATATTAATAAAGTTGTTTTTGTGAAATAATCAATATCAGGGTAATTAAGCTTCTTATTTTCCTTCTAATCTAGGAAAATCTAGGAAAATTCTCTCAACAGCACAGTACTAAATGGCGGTTAAAGGTTCTTAACTGCCTTATAGGTATGGATTCCTCACTTTACATAGCTATAAAGCAGTTATAATTTTTAACAACTCTTAGATTAAGATTTTTATTGATCTTCTCCGTAACTATAAAACAGCTAAAGGCATATTGCCGCCTTATAGACAAGTAAGTGTTGGTTAACTTTTCTCCCATTGTATCGGGACTACTCCTTAATATAAATTTGCATCACTTAAAAGCGGTTAAATTACTAACATTTTTTTGTTACTGCTTTTTAGTCTTGTATGATCATCATTGATTTTTTGTGAATCCTACAAAATTGACGAAAACTACAAATACAAACAAAGTTTAAAATAAGAAAAAGTCATGTATTGTAATAAAATCTCTTTGTAAAAACACGCAAACAGAAACTCAGTCATGTATAAGGTTTTAGCATCACACATTTCACTTACGAGACACAAAACAACAAATAATATTGAACTCGGTTCCAAACAAGAATAAACAAAAATGACATATCAAATGAAGAAATTAAAAATTTAAAAGAATTTATTCATATAGGTATAGGTTACACTTATGCACGTCATTTTTTTAATCTACCAGCTAACAACAAATGAGCAGATATTTTGATATTTTTTTTCTAGGAACTCTCAGAGAGTTTCTTTATAATATTCAGTTTGCAATTTAGTTGAAATTATCAGGGAATCCAGAGAAAATCCTTTTGCTTTGCTTAAATGAGATTTTTTTAAAAGTTATAGCCATTTTAGTGTCAAAGGGGTGAATTTGAAGCGAAAGTTATTGTATAGTTTACTGCGTTGGGCTCATCTTTTTAAATGTTTTAGTAAATCAGTGCTTTCGCTTATTACAAGATAAATTGTTAATTTTACTAAAAACTCATTTATTCAGTGTAACTTATTTATTGTGTGTCGGTAGCTCAAAAGGACCGATCTCTTTGCGATGTTAAATCTATGTTGATCTATGTTGAAATCGATGCTCTCTTGTCATATGTGGATTAACTAATTATCGTGAATTGAAAAATCCAGGATCATCTCGTCATTTGCGCAACATTTCCGTGCAAAACTCGTCACTCGTAATCAGCAGACAACAACGATTGTACTTTTTATAATCGGTATGAGTCACGGAATAGTATTCCGTGGTATGAGTACAAACTATTTCGTTTTAAAATTTTGTGTACAGAAGTTTTAGCGACACCCATTCTCAGAGAAATTTGGCCTAGGTACACTTGTAGAAGAATCTTCTTGAACGCTGGCCAGAACCTTATCTTCATTGACTGTTTGACGTCGACCTCTACAATTAATACGTCTAGGAATTCGTCCTTCTAAATACGTTCATCAAAATTTGATTTAAATTCACCCCTTTGACATAAAAATGGCTATAACTTTAAAAAATCCCGTATTAAGGTAGCCTCAATTTTACCTTTCTAGAATCAGCATTGTTTGAAAGTTATGGGCCAACTTGTCCAATACATATTTTTTTCAACCACCTCGCGTCAGATGTCTAATACTAATATTATAAAGAGGAAAGATTTGATTATTTGTTTGCATTGAATAGGCTCCGAAACTACTGAACCTATTTGAAAAATTCTTTCAGTGTTGGGAAGCTACACTATTCCCGGGTAACATAGGCTCTATTATACTTTTTTTTACTATTTTTTCCGAAGCGAAGCGAGGGCGATTTCCTAGTATAGAATAAAATCCAAAGCAAAAATATCCGAAGTAGACGCTATTTTCTCTGTGTTCCCTGATAATTTAAACTAAATTGCAAACTGACGTAAAGCAACTCTCTGAGAGTTCCTAAAAAATTATCAAAATATCTGCTCATTTGTGGACACAACAGGAAAAAGTATGGTAAAAGAGCCGAATTTTCTAAATTTAAAAAAATTATCAATATTTCGAAAACGATGACACTTTTACTAGGGTAATTTTTTGACATTATGATAGATCAACCCTCAAGCTATCTGCCATCTTCGGTTGATGCACTACTTACAGGATACCCTGTATAATAATAGCTGTTCCGGCAAACTCCGTTTCGCGTGGAATATATAATTGCTGCTCCGCTCCTTTTGATCGTAGCGTCATGCTATTTGCCTATGCCCTTCCTCGATAAATGAACTATCCAATACAAAAAGAATTTTTCGAATCGGACTAGTAGTGCCTGAGATTAGCGCGTTCAACCAAACAAACAAACTCTTCAGCTTAGTTTGGGACTAGATGGTGTTATGTGTAAATGTTCCGATCAAACATTATTATTTTACATTATATTATGCTTTAATTATATTCCTTTTATAAATTAGGTGCACCACCAACTTACAAAATTAAAGTTCGCCTTATACACCCTGAACGTCAAAACAGCTGAAGTGAGGCGAGCGGGCCTAAATAGCCGCTTTATAGCCAAGTTTTGCGATTTAACCGCTTTTTAGTTGTGTAAAGCGTAGAAAAATATTCTTCTTTACTATGCATGCGGACTAACATGGCTTTCTATAGAAGCTACTATGTTAGAAACATAGTAACAATCCAATGCTTAAAAGCGGTTAAAAGTTTTTAACTGTCTTGTAGCTAGGCATTGACGTATGACCGCCTTTTAGTTAAGTATGTGATAATCATTAAATTCTAAAAACCTAAATTATATAGCGGATAAGAAACTTTGACCGCCTTTTAGTGTAGTGCAAAATAATAACCGTTTTTAAGCTTGGCATTGACCGTGAAAATGCCGAAATAATCCAAACGTTAAAGTACTTTAGTGACCTTTTAGTCTAGAATTGTTAATTAACCGCCTTTAAGTTCTGTTAATATATTTTATTTTGTAAATAACCACCTTTTTAATAAATTTATTTTCGAAACGGTGAAAGATACAATAACCGTTCCTAGACACATCGATAGAGATTTCAAAACATTATATAATGGCATTAAAAAGTAAAAATTGGCCAGATGTCATTTAGCCGCCTTTTAGCTTGAGGACGGCAGTATAATACAGTTGCTTACGCTATTTTGTGTACACCCATATTTCGACGAACTTGCATGGATCGTGGTCACGGCTGAAGTGCGGTGGCGCCGAGAAACTTTTGACAGGATGACAGATAACATTTGACACTAGTACATTAAACTCTCCGTCAATTTCGTTTTTGATTACAATTGCTGCACAACAATAATATTATTATCTTGTTTAATTTACATGTTCTAAGTCAGTTTTTTTAATTGATTGGTTTTTTATTTCATAATAATGGTAATTGGTAATTTCAATTTCAATGAAAACATTTTCCTCAGCGCTACCTTAACGTAAATAGGAGGGTTATTATTTGTAAAGTAACACTCACCTTTGCACCGATATTGGGTTGGAGGTTGTCGTCAGCTGCTTCGTCAGCTTCGTCTGTTTGTTTGTCGCCTATTTAAATAAAAGAGTTCCCCTACTTTATGTCAACCTCATAAATAAAGTTTAAAATCCTAGACTTATGAAACCAATACCTAACTGACCATTCTTTGCATCGTCTGATTCAAAAGACAAATAAATATGAAATTGTATAAGCTGTAAATAATATGTCCGCAGACTCCGCAGTTGATATTTCCATTTGGAAGTGACAGAACGCAACAAAAACATTTTGTTACGATCTCGAAATTCGCCATCATTAAACCCAAAAACCTTTTAAAACATACCAAAGCATTCACTGGTCAAATAATTGGATTTTATTCCATAAATTGAGGCAACTCGATGTTTACGACGCTGACAAAACGATAAGGATTTTAAATATGTAACACGATTACAATTACTTTACATTAAAACTGTATTCACTGGTCATGAAGAGAGTAACTTAACACGGATTTATAAATGCCATTATCTTTTTGAGTGTCTATAAAGTAAACTTGTTGAGGGGAATATATGTGTTTGAGTAGGTGCACTTATCTTTTATTCTGTTTCATTAAAGTTGAGACTTTTACGAAATTGTCACACTAGGCTTGGGAAGGAACTGTTCCCAGGCCACATTCCGCGCTTTTCTGGGACTTAGGGTTCTACGCTTTGAACCTATGGTTTGTTACCTCTTTGGTTATGGTCAATTACTTATTATTATTATTATTGTAATGTTGTTACTTATTTTAATGTTAATTACAAAATCCAGATGAATAGAACAAAATAATAAAAAAAGAAAGGAAATAGCGAAAGTTTGCGTACAAGAAACTCCTTCCATCCTTTTGATTGCATCACTTCTCGTCATGTATTAACAATGGACGAGGGTATTATACTGTGTCGATATATTACTACATGTCACACGGCGACTTGACGCCGACCTGAATCATTCTATCAAAGTTTTCTGCATCGCTTGCATATATACAAGACAACATTGTGACTAGATCATTCGGAGCTCTGCAGCTCTCCAGGAATGTTGTCTCATCTGGCGAGAAATCTCCAACAAAAGCACAAGGTTCCTTCTGTTGATTAATTATTACACATTATTGTCAAAGCTATCCATAATTAATTTGAAGTATTTATCTATCTCTAGTTACCACCATCATCCTTTAAAATTTGAAGTCAACGTCAGTAACCCTGTCATTATTGAAGCCGCCTTTATCACTAAACAAAAGGTGATCCATTCATTTGCTCATTTTCTAAAAATATTAAACGTAGTTAATGCTTAGGCATTAAGCTTTTGGAACTGCCCAAGCATTACTGCGTTGTGGTATTCTTGCAACAGCAACGCTGATGTTCAGCCAGATCAGCCCTCACCAATCTAGCAGGCCTCGAAATAAGCTTATTACGTCGCATTAATCCGCTGTCCCAAAGTCGGTGTCCTATTCACTGCGCTGTCACATTAAATAACTGGTATTGCAAAGTCGAGAGTGCAATGGGATAAGATCTTTGTATGTGCCGACAAACGGGCAAACGGGTCATCTGAGGGAACACTAAAGTCAATAAAATCACAGACGCGTACAGATCGTAAAGTGCCATAGGCTCAGATGTTAATCTTGTTATTCAACAGGATACATTTTGAGTAGAAGTTGGCTTGAAAAATTATTTGCTACTTATCACTATGAAGGCATCACCAATGCTTCATTGGTCAAGAAAGAGAGAACAATGAAACATCGTGGTCTCCTCTCACAATGGGAGCTTAGGCCATAGTCTACCAAGCTAGCCAAGTGCGGATTGGTAGACTTCACACAGTTTTGAGAACATTATGGAGAACTCTCAGGTGTGCAAGTTTACTAACGATATTTTCTTCGCAGAAAGTTCATTGAAAGCTAAGGCTTCAAGTTCATATATTTCTTCCTTTAACTCACAATCTAAGGACAAAAAATACCCCATTAAAATTCCTTTGACAGTCTGGTAAGAGCGATACTTTACCACTTTTTATCCACTCCCTAACAGCTACAGACCATCAACGATACACCACTCAATTTCAACCAAATGTATACATTCTCCATCTCTTTCCCTCTTAGGTCTCACTCTATATACATATCTTTAAATGATAAATTCAATTCTGTTTGTCCTGTATCTAAAAGGCTATTTTTATAATTCAATATAATATCTTTTACTACGTACTTAAAAGGATTTCAGCGAATTACTTACATAACTGCGATATAGAATGCTTGAATATTGAGGATACTGAATGCTAATTTGTACAAAGACTTTATTTATTAAAATGATACTGATGATATAATTAACTTAAATTACATAACGATTTTTTTTCTTTAAATTTATATTTTTCCTATGAATAGTGGGATTCCTCTAAAACAAATATTTCTCAACCCAAGCAAAGCCATGGACAAAACTAAGGTAGTGATAAATTGAATAATGTATGAAGCGCACGCGCAGCTCTCGTATCGATCACGCCCTAATGATCTATCGATCAATGATCTATGGTCGCTGTGACCGCGAGTTATGATATCAAGATGCCGCTATGGTTCCGTTGTTTTAACAAGTTCCCTGCTGTATAGTGTATTCGATTCATTTGCTATTGTTATCCTAGTAATGCAAAATTTCCTATACACTTGTAAAGTAAATTTTAACATTAGTAGTTAATGAGTAATAGACGATAAGCTTACAGACACTTAGCCGGTTTTTTGATTGTTGCCCTTCTACTGCAATCGACTGTTGACAACTTGACACCTTTTCAACGATGATCTCTTAATTGGCCGCAAATATATGTCATTGTCATTTGATCTATTTCAGCTACAGTTTGATGAAGGGTTTTTGAATTTGGGATTGGGGGGATTGAGTTAAAGTACTGAATAGAATGTAGTGTCAATTGAAGCTAAAAACACAGATCCCTTCGGAACCCTAAAACAAAATAGCACCCATTGATGCAACAGCTACTGCTCTAAATGAGACAGATTTATCATCACAATAGATGTTGTGATAACCAGTTCGAGTCTTAACTTAATACGATTTTAAGTGGCCATTGTTCGGGAGATCATGATACAGTTTAATTTTATTAAATGGGCGACTCGTGGAAGATCAATATGTAAATAAAAATTGTCGAGAGTAGAGGTTCAGGATTGGAAGAAAGCGAATTTTTAGCCACTTGATATATTTTTGGTATAGATACTAAATTGGATATAAAACACCCTTCATCCATTAAAGAGATGGGTAAAGTTCGTTCCTAGTTTAGATCAGAACATCATGAATAAAAGGAGATAAAAAATAGTGGAAAATTCCAAAAGACTTTTTACATGCCATCTTTTTGCATGAAGATTGTAAGCTTGTATCATTGACATCAGTTGTTAATTTCGAAATTTGACACGAAGCCCTGTAACATGTGCAACAGAAATTAAATCAATCGGTTTGAAGGGAACTCATATAAATCTTACCATATACAATCATATTCCCCACGTGTAACAAGTCCTTATACCTCCGATTTCTGTGCCTTACCAATTACGCGAGCAGCAATCATTCACGACTCAACTTGACCCAGCGACTAATCTCCGACAGATGTCACAGCTGACGGATTACGATTGGCCGCCAGTCGGTCCAACCTGGCCAATGACAGCCACGACAACTGACCTACATACTAGCGATACCTAAACATTTAAGGTAATGCAATACTTGTTACCGCCATCTTGCTTTGGTCACCTTTTATATAACTATTTACAGAGATTTTAATCTGACCTACTACGGACCTCTGGTTCTTGACCATTCTATGTACCTATGGGCTTTGTCCTTAGGTCTACGCCCGAATTGGAGACAATAGCGGTACATCATTCTGTTTTGCATCCCTTTGAACCAACCAATTCCGCGGTTGGGAAGGTGTTGCGCCTATCAGGTTCTTCTATGCCAACACTCAAGCCAACGACGACAGCCATATAAAGTTTTCGAAGGTTGGTAAAGCCTTTGGTTTTAGTCAGTTAGTTACCTCATTTTTAGTGAGATCATATTCCGCTGAGTGCACACTGTTGAATGAGCTGCCTGGAATGTTAAGAAATACCTCGTCACTTATGATGTCCTAGTACTCCTAGTAAAAAATATTTAATAAATTTGACTGTGCTGTTTAGTCAATACGTTCAGTCGAACCTCCTTGTCGCTCATGATGTCCTAGTAATCCATTAAAATTTTTGTGAAGTTAAAATTAAATTGAATGAAAAAAAATCATTCCCAAAAAATGCGACTGTGTTCAATGAATAGGTACGTTCAGTCGAACCTCCATGACTTGGGACGTTGTGAATGGTTTTTCCCATCTCAAAAATGCCTAAAGAAGTTTTCACTTCAAAAAAAATATCTGCGAAACTAGTCATAAAAATAAACGAAAACCTACAGCCATTACTTTGTCGATTTATATCGCTACAACTGCTACAAGCAATTCCTTGTACCAAAGCTAGGTCATCAGACAATGTCGTAACTGCTGTTCAAACTAGAGCCGAGGCTGTCCAAACATCGGTCATCAAAACAACTAATTGATATCAACACAATCGAAAGTGGGCGTATAAATCGATGAACCGGTATCGATATTAAATCGATACAATCACGGCTGATTATGCTAATGGCTAGCGGTGCTTTGATGTAGGTGTACAGTGGCCATGTTTATAAATTGTGACGGACAAGGTTCTGTGGATTGATTTTAAAAATAGTTGCGGTGATTGACATGATTTTCCTTTCATGATAGCCGACAAACGAGCATACTAGTCAAATGATAGTAATAGGGATGTTGACACTAATTATAAATTAATATAAAATGCCTACAATATTAGTGGTAACATTTAAAGGCCTAAAATATGATTCTTTTATTGAAATCAATCACGATAAATTAAATATCATTAATTTAAAATGTTAAAAATTGTACTCACTGTCACGTGACCTCAAACACCATTTTGAGAATAAGTCATTGGAACAATTTTATATGGAACTCAACAAACTTAGTAGACAGATAGTATTGAATATAGTTTAGTGACGTCACGTGACGTTTTTGGTGAGAAATTTGATAATGATTTTTATTTATCAATATTTGTTTTTAAATTGAAGATTATTATTTTTATAATATTTTTTTCGTGAATATTGAGGTTCTATCTATAAAATAAAATTGAATCCTAAAATTAGTCAACATCCCTATTGGTACGCGTTGTCCGAGGACGCATGGCAACGTATTACCAAAAGCATTACATTCGGTGTTGCTGATGTCCATGGCGATAATTACCACTTATTAGCAGGTGGATCTTCAGCACGTTTGCCGACAATTTCCATAAAAAAGCATCAGAAATACCAAAGGTAGCACACATGCGTTACCGGCTACAAAAGAAGAGAGAAGGAAGAATTGGCTCTCCAGCCAAAGAACCGACTTTCAAGCCATTACTGCAGTACATATCTCAGGAACCTTCTCTAATTATCCAGTAATTAATGTTAAAGTAATTCCTGTATTCAGTTTGCAGATCAATGCTGCGTGTCAGTCACTAAAGTTCTGTTTTGTAGATTGTGAATTTATTTATTGAATCACAGACATAATGCACCGTAAAGGCAATAGGAACTATTAGCATGAAGTCTAAGTGTAAGGAAAATGGCAGGCAACTGCAACAACTTTTGGATTTTTTTAATGAATAGATGAGGATGAAGCGATGAATTTGTGCCTTCCTTGACTATGCAAAATTCCAATAAAAAAATGAAACTTAATAGAAGAAGTTAATGTGTACGTAAGGGCACTGGAACTGGTACTGAATTAAGCAAAACAAAGCAAAACAAAATGACGTAGCCTCAGTTCCTTCCGTAAACATTCATTTGGAATCAAAAAATTTACCAAAACAAAATCATAAGTGTACCTTTTATAATATTTGAGAAGCTCCCCCAATTTCCTATGAATCTCCATCATAAGATGGGATCTGATCCCCATCATAAGAAAGGTCTTATGAAAAGAGTAAGGACTCTTTTTATGAGTTTTTTAAGAGAGATTTTTAAGAGTTTATTAAAATTTGAAATGTCTTCACATTTATCCAACAAACTATAGACACCGTATAAGTTTAATTAAAAGTATTAATACTCTGTTTTGTAAGTTTAGCCACGGAGCCGCGGACAGGCTAGGGAGCGGCGTGTTCTCATTTGTAGTTAGTAATTAAGAGCATGAGTTAAGTAATTCATATCAGTGCAACCGATAGTTAAGTTGTCTGGTCTGTGATAAATATGTTTTTGTATATTACTCTAATTTTGATTTGTATTACGATCTCGTGCAACGAATTTAAAGATGGGTGCGGTTGAGTGGAATTTGATTCGAAATAGTGTATGGTACGGATCATAGTTCTATCACTATGGCCAAGTGCAGATTGAATCATGACATCTATGAGAACATTATGGAGAACTCCTAGCTTTGCAGGTTTCCTCACGATGTTTTTCGTCACGAAGCAAGCGATACTTTTTAAGAAATCAGAGGTGCGTGCAGGGCGACGATAGCTACTTACCATCAGGTTGATCGTCAGCCCGTATGCCGGCTATTTCCATAAAAAATAGCTATAATTTTGGACCCTGCTTTTTGGTCGCCCAGGATTAGTGATACCTTTGGTGTTGTTGTTCATGGGCGACGATGAACATTTACCACCGATGGTGGCTCATCTGTCACTAATTTAGAAAATAGTAGGTGGCTATTAGTGAACCAACCTCCGCGCAGCGCTTTAGGCGTCCAGTAATCAAAATTTAATTAAATATTAATTAAGACACTGTTACCTGTCATTTATCTTTAGACTACCTCTTGCGACATTATACAAATCTTCATTTCTATAATTATCATTTTATCTGCATAAGTACTGAAGATACATACTGAAGTTTCAAGCTCCAAAGACCGTAAAAGAAGCGGCCGACCTCATCTAACCGTATGAGGCCAGCGCTCATCCAAGCAGCACGGGCGTGAATCCAACTAAATCCTGTCCGGAAGCAAATCAATTTGACTGTCGAGAAAAAAAGGAGGTCCTCAATTATGATATGAAGGTCAGACCTTCAGGCGGGAATAGATCACTTACATATAAGCAGAAATCACAACTCTGATTTTGTCTTCGAAGTAGAGTCGAAACCATGGGATCGAAACGTACCTTCATAAGTGACAACGTCAATTCTTGTTAGCCGTAGCCATGTAGCACTTCTAATACCCAGCGTCTGATTAAAATCAGAAAATAACACATTTAACACTACGAGCACTTCCTTGTCATGAACCTGTTCAATTCAACCAGACGCTCGCGAGTTGTCCGATCGATCAAAATATCTCCATCGATAGCCGATCTGGTGTCTGTTACATTGTATGCTTTCGATCCGTTGTGATGTAAAGACCCTATAGATCGATTGACTGGTGTTTTTAGTGAGGAGGGAAGGCCTGATAAAACATGCAGACTGTACAAGTATTTCCATACCAGTCATGAATTTTAAGAATCGTCATTAGTCTTCAACGCAACCCAGAATCACCACCGACTAACAGTCCATTTTTGAGACAAATCTCATTTGATAAAAAAATTTAAAGTGTATTTTTCCTAATTTGCTATTTAATAATAAAGGTGACACAAAATGAAAGGCATTTAAAGACAGATATTTAAATAACGTCAAAACTAATTTATGTTTGGCTTCAACCCATTAATAGCCACCTACTGAGTGAGGGTCTCTCCCCTTGAGGAGGCCACGAGCATACTCCACCACGCTGCTCCAGTGCGGATTGGTGGAGGGGCTGTGGCCAACCCGAGAGTCAAGGGTTTTTATGCCGTCTGAGGGCCTCCGACATGGTTTAACGACTGTTATCCTACGATAACAACCGACAGCTTTACGTGCCCTCCGAAGCACGGAAACGCTCTAGAATTTTTGCCACTAGCGGTCACCCATCCAACTACCGACCGCGCCCGCTGTTGCTTAACTTTGTCGATCATAGGATCGAAACGACACAAGCCGCTGGGCTATGAGCGCTTCGATTTCCAATTTCTGTTTACTATCAATAATTTTTGCAAAGTAATTTATAGGAAGTAGTACAAAGTTTACCAAATAAAAATTCTTCTAAAAACCAACTATCTACGGTGCCGTCCAAATAACTCACCACTAATATTCGAACCTCAATATTTTTTGCTAGGGTAAAGTGATATTGCCAATATCGTCATGCGTTAAGTCTCTAAAAACGTCTGATGCAGAAAAGCGTTAATTACCGTCCATATACAAATGAATGTGGGTTCTTGCTTGACTAATGACGGCTTCCGGCGGCGGAATGTATCGGTCGCTTTGACCATAGAATAGAAATCGTAGTGAAGAACATAAACAAATCTGTTAGGGCATCTTATCTGTGATAGAGTAAGGTGGGGCACACTATGACATTATGTTTTAGAGATTTGTAGTAATATATATTATGTATGCGTTATATTTATGCTAGGAATTTAAATACCGCAGCTAATTCCTGTAGTATTTACTATTTCTTACTTATTTTCACTACAGACTCTAACTTAACTGTAAAACTTTCTTCTTCTTCTACTATAACACTACAGGCCTTAGCTTAATGCCCTTGCATTGCCTTATGATTTTAATGATGAAATGATTTTGTAATACAATTAGTTTAGGTGTTGTTTTAAAATTGTGGTTAGGAGTTTGTTTCACCGTTTATTCTCGGTGTTGCTACTAACGTAGACTTTGTTTTAAAAGACTCATCCAAGTAGTTTCTTTCACTATTTCTTTTGTTCATTCTTATTAATGATGTTACTTTCCCGAACCGGCAATGAAGACTATGTTTTCTAAAGATTTAATTGAATCACTGAATTATACTTTTCTACACAAAAGCAAAAGGTGTGCAAGCCCGGCTGCTATCAACAACACCGTATAGGGCTACCTCTGCGGAGGCGGCGACGGAACTTACGTCAAATATACGTAAATATCTTAACTTAAACACCTTTCAGAAAAAATCTGGCACTCAAACCTAATGGAAAAAGCTACATCCCTTGTCATTTTTTGCACGTACACACGCAATTGCAATTTATTTTATCTATTTATCGTTTTTACACCATCCGGAAACCAATTAATAGTAAAAAATATGTCTTTCGTTTCAGAAACATGTTTAGTGTCATTTGGAAAACAATCTTGGCAATGCAAATTTGTTAAATAAAAAATTTCATAGTCAACAGATATTAGTTTGATTATTATGATCTGTCTTTAAATTATCTACATTTTGTGTCAGTCTTATTTTTAAATTACAATTTACCAAAGAGGTCTGTCGAAGGGTGTCTAAATAAATGGAGTGTACCTCTTATTGATTTAAGACTGATCGTTGTATATTAGGGAACATACCAAAACCACGTAACCCATTTTTTCCAACTTTTTACCCCCCTCCCCCCCCTTCGTGACCATCCGTAGTATATGAGAAGACCCCCCCCCTCCCCCCTAGTTTTCACGTGGTAATAGATAATACTTACGGTTTTCAATACTTTTTTGCAAAAACAGAGTTAAAAAATAATAATTTTGCTTTTATTTGACGACTTTGTGGCGCAATGGTTGCTAAATTATTGACTACGTGACAAAAACCTAAACCCCCCCTCCCCTCTGTGACCAATCGTGGTGTTTTGAAGACCCCCCTCCCCCCCTAAATGAGGCACGTGGTTTTGGTATGTTCCCTTACTTGATATTGGCACAAGATAGATGTTCCAAGATTCTGATCGCAAAACAAGCAACTCGAACATTGTAAGACCATACACTGTCGATAACTTCGATAAGAGACAGCTCGTTAAAATAGTTGTTGTAGCAACAAGAATTCTATATATTTATTTTAATCAAATTCCACGCACAGCCCTGTGTCATAGTTGCTGACAGTTTCTGCTCGTTGGAACTGCAGTCACGTCTGGGCAAAAACAAAGCAGAATACAGAAGCGACGGTTAAATCTAAAATTTCAGTGGCTACAGACAACGACTCGACAAAATTTTGACAAGTAAAATAAAAATTAAAAGATGAACACTTCAAACTTAAATAGAAATTTAATATTTCCCAAAAAGTTAGAGATAAATTTTATTTTACATATCTCCTCGATATTTCAATTACATATTGGTTCAGTGGGTAATATTTTATCAAATAGATTTAAGATTTTCAGTTGCGAAGATCGAATCACTAAATATTATCCAATTAATTCGCAACTTTGTTTACTCAAGTTTTTAACTGACTTCAAAAAAGGAGGAGGTATTCAATTTTACTATATTTTTTATGTTTGCTACCGATTTTGATTGAGATCGAGATTGAGATTTAATAGCTTTTGAGTTATCCCTAATTTTGAAGTCGGTTATTTTTGTCAAGAATTATGCAGTAACAACCTCTACAGTTGCTTACTCTATGTCTAGCAAGGATGGTGTGATACAAAAAGCCAGGCTTGTCGATTATCTCCTAGCCAACATTCCTTGATTCGATCCAAGCAACTTTCTCCCTTGCTACCTTGATATTAAGAGCCAGACCATTTCCAAACTCGACCTTGTCAAGAGCGATCCAGTCCGTTCATTAGACGGGTATTCCACCAACGTTGATTATACATGTTTCTGCTTCTGTCACTTCGGATTAACTACAAGCCGATATAGTAAGGAAATTAACTTCCGTTCCTATGACACATTTGCTAACCGATAAAGATTAGAAATTACATAAACTGTAATTAAAGTGTCCAGTGAGGCTACCGTTATAGGCAAATTGAATGGAGCTTGATTCTATGATAGGGTATGATAGGCTAATTAGCAGCTATTAAGTCGGCGAACTATCTTATGATCAGAAACGATATCACGGGAACTGTGTTGATATTTCTAACTAGAAATATAAGATATGGTTAGTGGAGTTGCAATTTGTCGCGGTGATGCATAGTTTTCTGCATAACGTAGATTAATGGTAGGATTTTATTAACAATGTTTCTATTGAGAACTAGTTACTAAACTTATGTTACTAAAATTATGTTAGATATAATGGAAAAGTTTGAAAAGGAACATTAGCTAGATATGCTTAAAGTTTAAATCAATGTAAACAGATAAATGCAAGAAACACAATAAAAATAAGTTTATTGAGAAGTTATAACGTTGTGTACTCAGTAACAGTAATTACCATTATTGTGGATATTGAAGTTGATAGAACATAATGTGAGTATTATGATTCTACCAATAATTCACAACAAAGGCAATAAAGTGTAATCCCTAACAGCATAATCATCTAATTATGATCATATATGGGAAATTACTGCACAAGAAGAAAATCCATATCGGAATACCTCTTATTCCCTTATAGCTCCGCAGTAATTGCAACGGCGACTGCTTTGGAGTCCACAGATATTTATCTAAAGAATGTTATAGAAAAAATAAGGAATTTGAAGGAATCCTATTTTCTGTGGGACGCTGAAGTCCAGCTTGAAGCTGGATACAAAGTCAGGAGGCAACAGATGAATGCAATAAAGAATTATATAATTTATGAAATAAATAAAAATTATGAATGACAACTGAAGAAATACAATTATGTCGCAATCACTAATAACTAAAATGACTATTTGAAAGTAGACAGACATAAATTTTATTATTTCATTTTGTCATAACTATTCATGAAGCTAGATGTACATAAATGGCGAATGGAATCTCACAGCAAGCTCGAATAAGTAGTGCTATAGTTGTTTACGATCATGTAGAGTAAGAACTAAAATGGGAATAATAATTACTTAGCCTTAAGGGCGGAGGCTTTTTCAATCTACTCGTACGTCTAGAAATACCAACGAAACTAGTTACAATTACGCAATAAGAATCTCATACACAAGTGAAACAGATTGACTCAAAAAATATCAGAACTTCGTTCATAAAAGATCTAGTAGCAAAGTGAAAAGAAATGGCTTCGTCAAGGTAATTAAAATGATAGTTTTTGTGCTAAATCATACCGGTATCTCTACGGAAATCCTTAGGGACAACTCATACCGCGCAAGATAAAGTTGACGTTTGACAATGTGCAAAAATCTTGACAAACTTACTATAGCAACATATTAATATTAATAATAGCCTTTAAAGGTTGTAGTAAAAACTGACTTGTGCAATGTGGAGATGATACAAACCAATCATAAAGCTTCTAGATTATCTGTAGATCTCCAACTAGGCTCAACGTTTGATCATGAAAAAGTGGATCTCGTTTATTATTAAACTGCTTATGATTTTCTTCTGTAATAAGATCATCCATTCCATTCTGGTTCGTATTCTGCGATACTTAATTTATCATTTACGATTGAACTATTGTAGGGCCATGAGATTAAGTAAAATTATCTTCTGGATGACCGTAAAGTTAAATAAAAATCCGATTAGTGATAAAAAAGGAAAAATCTTTCGTTTTTTAGAACATTTAATTATTTTTAACTTAATTTGAAATTAATTTATTTCTCGTGTTTTTTTATATTCTGACAATCTAATCTAAGCTAGTTTTGAGTTTGAAGAAATCATCATGTACCACCATTTCCTCTTATTAAGTCCCATGTTTTGCTTTACATTTTAATGACATAATCACCTCCACTGGTAGCTCATCTTCAGTAATCAGACACTGAGCTCCTTATGTTAATGACGTCCTGTAAAAACAAATTTATTCAAGGAAAATTAACAGCTCCGGACATAATGTTTTGCATGCCTTTTGTAACGCTCATCTGTTTCTTATACGAATTTAACAACGCATTGCAATCAAGTTCGTTAATAGATCTTCGTACACTAATACATCATCAACCAGTCCAATTAAGCAATTGCTGATGCTAATTAATTAATTAATTCTTTGGCATGATGGCATTAAACCCTTTAATTTGCCTCACATAATTTTTGTTTATTAACATTGCCAAAGAACTAGTCGACTAAATAAGAAAATATCGCCGCCAATGGATATCAATTATTATGACTTTTGACGTCGTCTTATACTAATTAAAGAAGCGAGAGATCCGCTTATAATTGATCTCTGACACTGCAACCGAAACACCTCAAAAAGTTTTTCGATCCATTCTCCAACGGACGGACGGCAAGTTAGCCCTATCATATTGGACGGATATTGTCGCGATTAAACTGGATTTAGAACTCAATAAGTTCAACCCAATGGTAATGGATACTGTAGTTTCATTTGTTGTTCATCAAATGCTTCAGGAACATGGGCATATTATTATGTCGAATCCATACCCAAAACGTATAATCCTATTTCTAATCAAAATTTTATTTGATTAAAAAACCAATGTCTATTTTTAAGATACATGACAGTATTAGTAAAACAGAAGTGTTTAGCAAAACTAAACAAGACAAAAAACAGTAAAACTTCTTGAACATAAAAATAGTCGAAGCGCATTAAAATTCGTCATTGAATGCTCTCCATTACCCGACGAGCCTCATAAATCTTTCAGGAGACCAGCTCAGTACCGAGGCCGTACAATAAACAATATTGATATAATCCAATTATTTTTTAATTAGCCCTGTCGACTTAACGAGACCGTTTGACGACTATTCCGCCATTCTGAAACTTGTTTTATATGTTTTTTCTCGACTTGAGATGTGGTTACACTAGAGTAGAGCTGAGTAAATTAATTATGGCATATAAAAACGTCATTAGGGTGATTTGAACATGAATTACCATTCAATGTGTGTTTGGAATACCACAGGGTAGTGTATAGGGGCCATTCTTTATAATTACGTTAATTATCACATTGTCTAGCAACTCTATAATCTCTTCATTTTTTATAAACTTTCAAGTCTTGTATTACCAACCAGTATAGTTCTTGTAAAGGGGTCATTTTTTATCTAACCAGTAACTACTATATCCAGTATATTGGCAAATTAACATCACGATGTTGATTCTACGCAGACCTGCCCACTCACTTAGAAAGAAAAATGTGATACATTCATCACATCCGTTTTAATGTAACGCAGCTCTAACATCACACATCCAGTCTGGATGGACTCTGTGATAGATAGTTTTAATCATATACTTTTTATGGAAACCTGCACTCGACTTGTTAGTACAGCAAAGCTCCAGTTAGTCTCTGCTAGGGGTGCCATGGTTTTTAAATTAATTGTCCAGATTGATGATTCTTTAACATATATTTAACACATTATTTAAAACCGGCCAAGTGCATGTCAGTCCACGCGCAATTTAGGGTTCCGAAGGTGTAAGTTTATTGACTATTACTCATTAACTACTTAAATTAACCTAGCCGTGATAGTTTTCCTTGTAAATTCATCATATTATAAACTTTTCTTGTGAATTTTTCACTGGTCCATCTCTAACCGTTTTGCTGGCAGGGAGGGTTCTCTTGACTCTATGCAAAATTGGCTCTTCAAAACCGTATATTTCGCAAACTGGCCGCAAAATTAAAAAAACGGTTTTAGCAGACCCATAGTATTTTAAAAGACCTTTTCAACGATACCTCACACTATGGGGTATGCGACGAAAAAAAATTCCTACCCATATTAATATGGGTATGGAGCCGTCTCAAAATTATTTATTTACTGTTAATTTAGTATCTTAATTTATAAATTTTATAATACTAAATGGTTTATTTTTCGCTTGTCAGTTTTCTTCCGTTGGTTTAATTTTTTGTCAAAAAGTAACTATACGTTTAAAGGAGTTAAAACTTACGTCCTTTCAATTAAGAACGTAGGGTTAAAAACATCATTCCTAAAAATCATAATTTTTGAATGAGATAAAGTTTATGAAAATTTCGATAAGCATCCGCAAAAGACAGCCATGCTAGCCACCCTACTGTACAGATTTATCGGGGCCTGATTTACGGCGCGGCAAGAAAGTAGCGCTGTATTTACGAGACGTGTCTTTGTGCTGCCAGACACTTAGCTGTGACTGAAATGGTATCCGATTGAATCATACATTACCTTGCATTTATCTACACTGTTCTGTTATAATTATTGATAAAACGAACTTACCTGTACGTGAAGTTCTATCAAAATTATGCGAGCTGCTCAATTCGAAGCGAAGTAGTGTGCGTAACTGCCTATGTGGATAATACCACAGAACATCTAATAATTTAGTTAGATGTTCTGTGGGTAATACAGATAACAAAAAACAAAATGTGAAGTGATGGTTTAGGTCAATTAATCTTTAACGGGTTTATTTCTGTTTGTTGTTTAACCCTGAAATTACTGAAGGGATTTTGATTTTGATTGCAACCTTTGATTCATAAGGTGATTTGATTTAGTAATGCGGCTATTGATGTATTCTCTGGATGGATTTTCTGCGGATAATTTTAAGTGCGTATCATATTCATAATGTTTTAAAGGTTAGTGCGTATGATAAAAAATAAAAGACGGAAAATCTAATTTTATATTAACATTATGTATGCAAGGAATACCTCTAATGTAAAGTGATGGATGTTTCAAAAGCAAAATGATGGCGACAAAAGTTCGCACTCAGGAAAAAACTTAGGAATCCGTCGACAACTACAGATTGCGGTAGTGCTGCAATTAACAAAAAAATCATGTAAAAAGAAAAACTTGCCTCAACTACACATACGATCATGTCACGCCGCACACGCGCAATAAAGGACGTATAAATTAAAATAAACGGTGTTTAAATCCGGTCAAATTAAACGGCAACTTATCACCGTTTAACCTGATTACTGAAGTCCGTGTCGTGCCATGTCGTGAGCTAAACATATGCAACCGACCTCCATTGATAGTGCAGCAGCTAGGTCAAGAATACAATTACTTACTGACTGTCATGTTAGCGTGATTCGCAGTAACTCAGTTGGTGACCCCGCTGCTACGGATCTTACGGGATAATTCCCCGGACATCATTAATTTGATTTTATTTTTATTTTTTATTGATGTGAAACATCTATAGGCGAGAGGTAAACCTGATCTTTGGCGCGGTGAGTGGCGACGCTTCGCCGCACTATATTATTATGGTAGGGCAATATGAAAAAAATATATAATGACGCAATGTGGGTAATCATAAATAAACTTAGTTTGATAGGCTGTAGCATACAGTAGGATAAAACTGTCATCATTTTCTGGAGACAATTCTTAATATTGTAGTTTTTCATCATGCCATATTTAGTTCCTATCATAATCTGTATCTTTATGCATATTAGTTGTATAAAATAATTTCGATGTTTCACATCTGCCAGCCGCCCCATGACGGCTCACATTTTTTTTTATTTTATTTATTGGACATAATGTACACTTATACATTTACATATTTTAAAGATAGCAAGAGATTTTCGCTCAAATGGTATAGGCTGCACACAATTATTAAATAGAACGAGGATTAAACATAATTATTTTGTAAAAATGGTAATAAAAAATAAAATGAATGTACCTATGTATCTTAATTCAAATGTAGCAAAATGCTCAATGCTGTCTGAGAACAAATCTATTTCATTCAGTGACTGTTATGTTTTAAAATCATTGAATCAGACTTTTACTGTCTACCCAATGATATTAAACTATAGATACGTTATGCCCTTACAAATCAGCCAAAAAATCTGTTCTCACCGAGCTACAACACACACACGTTTATCTTTTGTTTCACTACATCAATCACTATTACATTGGTAAATTATGTAAAAGGGATGGCACTACTAAAACCATAATAGTGAAAAAGACAACTAGACGGCCTCACTCAGAGGCAGCTATCAATTGTCTGAATTAAAATCGCTACACTTGTCTAAATTCGACTGACATAATTTCAGCGCCATCTTGGCATATCTTCTTTTATTTAGTGTTGGTTGTCGGTAAAACATGAGAAAACGTTGCACTACTTGTTACATACCTCCCTATACATTATATTCACCTATAAAACATTGTAAGTACCAACTTTGATTAACTTTTAGAACCGGAACCATAAATAAACATAAGACATTTTACTCTCCATTGCCACATCAGTCATTAATCCCCGAATCAGAGCAGTTGCATCACGCGCAATCTATCACAAACTCATTACCATGAGCGTTCGACAAATGACTATAATGTTAGCGGATGGTATCATACGATATATCGAACGATCTACAATGCTGTTTCAAAAGGTTACGTGTATTTATGTGTTGTGTTAGCGACGAAAGCCGACTTTGATTTATTGACACGATTAAATTGCAACTGACAATGATAATGGATCGTTAGTATATAAAAACAACCGTTACATGCTTTTAAAATATGGGTGCAAACCAAAATCCTCTTGGCGGGTAGGTGTCAAACGTACAGCTGTTTGATCTATCTTTATTTTTTTCGATATATCATAGTATAAAGTTCTACGAACTGTGATATATTTGCATCTAATGTAAATTTATTGGAACTTACCTGCCAATATAATCGCCACAGCTTGGGAAATAGCTGACAGTTCACTTTTAGGAACAAAAACATTTTTTTAATTACCGAGGATTTCAAAAATGTAGGTGAGATGGAGAGCATCCAAACATCGAACTAATGAAGAGTTCTATTCTTTTATAGACCTTGCGAGTTTTATTTTTCAAAACATTCACACATTTGCACTCACGAATCAATCAACACACACACACAATTTTTGTATAAGTGGATTATGTTTCATTTTATATTGTTCGTAAGTATTTTTTTTTCATTTTTCATTTAAGATTGCGCTTAAAAATTCTCTTGTTGGCATTCCCGAAACAAATGTAGATGTAGGGCCGGCCGACTATACTTGACGTTATCCATAACAATATGGGTCTCAAAGATGTCACCTTCATCGTCTTGGTGCTCGTGTCCATAATCTCCCTACCATGTCCAGACTTAATAAATAGGGTAAATTTTATCCCGGATATACGTTCTCGTGGAATGTTTACGACATTTACATGTTTGCGAAACCTCTCCGCGGGCGAAACCGCGGGCGGAATCTAGTACTTACTAATAAAATTTAAATACATGTGAACTAATATTAACCTCATGAACATCTGCAACCCTGAGAAACTGAGATCAGTTCTGTAATTTGGCTATCTCTTTAGGCATCTATGGTATTTGCCTGCAGTACAAGAGCTACCATAAATGGCCAACTCGCAACAATTCTAATAACATGACATCCCGCTGGTTACCGCTAGTTACCGCAAGTTAACGACAGTTACTGCTGATTACCGCGGGTGGTCACACGTCCTAATGAGCCTGTTTGTGTTAATATTATAGATAAACCCTTATAAGTGCTGATGCATTTGGTCTATAGCTACTTAAAATGCAGAGACGTGCATTAGGGATGTCCCTATCGGATGGCCGTGTTGGGGAGACTTACGAGTAGAATACTAACCCTGATCCCACGCCAGATGGGTGTCGTAAGAGGCGATTAAATCCAGCCCGCTGGTGGTAGGCCTCTCGGAGGCATTATATTGGTAATATTGTTTTTAATTGTTAATTAGCACCATTATTACTATTGGAACGAAGTTCCTTATCGCGCGTTATGAAAGGGAGCTAGAAGGAAAATTTTCTTACGAAAAGTTAGTACGATACTTTTTGAAGTGATTCAGAGAGTTTTACAGAGATGGCGCTGTACAACTTTCTGAATCACGCTAGTAGCGTGAGCTCGTTTCATATTGCTGAATCACACACAATACTGAATAATACTTACTTAAATCGAAAGGAACTTCGTTCCATCCGGGTGTCCCTTGACACCTCTAAAGTTTTTTATAAAGCGCGTCACATACGGCGAAGATACGATAGTATTTTATGTTAAGATGCCTTGCTATAAAATATTATAGTATCTTAAGGTATCGCACACGGCTAAGATACGATAATATTTATATCCGCTCGAATCTTTCTCTGGGTCACACGTCGTATTTCCCCGCAATCTATATACAGGATAGTCTAATATTAATAATACGGCCTTACTACTAGATTTATTGGATAGCTCATCGGATGATGATTCTGACTTCGAATATGACTTAAAAAATTTTGCCACACGTTTCCATTACCGAACAATTTGGGTAGAAATTAATCATATAAAGTTTAGGAAAGACCGCGGTGAGTTTAATCTTTACGAAGACCTTTCATCGAAAATGTTTCAAATATATTTTAAAAAGTCAAAGGAAAGTTTATAGTTTATAGTTTCCAATAGTTTCCAATATTTTGCGTACTAATAATAAAAACAACAACAAAAACAGAGAGAAAAGGTTTTTTTTTATGGAAATATCCGGCAAACGAGCTGACGATCCACCTGATGGTAAGTGGCTATCGTCGCCCATGGGCATCAGCAACACCAAAGGCATCACTGATGCGTTGCCGGCCAGGAAAGAAAGAAGAAAAAGAAAGAAAGAACTGGCTCTCAAGCCCCCAGCCGGAACACGACGAGTCGTTTGGCGGCTGACTCATGCTGGTGGTAGCTATCCAGGCGAACCCCTGTAGAAATTATAATAGTAATAATGTTATTAATTAACAATTAAAATCAATACTACCAATATAATCCCTCCGAGGGCCCTACCACCAGCGGGCCGGATTAAGTCGCCTCTTACGACACCCATCCGGCGCGGGATTGGGGTCAGTATTCTAAGCCGCCAACACCAACACGGCTAAGAAGAAGTAAAATTAATATATTTCATTCCATTTTACATCGAATATTGTGCACACTCTGTGTAAGGAGCTTACGATATATTTTGGATCTTAAGATGGCATGTTACGATATATTAAGCATCTTAATATAAAATGTCCACATCGCTCGATATCTTAACATGCGTAATATGAAAATATTATCGTATCTTAGCCGTGTGTGATGGTTCATACAAAATGTATAGTGAGCGATATTTTATCTTAAGCTAAAATGTTATAGTATCTTCGCCATGTGTGACGCACTTTATATCTCCATGGTGTTCACCTACAAAGCTACCACCCTTGAGCATGAGTCAGCCGCCAAACGAGTCGTCGTGTTCCGGCTGGGGACTTGAGAACCAGTTCTTTCTTTCTTTTTATTCCCTCTTTGTCCGGCAACGCATCAGTGATGCCTGTGGTGTTGCTGATGTTCATGGGGAACGATAAGCATTTACCATCAGGTGGATTGTTAGCTCGTTTACCGGCTATTTCTATTAAAAAAAATATAAAAGTAGAATATTTAGAAACTTGACTTGTGAAACATAATCATTCATTACTCATAATTTTTTGGGTGTGATTGTTTGGCTTCAACTACTACTGGGCACGGGTCTCTCCTCTTGAGGAGGCCTAGAGCATACTCCACCACGCTGCTCCAGTGCGGATTGGTGGAGGGTAATTGATGTTAATACTACTAATTACTACCACGTTTTTTCTATTCTATTCTATTCTATTATATGAAAATTGGTGAAGTTGTTACTAATACTCCGGGTCATGTTTTGAGATACTTTTTATCCCGGAAATTTTGTATGGAATATTTTTAAAACATCAACCGATTTGTTTGAAAGCAACAAATAGTCCTTGCTTAAATTTATGGAATACATTTTTCAGTTTTTCAAAATTTTACAATAAAAAGAAAAAATACAAATTAATTTAAATATTGCTTATTTTTCAAAACCCGCTCCTGGAGGAATCCTTTGTGATTGTATCGTGGGGTTAGGTATATAAATTACTAAACATAAGTGCTTCAATATAAATTCAACGCTTTTTAAATTTTCTTCTACAAGAGGTACAAATAAGGTAAAACATAATTTCCGTATGCGAAGATTGCGAAGCTGCGGGCAACAGCTAGTAGGTAAATAAATTGCTTTGCCTCTCATACAACCGTTATCTTTTAAATCTTTTAACAAAATTAATATTATTGATCGGTAGATAGTTGAAATAAAATTCAATCAAATATCAATCAAACATCAATCACGGGGAGATCTCAAATAATCGAATAATAATGAGATCAGATGGATACCGGATACATTACGTGTTGAAGCTGACAGATATCACTAATAAGCTTGGCCAATCAACTAATTATTTAAGGAGAAAGATAGTTATCTATCTGTAACACAAATCTCATCAAACAACAGCATGTCACACAAATCTCGGGTGTCACACTCGCATCTGATTTCAACGGAAGCTGCGTGACGTGTGAATTTTTTTTTTTGATAAATGTATTTTTATAAATACAAGATGTCTGCTTACAATGTGTGTGGATGAAATCGGACTTGTAGAAAGTTTAATTGCGCTTTCTTTATTTATTCATTTAGTTATTCTTTATTTTCATATTTTCTTCTATAAACTTTTCCTTTTTTTATCGGAGTTCAAAAAAGGAGGAGATTTTCAATTCGACTATATTTTCTTATGTTTGTTACCTGAGAACTTTCCACTGGGTGAACCGATTTTGATGACTATTTTTTTAATCGAAAGCTGGTGCTTGTCATGTGGTCCCACTTAAATCTGAGCGAGATGTGACGAGTAGTTTTTGAGTTATCTTTAATTTTGAAGTCGGTTATTTTTTGTCAAGAATTATTCAAAACACATGTGCCGCCTAGTAATATCTGGTTTTCAAATTGATAAAATTTCTAATAATACTAATAAAACAAAGCTAGATTGTTTCAAACATAGTACAACCTCATTAATACAAAGTACAAGCAATCCTTTTGAGCTTACATCTAACGACCAACAGACAAATCGCTGCTTAAATTCAAAAGGGCCACAAGTCGAAAATTCACTTTTTTACAGGAGAGCCCGTCAAAGTTTTGATATCGGTTTTTGTTTATTATTTTTATTAATCTACGTTGTATATCTATGTGTTATATATCATCGGATGTATATTTTAAGCCTCTATTTGTCTGTAATTTTATGTTTCCAATAAGTTTTACCCAGTTAATAAAAACATCACATAAGTCCCTTTTGATTATAAAAAAAATATATAATGTTTATGAATTTTGTAAATAAAAAGCCACAACTCAAACAGAAAATACGTTTTATTGAGTCTTTTCGTATAATGTTTTTTGTTTAATAAGCTAGTTTTTGTTTATGACTAAATGGTAGCATATTAGCAATACCTTACAATAAAATTATAAAAAATCAACTATAAAAACCATCGTTTTTTGTTTTGAAAATATTCATAATCCGGCGAGCTCTGCTATTCATTCTATAAATACAGAAATTTAGTTATTAGTTAAATTGTTGACGGACACAATTCATGCGTACAATAATATTATCCGCTCAGGTGTCAAACAAATTTTACGCAAAACAGCGGATATGGTCAGGCCTATCTAGGTCCTAGACCAGGCATAGCGGGACCACCCACGTCGCAGCGCACCAAAATTACTATATCTCCAAAATTTTTTATGGAACATGTATATAAAATTGATGTTGTTATAATCTGTGTGACTTAAGCTAACAGAATATATAAAATTAAGTATATTTATACCTTCAAATATATTGTTTATTCCAGTGTCAAGTTGGAGAAAGTAAAAAAAAGCAAAAAAAGTTGCGAAAGACGCAATATTTTGCGTTATATTTCTATATTTATAAAATAAAATCATTAATTTATGTTATTTTAATGTTATTTATACAAGAATATATTGTTTTACAATATTACATTAAAAAATAAACATGTCGATAGACTTTTTATATTATATACCCCCAAACATAAAAATCAAAACTTAGAAATGTCCGTGGCCGTCTGCAGGCCTATTTTCTTTATTTTACTACGCAAAATATAATCGAAGATATTACAAATCCAACACAAATAATACGTAGTTATATGTCTTATTTGTAGAAAAAATAAATAATAATAATATATTGAATGTTTTTATATAAAAAACTAGTCAAAATGTATAAGGGTGGCGCAAATCATGATGATGAATGATAGTGATAACGAAGTCAATTTATAATCGAAATCTTTATTTCGAACTAAAGTTATGAATTAAAAAGTGTATATTACGTATCTATCTATAATAAATATAAAAAACTACACTTTATCAACAAATTTATAACAAAACTGACAAAATAATACGAAAATATCGCGACCCGTACGCGTGAACGCAAACTATAACAATGGCTCCGCTCAGACTGATATTTTATTAAACCGGCTTTATGTTCTTTATTTAACGATATTATATTCAATCCTTATCTTATTAACTATAAGTTATGCAAGTTTGAACAAGATAGCTATAAAAAAGAGATATAAAACACCGTGTCTGTGCAACCTTTATTCGGTTATGAAAGTCAACTTTTCTCCCCGATTACATATCAATTTCTAACTAAAATCTTTAGTTTGAACTAACGATATTAATTAGTGTTCAATATTTACCTTTTTATAATAAACATACACTTTAATCTCAAATTTATAACTCTATACACCAAAATAACACGAAAATATACTAAGATATACCACGCGTCAACCGCCACTAACAAACACGGAACGATGACGTCGCTTTGGCTAAGTTTTATTAAAATTACCGGCAGGAAATTGTATAACAAATGACATTAAATTCCATCCTTATCTTACTTGCCATAATTTGTGCAAGTTTGAGCAAGATAGATAAACCACTGCCAGTGATATACGGAAATATATAAGCGCGGGAAGAATCGCCCTTCTAGCCGGCCGTGGGCACTATTTTAAACCTTTTTGACCTTGCATCAATATTTCATTTAAAACTTAACACAATAATAACAACCTTGTTTAGTTTGTAATTATTATGTTAAGTTTTAAATTTAAACATTGCACATTTGTTTAAATAAATACTACCACAATCACCATAATTTTATATGCAAAACAGTAGCATTCCAAATTTTCCATATGAGATAATGTTATATTTACATGTATTTTTAAATCAATACGGTCGTATTTTGAAAAGTGGCACTTTTCATTATAACTTTCGATCCCATTTTAGGTCTTTTTCGGAATGTGGCCCTTTTTCACATAACAAACGTGCGTTCGCGCTGACTGCAGGGTTGCAACTGGGAAGATGGCGGCTTTGATCTGAAGTTAGCCACCTAAGTGTCAAAATGCAAAAAGGGCTGTTGTGCGATTTCTCCATTTTTAATGCGAAAACACTCTGTGTCTTTTTCGAATATAAAAATATAGGCAGAATAGATACGATTTTTGCTTTAAAAAGGATTTGTAATTTTTTCGACTTGTGGCCCTTTTGAATTTAAGCAGCGAAATGTCGGGGCGGTGTAGTGACTAGTGACGTAACACTTTGATTCAGTGTTTAAGTCGTTGTAACAAACTTGCGCTTTTGCGTCTTTAGTGCGACGACAATCGTGTATCGACAATGTCAGACAATCAATCGGGAGTCGCCGGAGAAAAATCGTACTACCCCGCATTTTTAGACGTCTGTGAAGTTAACATCTCTTATACATATACAGGATGAATTTTTCAAGTGTGCATGGATAGCCAAATCCGAAACTATAAGGAATATCAAAAAATGCTCAAAGCAGTCTCGAGACCGATTTTGATTAAAACTAATACTGCATCATTACATTTTTGAAATATCAATATTCCTAGCTAGGAATCGAACCCGTTGATTTTTAAAAACATCCTGTATTATTACACCATTCGATAGTGTCACTGAAAAGTATTATATTCTGGGAAGTAATGACAATGACAAGTAATGATATAAGTGACAAGTAATGACATGTAAATGTAAATTTAAGGAAAATGTTTAATTTCAGTAAACTGATATCAAACAACAAATTAGTCGCAAGTCGCAACAAAGTAGTCGGTGTGTGCAGCCCATATGCAGTCGCAAGGAACAAAAAGTTAATATCGATGTCACGACTGTCGCATTATAACGGACCGGCGGCATATTGCTTTATTTGTACTACCAGCAAAACAGAACGGGTATCTACTGATGTTTTAATGCGTAGTTTTCAGCTAGAAACACTGCAGTTAAGGTTACCAGATGGCAAGATTCAATGATGTTTAAATAAATATAGATACGTTATGCCCTTACAAATCAGCCGAAAAATCTGTTCCGATGTCCGCAAGGTACGCTTTATTGCTTTATCGCACGTCTTTATCGCTCTCGCGTCAAAACTACATCGCTATCTCTTTCTTCACCTGAATAAGAGTTCCCAATTGGGAACTTTTTGAGTCACAACACGCGCGCGCTTATGACATGTCTGCCTCTTTTTAACTTATAATATCATTGGCAACATTGAAATATCTGGATAAAACTTCAAAAAGTCGGGATTTGTCGATACAAATGTTTTTTTTGGAAAAAACCGACAAACCAGCTGACGACGAAAAAAACGGCTAGAGCGCGTTCTGTTGTATCGAGTGAATTGTCGGGACATTTTGTATTTTGTCGGGACTCTCGACATCATGTGAATGTCGGGACAAATTAGACGAATCCCGATCTGGCAACCCTAACTGTAGTATGTGTGATTCATTTAAGAAAATTTGGGTTTTGATTTTTTCCCATTTAATTAAAATAAGCTATTCTTTAAGTTCGCCGGATTGAATTTCCGGGATAATAAATGATACTGATGAATTATAATTAATTAATTATTAATTATACTTAATTCGAATTATAACATAGTGTAATATTGTATGTAAATCTGCTGAAGTAGCTTAGAAAATATCTTTTAAGCGTTTTGCATATAAATGCCTTAACCTTCTGACGGTACCCAGGTGCGTTCAAACGGCATTGATCCAGTTGTAAGACAAAGGGTGTACAGACAACATCACCACGCGGCTATTAATTTAACCGATTACAGTACGAGACATTGAGCCTGACTGACGATCATATCTTCTAATTGCATGTTACAACATTGAAATCTATATTAATAAATCAGACTGTGTTTGTAGTATAATAGTTTCTCAAACAAAAAAGTTCGGTAGTAGTTTTTCAAACAACAAAAGTGCGTTTTTACTTTTCCCGAATAGCGTTTCGGAAAGAACGTGTAAGGCAAATGCTTAAATTTCAAATTTGTCTGTTTTTTCAATTTTTATTGATATACACTTCTGTAAGTGTATAAAATATTAATCTGTATTTTTAGCTATTATCATTTCTGTACATACGTAAAATCCGTATCCGGGGAAATCTTAGGATTAAGCAACTCTGATAAATCTTTGTTGCAATTGCCAATATGACATTCCAGCTATCAGGCCGATGGTGAAATTTACATTTTGATTCACCTGCATATAATAATATTTCCTTCATTGAAAACACATTTAAATTATCTGTGTATGTAAAAATATATATATATTAAATAATTTTAGAAACTTAAACGTAGTCACGTTATAAACGCGCTGTAAAAAGCTCTGAGAAGAATAGAGCTTATAGTGCTTATAGTGACACACAAATTTTTCAGTCCATTAAGCTAGCTAATGCATATTACATTATTTTAATTTTTTAGTACATAAATTTCCAGTACACTTGACCTTTTTTCCTCGCACATTGATTATTACCTAGCAATTACTTTATACTCTCATTTACATACACAAAATACACCAACATCCGCTATTATACCTTGCAATAAATATCTCTGCATTGTTGTTCACACAAAAATCGCCTCTATGTATTGGCAATACAATCGATTTATCCGTGCACGCATCATATTACATTTAAATGTAACCTAATTTATCGCCGTAATTTATAGGTATTGCTGTGATCGAGTTCACACGACTATGCCACACTACGCATATGTCAGGCGCTCGCTAAACGAAATGTTCGGGGAATACTGCTGGGAAGGTTGACAAGCGAGCGAGCGAACCGAAAATGAAGCGTGTGAATCTTAGGTTTAAAAAATGTGTGTGTCAGCTCTGACGCATGACTGGAGTTTAAAGCCATCTAGTTTGCAATCTTCAAATCAATAACAAGATTATTAAAACGCTATCTAATTTACGATTGTCAAATCAGAATCTAGATGGTGGTATTACTGATCAGTAATTCAGTGTTACGAATTACAAGACTAACGCATAACGCAGAAAGATTGATTTTACTCTCCATTAATTTTCATACCCCGGCCTTATACCTATATGAAAATCGATTCTAAAGGATTTAAACTCCAAAAATTACTTAAAGTGAAAGGAGAATGCCCATTTAGTATGGAGAAATGTACTAACTTTAACATTTTTGTGTCTTGATAAAAATACCTTTATTTGATTATGTTATCTTAATAAATTTCACGTACTAACTTTAGTCAATGATAATATTAGGAAATACGAGATTTTAAACAAAATTAATTTGTATTTAGGTTATAGTAAACTCACAGTAATATGGACTCTATGTAGGCGTATTAAAGTCGATTGCGTATGTAATATCGATCTTTTAAGTTTCAAATTCATTTGACAGTCCCCAAACACCATGTAGTTTGTAATGTATTATAATCACAGAACACTATTACTCCTGGCTGATTATAATAATTTTCTAATTCATTTGACAGTCCCCTTACGTCATCTAGTTTGTTGTCATGGATATAATAAACTATAACTGTTGTATCATAATTATAATCGAATCAATGCAAACTATTGGCCCGAAGGATCTTAAAAGATTCCTGATTGGCCCTTATCCAAACATAAACGGCCCAATGGTTTTCTTTTGTAAAACGGAAGTAAAGTTACTTATTAATTTCAGAAAATTATTCGCAATATGGATTTTTTAGGAAATAGGGTAAAATACTTGAAATATTTTAGTTAAATTTTTTGTCCAAAAATCATTGTGACACAATTATTTTTTTAAGAGTACTGGCTATGGGCATTCTCCTTTACGTTTTATCACTTTTATGAAACAGATTATTGATTTAGTTTTACTTTTATTATAATCAGAAAGAATCACAGTGTGGATAATTTTGTCATATGTATTTAGCAATAGAAACAGTACTTTTCCTTTTTCTTTGCGTAGCCGTGAGCTAGTTATACAATAAATCTATAATAATTTAAAAGACACGCAATAAATATCCCATGGTTTAAGGTTGTACCCTTAATATAATGAACGATATAAAACTTTTTTTTTGAGACAACTTTCTGTTCGCAGTCATAATAATTGGGCCTAATCTCACCAGTCTCCTTTTCAAGAAAAAAAAAAAGTAAGAAAGCTTGTCATCCCGCGCAACCGTGTGTTCGGAAGCTCATGGCACACCATAGTTTAAAAATAGCTATAATGGTAATAATACGTTGAGCTTTACATTACATGTCCCGTCGATTGAGTGGCCTATAAGAACAGATTGGCCTTTCTACAGGCAATTGAGAGCCACAAAGCTTTTTCATCGTAGCAACATACGATAGCAATATGGCTGTTGACACTAATTATAAATTAATATAAAATGTCTAAAATATTTGTAATAACATTTAAGGGCTTAAAATATGATTTTTTATCGAGATCAATCACAATAAATTAAATATCATTAATTTAAAATGTTAAAAATTTCACTCACTGTCACGTGACCTCAAACGCCATTTTGAGAATATGACGTCATTGGAACAATTTTATATGGAAATCCAACAAACTTCAGTAGACAGTATTAGTATTTGTATTTGTATTTATTTATTGCTTTCATGCATGTATTACATATTGACAGATGTCACAAATAATTAAGCATACATGAGCCCAATGAATTGGGATTGCAATTGAAGTGAGTGGGTCATTTTACAATTAATTTGCTTCTAATTATACAATGTCATACAATATTAATTTACTTATTTATATGCAATACCAAAAAAAAAAATTAGTCTAATAAATTATTAATATACAATTTCAAGTATGTAGTATCAAAATTATTAATTATACAGTGTCAAATAATATCAATTTAAATTATTAATTATTAATATATAATGTCAAGCAATGTTAATGTCAAACAAAGTCAAATTATAGATATGTATAGTATTAATAATAAGAAAACAATACAGTAAATTGGTTATGGAAACACATCATGAAATGAAATACAGGCACCCTTTTGCTTTCTTGTTTTGGTAATTAGGTACTAGATTACTCCGAAGAACTCGTCTAAATCATAATAACATTTGGTTATGAGGAAATAAATATATAATAATAAATAAATAAAAATAAAAATAAAAATGAGGAAATTTTTCAATTCGTTTTAAAATGGTGTTAGTTCCGTAAGGTTTTTAATTTTGTCGGGAAGTTTATTAAAAATTTTTATAATCATGCTGTATGGACCTTTTTGGTACATGTTTAATTTAGCTGTAGGTATTACTAGTTTTTGTTTATACCTGCTTTGATATCTACGTGGTTCGTCATTTACTACGCTAAATAAAGTTGAATACTTTTTTACAAAGAGGGCAGCTTCTAAAATATATCTACTAGTTAATGTCAGTATTTTATGTTTAGTGAAGTGTGACTTACATGAGTCTCGTCCATTTAGATTTAGCAATGCTCTTATGCACTTTTTTTGGGTGACGAATAAATCTTGTGCGTCCACGCTATTTCCCCATAGCCCATCCACGCATAAGGGTATGCATAGTATGCGGTCATTGCCGTCTTTAGATCTGTGGTTCGACGTAATTCTCGTAAAGCATATGGTAGTAATCGGATATTGACGTCACGTGACTTTTTTGGTGGGATATTGATTTTTATTTATCAATTTTTGTTTTTAAATTGAAGATTATTATTAAAGTGAAACTTTTATTACATCGTCTCAAACTTTTTGGTTTGTGTGTCGCATGTCGCGTGGCGGTCGGCCGCGGAGTGGGGGTAAAGTGAAAGGCGCTCGATAGAGCAGCCGAGGCCAATATATCTGATTGAGTACGGGTGCTACTACATGATACATTCTGAAGGTCTGATGATGACCAGGTATATACTTATCGGTTCTCAGTAACTGAAGTACTTAGGATGACCTAGCTTTCAACATTTATCTGATTGAGTACGGGTGCTACTACATGATACATTCTGAAGGTCTGATGATAATCAAGTATATACTTATGTTGCTATTTCTTGATTTTGATAAACAACGACACAGCTAGTCAGTCCGAAAAATTGATCAACGAGGATGATGCCATTTTAATACGCTAAATCGAATATTTATCCAAAAATTTTTAGTTAAATGTCTAGTGTGAAAAAAGGTTTCACTTTTACCGTGGTTTCATAAAACCACACAATTACTTTTTTTATAATATTTTTTTCGTAAATATTGACGTTCTATCTATAAAATAAAAAATAATAATAATTATAAAATAAAAAAAATGACATGCATAAGTGTATCAGTGATACCTGTATGAATAAAATATTTTGACCTTTTTTTTTGAAAATAAAATTGAATCCTAAAATTAGTCCACATCCCTATTACTATGCCTATTACCGTCGAAACAAAAATAGCAACTGTGACAAAGTGAATCCAAATTGTTGGACACCTGTCATTTACCAAGTTACTTTGATGAAAAAATACTTGAATCTAAACTTTTGCATTGTTAATCTATAAATCAATACTAAGAAGGCAAAGTCGGTGCCTTATTTTGGAGAGCACTAAGCTAAGCACTGGACTACCAGCATTTTCCTAGATTCTCCTCATCTTATTTAGCCGTATTTTTAAGCACACACACAGTCTGAGCTAGCAAACATTGTACCATACATGCATTGCCTGGTGTTGCAATTGTCGACGCTGATCAATATCAAGATAGAATCCGGATACCCTGAACTGACAGGGTCATCAAGGGCTACGGGGTCAATCCACACGCTCCCGTCAGCACCGCTCAAGGCGTGTCGTGTCGTGACATGACGTAAGTGTCGTGACATGACGTGTGATGTGATCAGTGTGAGGTAGTTAATCATCGGTGGGTCGTTCTCGTATCTAAATCGGTCATCAGGATGCATGATAGTGTTTGTGTTCTGGCGCCGCGTGTTGGATTCGTGATTTTATGAAGAGGCTGACGTTTTTAATAATACTAAATGAACGGGGTTTTGTAATTTGTAGTACTTATCTTTACGTCAATGATTGTTTGTTATAGATTTATCCTAGAATGTTATGTTTGTGTTACTGTTTCATGCAAAAAGTACTGAACGGATTTGCATAAAATACAGCACACAGGTAGCCAAAGACCTAGAATAATGACTAGAGTAAACGCCTCGGTTTCATCATTAATCTATACATATTAATAAAATTGAAGAGTTTGTCTGTGATTTCGAGATAAATGATTTTTTCAAGTTGCAAATCGTTTCTTGCACGATTCCAACACCGAAAAATGAGTTTTTAAAATTTTTGTCTGTCTGTCTGTTTGTTTGTCTCCGCTAATCTCCGAAACCACTGAACGAATTTTAACAACACTTTTACTAAGATATTGCAAAGTGTTCAACTTAACAACTAAGCAATATTTTAGGGTTCTATACTAAAGAGTTCCTTAGGGATGGTTTGTATGGAAAAATAAAAAAATAGCAGCTGATTTGTTTTAAACTATTAAAAACGTATTCTCCGTACAAAAAGAGTTATACATGCATTTCTTAGATTTTACTTATATTGCATGGAAAGGCCAGAAAATGCATTTAAAGCCAATTTTTTTCATTAATTCAAATCCCTATTACTGAGTGGATATCTATTTTTGTATTTTGTTTTTAAGAGCATATTGTTTGCGTATCTGTGTCCTCCAATATAATTTCAGCATTTTATACATTTCACCTAGGAAGTGGTAGAAAAACGCAAATTAAGTCTGTATGAGTAACCGATATCCAATCTATACATATTAATAAAATTGAAGAGTTTGTCTGTGATTTCGAGATAAATGATTTTTTCAAGTTGCAAATCGTTTCTTGCACGATTCCAACACCGAAAAATGAGTTTTTAAAATTTTTGTCTGTCTGTCTGTTTGTTTGTCTCCGCTAATCTCCGAAACCACTGAACGAATTTTAACAACACTTTTACTAAGATATTGCAAAGTGTTCAACTTAACAACTAAGCAATATTTTAGGGTTCTATACTAAAGAGTTCCTTAGGGATGGTTTGTATGGAAAAATAAAAAAATAGCAGCTGATTTGTTTTAAACTATTAAAAACGTATTCTCCGTACAAAAAGAGTTATACATGCATTTCTTAGATTTTACTTATATTGCATGGAAAGGCCAGAAAATGCATTTAAAGCCAATTTTTTTCATTAATTCAAATCCCTATTACTGAGTGGATATCTATTTTTGTATTTTGTTTTTAAGAGCATATTGTTTGCGTATCTGTGTCCTCCAATATAATTTCAGCATTTTATACATTTCACCTAGGAAGTGGTAGAAAAACGCAAATTAAGTCTGAATGAGTAACCGATATCCAATAAATAATATATGAAATGAAATGAAATGAAATGAAATAATCTTTATTCATGTAGGTATCACTGACACTCTTATGCACGTCATTTTTTTAATCTACCAGCTTTTCGGAAAGGTGCTTTGTCATGGAGGAGAAGAAAAGCCGTAAAGAAACTCCTCAGCACATCTTTTAAAAATAAAACTTATATCTATTACAAAAATAGGTATTCTCTAACCTGTGCAGAACTGGTTGCCTAGCTAGTCATTTCCAAGCATCCTTGTCATTTAAATATTCATTTATGCTATAGTAGCCCTTGCCTAAGAGCTGAGCCTTTACACGTTTCTTAAAAGATTCCACTGGTAAGTCACGTATTTGTTTTGGGACTTTATTATAAAATTTTATACCTAGTCCCATAAAAGAACGTTGCACTTTGGAAAGACGGTACGAAGAGGTAGCCAATTGATGCATCCTTCTTGTTTGACGATTTGAAAAATCACAATTTTGTTTATATGCAGTTATGTTATTCCGTATAAACACTAAATTATTATGAATATATTGGGAAGCTACTGTAAGTATACCTATTTGTTTAAATTTGATACGCAAGGACTCCCTTGATTTTAGTTTATAAATAGCTCTAATGGCTCTTTTCTGTAATACAAAAATTTGTTCAATACCGGCTGCTTTGCCCCACAGTAAAATGCCATAAGACATAACACTATGGAAATATGCAAAATAAACAAGCCGAGCAGTGTCGACGTCAGTGAGCTGCCTTATTTTTCTAACAGCATAAGCAGCCCTAGCAAGTTTAGTTGTGAGAGATGCTATGTGCGGGCCCCATTGCAGTTTACTGTCCAAGGTCACCCCTAAAAAAACCGTGGATTCCTCTATATTTAATGTTTCATTATTTAATGTAAGAAATTTATTTACTTTTTTTACATTTGGCAACACGAATTCTAAGCATTTGGTTTTCTTTGCATTTAAAAGTAAATTATTTATAGTGAACCAATGTGAGACATGCGACAGAGCACTATTAACATCGTCAAAATTATTTTTATTCCTATCAGTCTTAAATATTAATGATGTATCATCTGCAAACAGCACAATGTTCGCATGGTTTTTAACATAATGTGGTAAGTCATTTATATACACCAGGAAAAGAAAAGGGCCCAAGATCGAGCCTTGCGGAACACCCATCACAGTAGGTGACCCTGACGACTTTTCATCGTTTATATTAACCTTTAGTATCCTATTACTTAAATAAGATGCGAGCAAGCTAAGGGCCTTGTTTTTCACGCCATAGTGACTAAGTTTAGATATTAATGTATCATGCTCAACACAATCAAACGCCTTTGATAAATCACAAAATACACCTATAGCATTTTGCGACGACTCCCATGCTTCATATATATGCTTTAAGAGCCTGGCTCCGGCATCTGTTGTACTACGACCTTTAGTAAAACCGTATTGCTCCGGATGTAATAAATTATTATTGTTGAAGTGGGTTAGCATTTGATTCAGTATGATCTTTTCGAAGATCTTACTGAGTGTTGGTAATATAGAAATTGGCCTATAATTATTAATATCCGTTTTTTCACCTGTTTTAAATAATGGTATAACTTTACTGCATTTCATTAGATCTGGAAATACACCAAGATCTATGCATTTATTAAAAACTACAACTAAACAAGGAGCTATAATATCTATTATGTGACGAATTATTTTTACTGAAATACCCCAGAGATCACCCGTACTTTTTACTTTCAGAGACTGGAAAACTTTAATTATGTCCCTGATTGTAATGTGCTTAAAGTCAAATACCACATTGCATTCCTTAACATTATCTCTTAATAGATAAAATGCTTCTGTTGAAGAAGAGGATAGTGTACTAGTTAATTTAACGGGAATGTTGCGGAAGAACTCTTCAAAAACGCTTGCCACTTCTTTATCAGAAGTGATTTTGTTTCCATTAATCATTATTTCATAACTAAAGTCACAAGATTTAGAGTTGCCGGTCTCATTTTTAATGATATCCCAGGTGGTTTTTATTTTATTATCCGAATTAACTATTTTATCCTTTATGTACATTGACTTTGCTTGAGTACAGATGATTTTGAAAATTTTTGAGTAATTTCTTACGTATTCCTGAAATGAGGGAGAAAAATTATATTGTTTTTCGTCATAAAGCTCGTATAATTTGTTTCTACTTTTAAAAATACCTACAGTAGCCCAGTCGCTAAATTTACTATTTTTACTTTGAATTGAAATATTCGATTAAACTCGTCATTAATATTTTTAGACAATGTATTGTAAAGATTAATAGGATGACCATTTTGAGAATACACTGATTTACGCAATTTTGTTTGAATTTTTTCTTTAAAAAGTGATATTTTTCTCTTTGTCACGGGTCTATATTTTATTATTTTTTTCTTATTATCGTGGCTGTTACGTACCGCTATTTTTTGCCCACAGTGGTCTGATCTCAACTTGCTAAGTATTTCTTTGTCTAATATCTCACAATTGCAAAATACATTATCGATACAAGTACGTGAAGTTGCAGTTATTCTGGTAGGCTCAGTAAACGAAGGATTTAAATTAAAACACTTAAACAATGCGAGTAACCTAGCAGCTATAGAAGATTCTACTAAAATGTCAACATTAAAGTCACCGCAAACTATTAATTCTTTTTTCGACACAAATAACCGTTTAAGGACATCCTCTAGAGTATCTTCGAATAGGCAAAAATCCCCAGAGGGGGGGCGATATATACAGACTATAATAAACCGCTCCAGCTCCACACAGGCTAGCTCTATAGTGCGCTCAATAGAAAGACTAACAATGTCCTTTCGATCTTTACAAGGTATATTGCTGTGCACTAAAATTAGTGATCCTCCATGGATTGCAGTCTCTCTATAGAATGCACTTAACAAACTGTAATTGAATACATTAATATTATTTCTTACACTTGTTAACCAATGCTCAGTAATGCATAGAATATGTACATTATAATCTTTAACAAATAATTCAATTTCTAACTCTTTGCCCGATAAGCCCTGTATGTTTTGATGTACAATATTCATATTAAAGTGCTTATCCGTTGTCATTAAATCTAGTTTAAAGTATTAATTAATGTACCTGAGCTGGTACATTTGTCAACTATAGGAATAGTGGTAGTACTACCACAATCAATATAAAATAGGTCAATAGACTTTGTTACACATGTAACACTATCATTTGTTAAATTATAAGCTAACAGTTTAGCTATATGTCTTCGATACTTTAAAGGTAAGTACATTTTATTTCCACTTAATTTAAAGGAAGAAAAAATATATTTATTTGTGTCAAAATAAACTATTGCATCATTATGATGGTATGTCAAATTATACATTGTCTGGTTTAACTTATAAATATAATTATTTTGTTTATCACTAAACTCATTGGAATAAGGAAAAGCACATAAAGTAAACTTGCATTTAGTATTTCTATGTAACAATAACAATTTTTCCACACATTTAGTTAATTCCCATTTCATTATATTTAAACTGTCACCGATCATTAAAATTAATGAAGTATTCTCATCAAGATTATCACAATTAATATGGTTCACTAAGTACTGGAAAGTGGCTCCTGGTGAGCATAAGTTTGTCACCGAATGTGCCAGATTACTACTCATAATAGACCCAAAATTTTTACCCAAACTATCACTAATAATAATAGTTTTCCTTTTTGATTTAATTAGTGGTGAAGAAGGTTGGGGGATGCTCTGTTTGAGACTTCCACTCTGCACTGCTTCAGAGCACTTACAGCTATTGTCCTGGTCAAGATTTAGTTTGTTGGACAATGATTCAAATCGCTCCATATTCTCATTGCAAACTTCTAACAGATGATCAAATGATGTTATATGCTCATTTATTTGCAACTGAGCTTTGCTATATAAGGTGGTCATATCCTGCAAAGACTGCTCTAAGCTATCTATTTTACTTTGTAGGTGCAGAGATTCAGTATCATACAGAGACCTATTATATTCTAATTCAGTCTGCATGGTTTTAATTTTATTAATTAAGGAAATACGTTCCTTTTTACTATGGCCTAATTGCTGGATACAGTTTTTGTGTTTTATTACTTTTTTGGTTTTAACAATAAATCTTTTTAATTTTATGTATTTTTTCAACTTATTGCTGCTGTTAAAGTTAATTCTGGGCTCTATGGTATTATCACAAGATGTCAGGTCAATAATGGGGGGGAATTCTTTATTATTATAGGAATCGTAGTTGACCAACTCATTGAAAAGGCTCTGTGTAGCATCACATTCTTGTAAGTCCTTCAGTTGTTCTAACTGAGACACGGTTTTGTTGGCCTCATGCAGACTAATAGCTGGAGAGCTAGTGAACCCTCCGAGTAACGGTCTTCCTGTAAGGCTAGAAATTTGTACACTTATGATTTATAGCATGCTAAGGGCAATAGCCATGACCTGCCAGGCGTCAACCCTGCACGTCATCAGCCCCTTTATTTTTTAAATTGTAAAATATATAAAGAAAAAAAACTTGTTCCTGTAAGCTTAAAAATTTTATAGGATGTAGTTTATTTATTGTAAATCTTGTAAAAAAATTGACAGGCGATTACAACGAGCAAAAGTATGTGACAGGTGAATTGAAAAGTGCACAGTTGATGAGGTAAAATAAACTTTCTCCTGTATAGTTCAAATTTGGATATGTTTTTGAGTAAACGTTTTAGAATAAATATGTACAATGACAGGCGATTTTGAATAGCATAAGACCTTGACAGGCGAGGGAAAAGCTGCTAAGGGCGTGCTCACTGACCGATCATCAAAACTCTAAGGCACTTCTAGCAGACATAGAAGCTTCAAATTTAGAACACAGTCAGGGTTTAGTGTATAAATCAAGGAAAACCTAAAATATTTTGCAATTTCAGCCCAGTTTTCTAGATACACTAACTGCATAATTAACTTTGTAATCCCATATAAATATAAAGTATTACAAAATTACATTTGCAGTTAATGAATCAGTGTATCTGTATTATGTATAATATAATGCCCCCAGATGGAATAATAGGTGTAGATAGGTACCTAGATACTATTATGTTCAAAGAAATGAAAAAGCAAAAATGGGACATGTCTTATGAAGTTGTACCAAAATCCCGCAAAATACTGAGTAGACTCAATTGCCCGAAATTGTTGGTATTCAAGAAGTAGAAGGTGTTGGAAAGGCAAAAAGGCAAAAAACTACAAAAAGAAATGAGATGCCATCAAAAACATAACTTGTAAAAAAACCAAGTCTCGCAACTCAGTTCTACCGTAAAAATTTGTGAGATCCATGTACCTAATGCCAAGTCGGTTAATTTATTCAGTCCCTACTTAAGGGTCCTTCTGTCTTAAGTTATTACGTAATTAGCTAACCTAACAACATCTTAAAGTCACCATATCAATATTAAAAATCTTTTATGTTATAAATAAACAGACTGACTTGGCCATTGCATGAAAACGCAATGTATGTAACAAGTAAATACATATTACATATTATTAAATTAGACTGTTTTGTGCGATTGCCAAGTCAATCTATTTATTTATAACATAAAAGATTTTTAATATTGATATAGTCTATTTAAGATGTTGTTAAGTTAGCTAATTACGTAATAACTCAAGACAGAAGGACCCTTAATTGGGATTGACTAAATTAACCGACTTGGTATTACATGGATTACTTGGCAATCGCACAAAACAGTCTAATTTAATAATAATATGTAATAATGTACTTGTTAGATACATTGCGTTTTCATGCAATGGCCAAGTCAGTCTGTTTATTTAGAACATAGGTAAAAGATTTTTAATATTGATATGGTCACTTTAAGAAAAAAAATTGACAGGCATGGCAGGATGGGTTGAAACCAACCAACCAACCAACCACTTTAAGATGTTGTTAGGTTAGCTAATTACGTAATAACTTAAGACATAAGGACCCTTAAGTAGGGACTGAATAAATTAACCGACTTGGTGTTATATGGATCTTACAAATTTGTACAGTAGAAGAACTGAGTTGCGAGACTTGTTTTTTTTATAAGTTATGTTTTTGATTGCATACAAATTTCTCGAGTATCGGATTTTTTTTTCTTTCTTCTCTACTACTTCTGCATTCCCTAATGCTTTGAACGCCTTCTGATACTCACTACAATTCTGCAATATTTAAGAAGGTATATTTACCTCTTAAAAACTACGGATTAAAATCGCAACCGGTCATGCATGAAATCCCGATAAGCTATGGCATATAGAAGGTCCCAATTTTGAATACAGTTCAGAAATACCTATAATTATCCATTTCTTTTAATTATTAGTGCCATATTCCATATAGATTTTTAAATTATTATTGTGAAGATGGTCCATGTTTTCGAGCATTAATATGGCACTAATAATTAAATTACAATTACATTAATTAGTATACAAAATTGGGACCTTCTATATGCCAAACCTTACCGGGATTTCATGCATTGACCGGTTGCGATTTTAATCCGTAGTTTTAAAGAAGAGGTAAAAAAACCTTTCCAAATATTGTAGAAATGTAGTGAGTATCAGAAGGCGTTCAAAGCATTAGGAAATGCAGAAGTAGTAGAGAAGAAAGAAAAAAAATTCCGATACTCGAGAAATTTGTATGCCAAATGTACGGTTCGAAATGTTCAAAATTAAATGATGCGCGGTTATGAAAAGTTCCTTTTACATATAGCACAAGTAATAATATATAATAAATATTCATGAAAAAAGTAAGAAGTTATGATTCATCAAATCTATCTCCGTACCAACGCGAACTGCAACAACAATTATTAAGAAGTGCATATTATAGTTATTACAAATATATAGCGAAATTGTCATTTATAGGAACCAACAATTCTTACCCCTGAAAATAACGGTTGGAACTTAATTGATGGTCATTACGATTTCAATTGGTTTTAGGGGAATACGGTTCTTTCTTCTATTAACATTTATGATATACTTTTACATGAAAGAACCTATTGATACTGCCGAAGCACAATCAACTGAAAATGAGGAACACATTTCAGGTAACATACAATTATTTTTTCAATAAGATTTAATATAAGTACAGTCCTATGTCATTGAGCTTGATATTCAAATCTTAATGACCTTATTGATTTTTTAAGTTTTTTTTTCTATTTTCAGAAGAGTAAAAGATTATCAAAGAGTCAGGTGATGATGAAAACAGTAGTAGGTAGTGAAGAGTCGGATAATGATGAAGAAAATTAATGTAAAAACTAATTGTAGATTACATTAAAACCAATAAAATATATTGTATTTATCATTTTTATTTTTATTTCATGTCACTCGCACTTTATAGGCGTTCACGTAATACCTCTTACTCGCACGACCTTAGCAGCTTTTCCCTCGCCTGTCAAGGTCTTATGCTATTCAAAATCGCCTGTCATTGTACATATTTATTCTAAAACGTTTACTCAAAAACATATCCAAATTTGAACTATACAGGAGAAAGTTTATTTTACCTCATCAACTGTGCACTTTTCAATTCACCTGTCACATACTTTTGCTCGTTGTAATCGCCTGTCAATTTTTTTACAAGATTTACAATAAATAAACTACATCCTATAAAATTTTTAAGCTTACAGGAACAAGTTTTTTTTCTTTATATATTTTACAATTTAAAAAATAAAGGGGCTGATGACGTGCAGGGTTGACGCCTGGCAGGTCATGGCTATTGCCCTTAGCATGCTATAAATCATAAGTGTACAAATTTCTAGCCTTACAGGAAGACCGTTACTCGGAGGGTTCACTAGCTCTTGGACTATAATCTCTAGCTCCGTGATGCGACTCAAAGCCTTCTCATGCTCATTACTACATTGATAGAAGGAGTCCACAACATGTTTGAGCTGATCTCGTTGCTCCAAAGTGTCCATATATTTAATGTGGAGTTCGGCGAGTTGATTCTTATAACTAGTGGTCAAGGTTATATTACTATCTTGGCAACTAGATGGCTCTGTATTTGTTGATTCACGCCAACGACTTTAATACATACACCTCTAATCTATACATATTAATAAAATTGAAGAGTTTGTCTGTGATTTCGAGATAAATGATTTTTTCAAGTTGCAAATCGTTTCTTGCACGATTCCAACACCGAAAAATGAGTTTTTAAAATTTTTGTCTGTCTGTCTGTTTGTTTGTCTCCGCTAATCTCCGAAACCACTGAACGAATTTTAACAACACTTTTACTAAGATATTGCAAAGTGTTCAACTTAACAACTAAGCAATATTTTAGGGTTCTATACTAAAGAGTTCCTTAGGGATGGTTTGTATGGAAAAATAAAAAAATATCAGCTGATTTGTTTTAAACTATTAAAAACGTATTCTCCGTACAAAAAGAGTTATACATGCATTTCTTAGATTTTACTTATATTGCATGGAAAGGCCAGAAAATGCATTTAAAGCCAATTTTTTTCATTAATTCAAATCCCTATTACTGAGTGGATATCTATTTTTGTATTTTGTTTTTAAGAGCATATTGTTTGCGTATCTGTGTCCTCCAATATAATTTCAGCATTTTATACATTTCACCTAGGAAGTGGTAGAAAAACGCAAATTAAGTCTGTATGAGTAACCGATATCCAATAAATAATATATTACTATCTTGGCAACTAGATGGCTCTGTATTTGTTGATTCACGCCAACGACTTTAATACATACACCTCTAATACATAATATAATTATGTCTGTCTGTGATTTCGGAATAACTGCATTTTTCATGTCTTAAATCGTTACTAGCACGATATCAAAACCGAAAAATGAGCTTTTTAATTTTTGTTTGTCTGTTTGTTTGTCTTCATTAATCTCTGAAGCTACTGAACGGATTTCAACACGACTTTACTACAATATCGAGTCTTCAACTTAAATTACAGGCAATTTTTTTGGGATCCATAATAAAGCGAGAAAATAAAATATGAGTCGATTTGTTTTAATCATACAAAAATCTTTTCTTCACACAAATTGAGGCATACATGCATTTCTTAGTTTATTTATATTTCGCAAGATGGAGCTAGAATATGGCACTGAAGTATTTTTTTTACTAAACATCTATTTTTATATTCACTTTTTTTAAATCATTAATTGCGTATTTATGGTCTCCAACGTAAATTTACCATTTTTTTATATTTCACTCTGGAAGGGGTTGAAAATCATAATTTAGTGTTGTACAAATACGAGTAGTAGACATTGAACAAATTGAATAATTGATAATAAAATACATAACTCCACTAAACAATACGTATTGCAGCGTGTTAAATCAAGCTTAGGATTGTTCTTTGAAATAACTAAGTGTTCCGTGATTTTTAGAGTTCCGTAGTAGTGATGTTGTAGTTCTGTTATAATGCAATCCTGAGGAATGTTCCTCAGTTGAGAGTGCAGAGTGCTGCATTTTCGCATTTTCTGTGAAGCAATATCTTCCCTTTGCCGAATTATTTATTTGCCAAAACTACAATGTAATAAATGTGATGCACCTTTATCACATAACTCACTCACGAGTTAACCTTAACTCTCTCTCATCGCTGAACCAATCTTGATGTGTTTTGGTATAGACATAGATTGTACCTTGGAGAACGATATAATTAAGACTACTTCTTTCTTTAAAGTCTGGGTACCTAATGTGAAATACTGATGGATCAGCAAACGTCATCATACAAAAGGGAAAAGGGAAGGGTATCGTAGGAAACACAAAATTTAGAAAATACTATGATGAAATAATAATAATAAGTAAATCAACCGGCTCAGTGCGAGCTAGGGTTGTTGAACCTAACTTAACTATTTAGTAAAACCTAACATAGCTGTGTAACGAAAAGATAAACGGAACAAACTTAACTTTGCCGTTTAAAAACTGTTGTCCCCAAATAATATGTATCGACATGGGTCCCGATCAAATTACCAAGTTCTGCAAATAGGTTTAAATTTTTTTTGTGATACTTACAAATTCACAGTTTTAAGATTTTTTTATTTAACCTATGTTTTACCCAAGACATATCTTCTAGCCGAATGTTTTTTGATTGCGTTGACGATACAGAATATTATATGTTTTCACAGTTCCTAGGGATTGCAGACCTGAGTGTTGGATTAATTTTAATTTGTTACCTTCACGCGTTCCTGAGAAAAAAAGGTCTTGAAATACAAACAGACAGGCGGGCAATGGAGTAAGTGATCTTAAGGGAACCGTGTTTTTTCTTTTGAGGTAATGAACCCTAAAAATATCGAATCGTTATTTCGAGTATTGACCTTTCATAGTAACGTGGTTCTAATGAGCGATCATGCTGCTTTAAGAGTATGTTATGTAAGTTAACTAAAGCACCTAAGATTTTTTCCGAAGCGAAGCGAGGGCAATAATTGCTAGTCATTAATAAATATTAATATAAAAACAACCACTCAGACAGCGACAACGCCCCACCCTCCTCCGCCGAAGCAGAGGAGCGAACGATCATCGAGGGCTGGTGGTGAGCACCACCGCCCGCCTCACGCTCAGGGCGCCGCGCCACGTCTCCTCATCGCGGCTGGCGACATCTCACATGGTGTGATAGTCTCGTGAAGAGCTTACTATAGAAATGATCCTATGAAGTAAGGTCTTGCACAATCTGGCCGAGCACCGGGATGTCTATGTCCCCCAAGAAATCTCAACCGCGTGATGCAGAGTTTAGCACAAGTTTTTAGCAGCGACATCTAGTGAGTAACGGTTGAAATATTTCCTTCGCCAAGTACATAACAAAGCACAAGTACTTTGCTCTTGGCAGAAACCAACACCACTGCCAACACATACTTTAGTTTGATCTCTACCGTGCGTAAGAAATATTTCAACCATTACTCACTAGATGTCGCTGCTAAAAACTTGTGCTAAACTCTGCATCACGCGGTTGAGATTTCTTGGGGGACATAGACATCCCGGTGCTCGGCCAGATTGTGCAAGACCTTACTTCATAGGATCATTTCTATAGTAAGCTCTTCACGAGACTATCACACCATGTGAGATGTCGCCAGCCGCGATGAGGAGACGTGGCGCGGCGCCCTGAGCGTGAGGCGGGCGGTGGTGCTCACCACCAGCCCTCGATGATCGTTCGCTCCTCTGCTTCGGCGGAGGAGGGTGGGGCGTTGTCGCTGTCTGAGTGGTTGTTTTTAAAACACTTTTGAAGCTATAATATAATTGTTATTGTTATGTTGATACATAATCTTCGTCTTAAATAATATTATCTTCAAATTGTTGAACGGAAAAAGAGGAGAATCGGCTTTATCAATGGATCGAATATGCCTAATGCATTGTTGTAGTGGTCTCAAATCACCTTCGGATTACTTTCAAGTCTTTCAAATTAAACTATTTTGAGGCATATCGCGTGGTTGGATGATTCAGTCTGTATACTACTATATAGGTACTCTAATGTATAGGACATCCGTACAAACATTTTTTGTGTTATATTATAAATACGTTGTCATTTGTTTTATATGGTTTTTTTTAAACACTTTTTTAAAAATTTTTTTGAAATATATTTTTCGATTTTTTTTTTGAAATATATATTTGAAAATTTTCATTTATAATATTTTTTTAATTTTTTTTGAATATTTTTGAAGTATTTTTTGTTTGAATTTTTTTTCTATAATTAGTGTATTTTTTATTTTTCTTTTGAATAACTTTTTTTTTTAATTTTTTTTGAAATATATTTTTCGATTTTTTAAATATTTCTTTTTGAATTACATAAAATATATTTGAAAATTTTAATTATATTTTTTTGACATTTTCTTTGAAATATTTTGTATTAGAAAATTTCTTTCTGTAATTAGTATATATTTTATTTTTATTTTAAACAACTTTTATTAAATTATTTTTTTTTAATATTTTTTTAATATTTTTTTTATTTTTTAGTGAAATATTTTGTCAACAAAATTTCATTGAATTCCATTTGTCCGTTGAAGTTTCACTTCTGCTATGTGTCCCAGCACACATTTAATTTTTTTATTTTTTTCAAAATCAACGGGTTCGATTCCTAGTCAGTAATATTAATTTTTCAAAAATCTAATAAGCAGTTTGTTTTAATCAAAATCAGCCCCAGGACACCTTTGACCATTTTTCGCTATTCTTTAAGTTTAGAATATGGCCATCTACGCACACTTACGCATACAGATTACCTCGTATCTATGTGAAATAATAAATAATAACATGGTGGCTGTGAGATGCCATTGTTTGAAGTATTAAAAAAAACGAATAATGCAATGTGGATATCAATTTAAAGAGCTCACCATAAGGATTTCAAAAAGATATAATCATGATAGGTTTTTTTAACAGCAGGCGAGTTTTTTTTTATTTTTAAATTTATACTAGTTGTATCATTAAGCCTGAGATTTTCGGGAACCTTCAAAATAAACCTGTTGGAGATTTTTCAGTCAGTTACTGTTTCATACTCAATCAATATATTGTAATTGTTTTCAGGATCTGCTGGAGAGAATATTCCGTCTCTTCGACGTGGAGAGGAAGGATCACCTGGTTCAGGAAGACTGGTTGGAATTCCTGAAGGAACGATTCACGTAAGTACTGGGACCGGTGGTGGCAACGACTAAAATGTTTTTCAATAGATTCCGACCAGTGACCATATTGTTAAAGCAATTCGTCACAGTTACTTCAGTCATTTACATTTGAATGTCATTCTTTCATGATTACATTTCAATAATTTCAATGAAACAACTATTGAGTTTAAGATAATTTCAAGGCTAAATATGCCATCACATTCATAAGCGGCTCGTGGTGAACTATGCACACAAAGAATAAAGCATTAGCACTAGTTTCTACTCTTGGTTCTTTACCATCCACTTTAATCCCGGCAATACTCATGCATGGTGATAGGTTCTTCTGTTTGGATAGCTCCCACAATGGCCCTCTGAAATCTTTTACGAGTTTCAGTCACAGTGGAAGTGAATCAACCATCGAAAAGTCAGTACCTATTAATGCGGTTCTCTCGCTTCTTTTTTGTCTAGCATAAATTCGTGGATGTCCTTGGTATCCGTCAATAATTACATTTGGCTTGCTTATCGTATTTACATACATAACATAGTCGCTCTAGTTTCAGTCCATTTTATTGTAGTGTAGTCTTTTCTCATTCAGAGACGAGAAGCAGCTGGAATTCTTGGAACAGGTGGAGAGCGTCGCTTACGTCCTCTGCGGGGACGGAGTCATCACCCTTGATAGCTTCCAGCAGATCTTGAAGAACAGAGTGGTGAGTGGTTCTTTACATTAGATTAGTACCAATCACAAGTATTAACAAGGTCCTAAAAGCAAATTGACGTTATGCAAAATGTCCTATTAGCAGAATGACCCATGAGCAGTGACAAGGTAAGTACGGTCCCTAAATCTATTCTTATATTAAAAAGAGGATGTATGTATGTTATGTGTCAAAGCTCCATACATCCAGTATTATCATCATCATCAAGGACTTATTTATTTAATGTGTATGTGAGGAGACCCAGCAGTGGTACAGATAAAGGAACATACCAAAACCACGTAACCCATTTTTTCCAACTTTTTACCGCCCTCCCCCCCCTCCGTGACCATCCGTAGTATATGAGAAGAACCTCTTGTTTTCCAAGGTAATTCATAAATACGGTTTTCAATATATTTTTGCAAATTTTTCAGTGTTCTCATCTGTAAACTCGAAAAGGCACGAAATTTTCTTAGAGAATATTGACTACGCGACGAAAACCTAAACCCCCTCCCTCCCCTCTGTGACCAAGCGTGGTGTTTTGAAGACCCCCCTCCCCCCTAAATGGGTCACGTGGTTTTGGTATGTTCCCTAAGGGGCTTATGAATTACGATGTTGATGAATAGGATTTCATAAACAATGGCTTCACTGATATCTAAATATTGCAGGTAACGAATAAACTCCTGCGTGTGGTGGACACTGATGGAGATGGGTACGCCACTGCGGATGAAATCATGGAGTTTATATCAGCTGTCTCCTGCACCCGGTTAGTAATATCCAAACCATACAAGCATTATGGCTTTCTGCCCATAGATGATCTTAGCTAAGCCTAAATTGTAGAAGTGGGATGGTCGACATGAATGATATGTGTTTCATTATCCAGCAGTCTAATAAACTACTAAATTAATTAACACTTGCTGCAGTGTAGAAAAATATCGCGAGGACAACTGCCCACGTTTTTTTAATGGATGTAGTCGGCAAATGAGCTGACGATCCACCTGATGGTAAGTAGCTATCGTCGCTCATGGACATCAGCAATACCAAAGGCATTATTGATGCGTTGCCGGCCAAGAAAGAGAGAAGAAAAAGAAAGAAATAATTTTCCGTAATTTTCTGCATGAAGTGCGTTTTGACATCGAGATGCACAACCTCTATTGGTGTTCGAAAAACAGAATTTGGTACAAGTTTTATCGTTAGGGAAACTTAGATAAGAACACTCCTTGATACTTGAGTTGGATACTAAAAAACGTAGGTTTGAAGACTCCTTGAGTTGGATACTAAAATACTTAAGTATCATAGTAAAATCTGCTCAAGGGCTATTTACATATGAGGATCGTACGGTTCTAAGTGAGCTATTAAACTTTAAAAAATCCTGTGTAGTAATGAACCTCAGATGAAATTGTTTTCCTTGCAGACCACGCAAGGGCATTGACAAGACCAGTGTGGACAGGCTCGAACAGCTTTTCCGACAAACGGTTGGCGACCAGAAGGAGATCACCCGAGAGCAGTTCCAGAAAATTGTCGTCTCCAAAAATGTTCGTAGTTCAAATGTACCATATTTTAAGAATAAAAAAATGTACCATAACTTAAAAACAAAGTGTTTATCATCAGCCATTTGGGTGAAGCAGCTTCCACAAAATATTTATTCTTTAATATTTAAAATAACCCTAAAACCGAGCATAAAACTTTTTATTTCCAGCCCTTTTTCACTGAGCGAGTGTTCCAAATCTTCGACGTAGACAACTCCGGCACGATCTCTCACCACGAGTTCATAGCGGCTGTGCATCGCTTCGGCATGCAGACTGCAGAGGATAAGATTCGGTTCCTGTTCAAAGTTTACGATTTGGATGGTAAGTTTTAAACGATAGTTAAGGTAAAAGTTTATAAGCTTTGAGAGACTGGGGACAGGGGGGATGTTAACCACGAAGGGATGGATACCCATCATGCGTCGGGACGTTCGATGGTGGAAAGGGGACGGCGGAATCAAATGATGTAATTCCTGCGCACACTCTCCAAAATGTATTCTGTAGAATACTGAGAGGCTAGCAACTCTTCGTCTGTGCTCGAGGCTCTGAATAATGATCTCAACCAATTTAGGGTCACCAATAAGCCTCTTAGCCTCTCGCCTCTCCATTGAACCTAAACAAATGGAGCTTTCTACCCTGACTTCATACTCAAACCAGTATTCCCCACGCGATGCCCGCCCTACACTCAAGGAAGGGGTCTACTTATTGTCCCAACTTTACAATCAACCATCCCCCAGGCGACGGCCTGATCCAACACCGCGAGCTGCAGCACGTGATGCGCGCCTGCATGGAGGAGAACGGCATGCAGTTCAGCGACGAGCAGTTACTGGACCTTACGACCGCCATGTTCGAGGATGCGGATACTGAGCAACGCGGAGCCATCACGTATGAGGGGCTGCGGAACCAGTTGAACAAGCATGGGGGGTTGTTGGAAAACTTGTCTATTAGGTAACATTTTGCATGGACTGTGCTCAAAGCTTAGCCTGCGATTTTCAGGGTAATAAGTACCTTGTCTTATTGCGGATCATAGACCATATTCTGGAGTCAGACATACATATTACTTATGTGAGCTAAATTTCATGAAAATTCATTCAGTAAGTTTTGCGTGAAAGAAGAACATTATCCATACAAACATTTTAAATACTACATACATTAGTATAATATTATGTTAATCGTCATCAAATTAGTAAATTTGCCACCTGAATGGTGATAAGTCTTCGTCATCTATGGCAGTAACATCTTGGGCATCACCGATGTAGGAATGTGGGAAGTAATATGTATGTGGGTTTTGGGTTAAAAGATAAATTATCCTTTCAACATTTACTATTTTCTCTCTTTCAGTATCGACCGTTGGCTGGTCCCTCCAAATCCAAAGCAGGAACAAGTCTCCTTCTGCAGAAAGCTTGCAAAGATGAAGCCATATCACTTATCATTGCCTTACATCAAGAATAACTACGTCTTACTGATCTACTTGACCGTGTTTTTTCTCGTCAATTTCGGTCTTTTCGTCGCCAGGCTTGTGGAGTACAGAGAATCCAATGTGTTTGTGATGTTTGCGAGAGCTTGTGGTAAGTTTTATCATCTTTCAACGACTGCACATTATAACGCAACATTGGGAACTCTATTTCTGTTTTAGTTTCATTTATCCTAACCTAACCTTTCTTGGTTAAGTATGCACACGTTTTCTTGAGTCCAAGCTCGCTAAATAATATATGGTGCTCAGTGTTATGCTGGCTTCATCCATTGTGGTCCACTTCAAAGCACGGGTTTTGTCTGCTGATTAGCCCTAGAGTATACTTTACCATGCTTTTTCAGATTTGTGGTTTTGACGACCCTTAGTGGTGTAATAGTTACTATGCCGGACCAATGTTTGCAGATGGTTGATAAGTTTAAATATCTGTTTTAGATCTGAGTGTGTGTTCTTGTCTTAGTGTGTTGTCTATGTCACCCACGACACATTGTATCTTAGTGTGAGACTATGTGTGTGTTTATTGTTTTAATCTGAAATTATAGTCACCCTGCCGAGTCATCCAAACAGTAACCCTCGTATTGTATGTACACGTTTGGGAGACAAAGCTTCAAACCACTTTAGAGGCTACACCCGAACAGATATTCTCCACCCAGCTCTCCCTTCCAGGTCAGTGCCTGAACTTCACCTGCGCCTGGGTCCTCGCCCTGATGCTGCGGCACGTCATTACCTTCCTGCGCGTCCGTGGGGCCGGCGCGCTGCTGCCGCTGGACCACCACGTCTACCTCCACAAGCTGACCGGTGTCCTCATCATTGTGTACAGCGCGGTGCATACTGTCATGCATCTTTGTAACTTTAGTAAGTATTACAGGACACTCAGGATTCCCAGTATTAGCTGGTACCTCTGGCTTAGAGAGGATGCAAATTAGATTTTCTTTAGGAACCTAAAAAATAAGCTGACTGGGGTCAACCTTCACAACGTAGTGTATACTGATATGCATCTGAGTTACTTGGGTATGTGTTGCTGTATTTTATGGGGCACTTATGGGCGTATTTTAAGGGCAATCAGATTTTCTTTGGAAATCCTTTTTGGCTGATCACATCATGGCATGGCACAGTGTAACTTTAGTGTGTTGCTATACTCATAGGTGTAAATAAGTTTAGGGGGACTCGAAAGCTTTTTAGGTCAGCTTTAACTTGTTGGTCAAATAATGTACACTTTACCCATTTTTCGGCTGCTCTTTTGTGCCTCAATGAATTTTAGATTCCAGATCAAAATGTTTAAAAAATAATTATGATTCTTTAAATGCACATAATTTTTATTAGTATCTTGACAAACTTGATATAACGTATACTTCCCCAGGCCTGATAGTAGTCCACGACCCAGTACTAAACGCCAACAACTACACCCTCTGGCAGTGGGTGGGGACTCCGGCGCCGGGTCTGTTCGGGCTGGTGGGGGGCGTCGCCAACCCCACGGGGCTGGCGCTGTGTGTGGTGCTCGCCGTCATGTCTGTGTGCAGCCGGTCTGCTGTCCGACGTGGGGGCAGCTTTGAGGTGATGGATTCAACCCATTAATAGCCCAGTAGGGAACGGGTCCTCTTGAGACCTAAAGCATACTTCACCAGCTCCAGTGTGGTATGATTAATTCCGAATGGTATGGCAACATTGCACTATTTGTCACACGGAGATGTTACCCACGTTTTCTACATCGCTGGAATGTATATCCCAAATATGAACAGTTGGGGTACGACCGCTCAGGCATGACCACCTTGCCTGGCGATCTCCCTTAACTTCGGGGTAAAGAAGAATCTGTTCAATATTTGAGCTGACGCTAATATACTTGCATGTGCATCCTGCTGATCTTTTCTGTTGAAGATCTTCAAGTCTTGTATCATCCAGATTAATTGCTTTTCAATGTAGGTTCATCAGAACAAAAGATTAATACGAAAGTTTTAATAACCAGTCCTTATTAAACTTTCTTATGTAAGAAGATGAACTTATTTAGCTTTTTTGTTTATGTCCTAATGCCATTTTAGATATTCTACTGGACGCATCTACTGTACGTTCCATTCTGGGTCCTTCTGATCTTCCACGCGCCCAACTTCTGGAAGTGGTTCATCGTTCCCGGCACCGCCTACGTCATTGAGAGGATCGTCAGACTCACTTGGATGAAGTAATGTATCTTATTTTTAGATTATTGGTTTTAAAATAATTTTGAGTGTTTCGAACACTAGCCTTCCTTATTTCAATGAACCGAAATATTGCTCAAGATTGATGTTTGCATGACCGTACAGTCAGTATTAATATGTATTTATTTCTCTGTGTGGTAGTTTTAATGTGTGGTGGTCCCACATGAATAGCTTTAGCTTTGTTGAATTTGTTGTATATCACACTAACGACTTAAATTCTAAAGTATAAAATAGACGACTGGTTTTATTGTGACGTTAAATGTAAGTGCAATAAAAATATTAGTGTGTGCGTCAGTAAGTAATTTATACCATTCTGTCAACAAAAGTTTTTCTCCAGCAGCAAAATTTTAACATCAAGGTCACCAAAACAATCGTATTTTAAATATTCGCAAGATCAAAACTAGCAAACATGTCTTTTGATTTCACCAACACTTTCCCACCAGATCAAAACGTGGGCAGACCTACATTTCCTCGGGCATCCTGCTGCCGTCGCGCGTGACGCATCTCGTGGTCAAACGACCGCCGCTGTTCGAGTTCCACGCCGGGGACTACGTGTTCGTCAACATCCCCGCTATTGCGACCTACGAGTGGCATCCGTTTACCATCAGCAGTGCTCCGGATCTTGAAGGTATGAGAAGCAGAGGGAGATCTTCCGCTAGGTGTCATGCCTGGGAAACTGCTGGGAAACTCCATATGTTCGTGTTCGGAACTAAACTATACATAGTTGCTCGCTCTTGAAGACTTTGATATCGTGATTCAGGTCAGGCAGGATATCACCATGTGACAATGCAATGTCGATAACTTTTAAAGCCCTCCCTCACCTTTGGCATCAAATCACACTCACCACAATCACCTCACAATATTGGCATCTCACCAAGGGAAAATTAATAAAGGTTCTCTAGAAGTTTGACCCAAGCCCAGGCTCAGCTTAAGTAACTTCACAGAATACCTGTGGCTGCACATCCGTGGAGTGGGAGAATGGACGAACCGGCTGTACTCGTACTTCGAGAGCGAGCAGGAACGACTGCACGGGCCGGAGTCCATGCCCCATGAGTGAGTATTGCACGAGTATCCTGTACTGTGGCTATCAACACTAGCTGAGACAGTGTCGTTTGTTTGCCATACTCATATGGAGAATTTTGGAAAATGATGGATGATGATGATTGGAGATGTAAACACGCCAACAAAATTAATTAACTGATTTGTTAATTTTCTTATGATTTAACTCTTAAATTTTTGAAAGGCTGACGGACTGATTGCATCTGAAGAAATGATAAGAGGTCACCGTAGAATATGGACATGAATAACACTACAGTACTAGAGTAGTCGCCAAGCTCGCTCTTTCTACCCTTTCTTGAACATCCACATGTTATTGCTCCAGAAAAACCTTAGATGGAAGGATTTATAAGCTCTTACGTTCAGCATGAAGGCTTTTTTTAAGTCAACTTTTTTGTGAATGATTGGTAGACGAGTAGCTCGCTCCAGTTCGTGTCACAGTGCCAAGAACAGGAAGGGTTCAGGAACGTCCAAGAAGCGCTCCGTGGACTTCTCCCCAGCTGGCTACTCCAACGACGGCTTCACCATGGATGAAGGACTCCCAGCTAACGGGTTGCCGGGTAATGTGGAAAAATTTCATATTTTACCTCTTTTTAAAAGACTTTAAGGAAAAGACGAGGATCTTAATTGATGGAGTTAATTTGAACAATCCTTTTTAAGGAAAAAGAAAAATTATCTCAATGATTGAAATATATACCTGTTTTATTATTTACTCGTAAATTTCTACCCTACGTTCTTTGAAAATCTGCTTGGTTTCGAAATAATTTGAAATTATATCTTAAAGAATTATTTTGTTCTTCCTTAGCGATAACACCATTTCTTACAATGCATAAGCATACACCATATTCAACATTTATATGATGACAATGTCATAGACATTGTAAAGTGCATTAAATACTATTTTATTATGAACTCCAGTATTGTCAACTCCGAAGCCAGCCCGCAGTTTCCTGTCTCCACTGCGGTTGCTGGAGAAGTCCAGCTCGATGCCCGACGTCTACAACAACGCGAGGAAGAAGCAGCGCCTCATTGCGTTAGTTCTTATCATCAACCGTTGTATCATCTTTGTTAACTATATGATTAACCTGGTTATAATTGACACTCTTGAATTCGTAATGTGATAATGTAATCTTTTCAGGGGAATTTAACTTTTTTGAAGTTATACTTCTTTTGGCGCGATGGAGAAAAATGATGAGAGTGAATTTTTACGATGCGCGCGCACACCGACAGCTAAATTCTACATCGTGAAGTTAGCTAAATTCTAAATCGTGAAGTTAGTTCTAGATGGCATGCATCGTGAAGTTAGCTAAATTCTACATCGTGATGTTAGTTCTAGGTGGCATGGTATCGTAATAGAACAATGATCTTTTGCAGGTTTCTCTGAAACTAATAATACTACATAATTTTTCCATACGCCAAAGAAGTATAACTTCTAACGCGTGTACATAAGTACACACACTCTTTTTAGGTTTTTGTCACGTAGTCAATATTTTAGCAACCATGCGCCACACAAGTCGTCAAATACAAGCAAAATTATTATTTTTTAACTCTGTTTTTGCAAAAAAATATTGAAGACCGTATTTATAAATTACCGCGTGAAAACTAGGGGGAGGGGGGGGTCTTCTCATACTATGGATGGTCACGAAGGGGGGGGGGAGGGGGGGAAGTTGGAAAAAATGGGTCACGTGGTTTTGGTATGTTCCCTTACGTATGCATCGACCTTTATTCTTCCACCTAAACAGTCTCCAAGACTACGCCCGCTGGGAGTCGGAGCGTAGTTTCGACGAGTGCGAGCTGCGCCGCGCGCGGCTGCGGTCGGCCGGCGCGCACCGCTCGCCGCAGCTCCGCGCGGCCGCGCACAGCTTCCGCTACATGCGAAACAAGCCTACCATCATCGCGTTCAAATCGCCCAGTGTGGAGGAGCGGAGGCGGTCTAATGACAGTATTCTTACTTTGGGTAAGTTTGTGGGGAAATAGTTTGAAGGTGGTGCCCTGACTGTGGTTTTGCTACTAGCCCACATATGAATAAACGAAATACCGCCATAAATTCCAAAGTTAATCCGTGACTTTCCAGTGGAATTGGAAGGAAAGGAAGTGGAATCTCAACTCTTACTCAAACTCTTACTTACTTACTATTAAATAGGTACTGTAGATGAGTACTTAATTGACAAAGACGCATGGAAATGACCACCTCTGCAACCAATTCCGTTCAAGTTAGTGATATTATTTTTGTAATAAATAAATTTTTAAAAGATGTGCTGAGGAATTTCTTCACGGCTTTTCTTCTCCTCCACGACAAAGCACCTTCCGAAAAGCCAAAAAATAACGTGCTTAAGTGTGTCAGTGATACCTATATGAATAAATTATTTAGAATTTTGAATTTTAAATCGCCATCACATTGACATCTGTAGCGCCAAAGTCATCTTTCGCGGTAACAGTTTTTATTATTTTTGATTGGGACATTTGGGATGTTCAAAAATAAATTGACTTCAAGTTACCTGTCGTATAGATGCCGTGGTAGAGATATAGCTAAATAAATTTCCCTAAAAAAATACAGTGAATTGACATTATTGTACATTCTATTCATTTTAAGTATAATACGGGAACTCACGATATATCAAGAGTCAAGAGTTTCTCCGCGCCACCGCAGTCTAGCAGTGACCACGATCCCTGTAACGGGGTCGAAATATCGGCGTATAATATAAAATATATATCGTGAGTACCCGTATTATACTTAAAATGTTTTCAGTCCGCGATGAGTTAAGTCTAAAATCATGTATTCTATTCATTCTCTAGCTAGAAGAAGACTCTCCAAAAGCCTGTCTCCCGACAAAGACGTGGAAGCGAGCGAGAACCCTGCCATCAATGTGGTCAGTCCCTCCGAGTCTTCTAATAGTGAATCCACTCTTTCTAACTATCCTGTTGGAAAATCTTTGAAGGTAAGTGAATCACGATCGTAAATTCAAAGTTCTTTACAAAAATTTCTGTAGGGAGGTCTTTTTTGTAGATAGGCAAAAGGCAGACAAGCCATTATAATAGGCTTAGGCACCACCAAGGTGTGGGCGGCCAAGAAAGAAGAGAATAAAGAAATAACTCGCTCTCAAGTTAAACTAATTATACTGGCAATAAGTGGATTATGGTGGAGGATAAATTTTTCTAAAACAAAAAATTGGTATAGGGACATGTTTTAGAAAGGATATACGAAGATTGCTGATGATCTAGTGACTTTTGGAAAACCTTAAGCTTATTTCGAATTTGAAATTCTATTGAAAAAGTAGTTTTATTCAAGTAGATTCCAAAGAAATAAAGATTGGAAAAATAAATTTTAGTAATGATGCTAATTATGTGTAATATACAGACGACTTTAAGTCTCCAGAGAAAATCGACAGTAATTCCAACTAGCGAGTACGTGAGATTCTTGAGCAGGAACAACCAAAAGCCTCCCGTTCCTGAAACAAATATGAAGGTTATTTTGATTCGCTGGTTCTGTTTTGTGTTGTTGTTCGTTCTAACGTTGTTCTGCTAATTCATGTAATTGTTGTGGATTATGTGTAAGTATTGGCTTGGAACGAATAATCATTTGTCTTACATGTTATAATAACGCTTCACACTCATAGCCCCACACTAGGATTCCCTGTGTCGTGGGTGCCATGGACAACACACAAGACAAGGACATTCACACCCAGACCGAGAACAGAAATTCAAACTCATCATTCAAATTTCCGCCTCGCTGGGAATCGAACCCAGGACCCTTGGCGCGGCGATCCGGCATGGTAACCATTGCGCCACAGGGGTCGTCAAATAATATATCTGTTGGAGTATTAAAATAAAGTATTGAATACAATTTACTTGTATACCATACTATGTTTGTAACTAACTCTATAAAATGCGTTATGAAGGGTATTGGGTTATTGGGTTATGAAGGGGTACATACAAAATACGCACGAAAAAACATCTCTTCCTGGCGGTCTGGGAAAAAGAAACGGATCGTAAACTATGGAAGCTTATGATTAGACTTCCTATCATAATTATAATACCTAGTCACTGTTATCATCATTTATAACACAGAAAATTGTAATGCACATCTCTGGAGGAATTTCAGCGTCAATTCAATAGTCACACCTTCTGAACTTAGTAACTTTTCCATTCCTGTATACGCTGGAATGTATTTAAATATTTCTAACAGTGCTTACATACTAAATACCCTTCCTTACCATTACCATTTTATGTGTACATATCGGTTCTATATCCCTAATATATAGGTTTTGTATTAGGTTCATAAAATCTCGGTTCCAGATTTACCTAGACGGCCCCTATGGTGCAGCATCCTCCCACATATTCCGCGCGCAGCACGCGGTGCTCATTGCAGCTGGTATCGGCGTCACGCCCTTCGCCTCCATCCTGCAGTCCATCATGTACCGCTACTGGAGCTCCAGGAACGTCTGCCCCAAGTGCGAGCACACCTGGGCCAGCGATCTCACCAAGATTATGAGCTTGAGGAAGGTGGGTATTTGAAGGTTTTAGCGTATTAGCAGTATAGACCTAATACAGATATTAGGTCTGTACTGTATCGGCAGATTGAATATAAAGGATCTCACTAAGATTATAAGCTTGAGGGAGGGAAATGTGATGTGCATAGTTGTGCAGTCCATTTGGTCTGTGGGTCAGTAATCGTTCAGAGACCTTTCTTCAAAGATGTAGATCCCAAGTTTTAGCATACCTAAGCTAGTGCTCTTATTGAAATTATGAGCTTAAGGAAGGAAAAAAATATTTTTGACAATATTTTGCTCCTGAAGATGTAGAAAATGGTGATACAATGATTTTTTTATGAAACTAGCCGACTTATGGTAAGTGGCTAGTAATACCAAAGACAGCATCGGCTGGCCAAGAAAGAAGTTTAATAAATAAAGTGTCACTAATAACAATGACTAATATTAAAGTGTAAACTGTGGAACGAACTTCCTGTATCAGTGTTTCCTCTAAGGTATGACATGGTGCCCTTCAAGAAGCGGGTCTATCTATCATCATCAGATTTGCAAAAACAGTTAAAAAATAATAATTTTGCTTATATTTGAGGAATTGTGTGGGGCAATGGTTGCTAAAATATTGACTACGTGACAAAAACCTAAACCCCCCCCCTCCCCTCTGTGACCAATCGTGGTGTTTTGAAGACCCCCCCCCCCTAAATGGGTCACGTGGTTTTGGTATGTTCCCTTATGAGCGCTTCAATATCAAAAGTATCATTAATAACATTGACTAACCAAGAACTGTACATGTTGTTACAGGTAGACTTCTTCTGGATCAACCGCGAGCAGCGTTCGTTCGAGTGGTTCGTGTCGCTGCTGTCACAGCTGGAGATCGAGCAGGCGGAGCTGGGCGCGCGCTTCCTGGAGATGCACATGTACATCACCAGCGCGCTGCAGCGGAGCGACATGAAGGCGGTGGGGCTGCAGCTAGCGCTCGACTTGCTGCATGAGAAGGTAGTCATCGATATGTTAGCGCTTGGTTTGCTGCAAGAGAAAGTGACTTGATAATTTTGAATTTGGTACAAATACAAATGTTATTTATTGTTCACCAATTTCGACACAATAAAAAATATATAAAAATAAGAAAACAATCGGTGGTCTTGTTGCTAATCAGCAATTTCTTCCAGATAATCTAAATAGCGGAAAATTATTATGCATAGGACAAAGATTTGTTAGGTAGTGTGGACGAATAATTTACTAACATACCTATTTTAAGTAGAGTTTATTTTATTTGAGTAGAACTTGATTTGCTATATGAGAAGGTAGTTATTTAAAGAACTGATAATGGAGCAAATGAGCTACGCGATAATAAATGGTCACATTCGCCTGGACATCAGACTAAAGCTTAATACAATAGTATAGATACTGATCATGTAAATATAGGCTAAAAATATAAATCCGTTATTGGCTGTAAGAAAGTTTGTAAAAGACTTCTATTTCCTTAAAGAGATGTGGATTTTATAACAGACTAGCTGTTGCCCGAAGCTTCGCACGCGGAATTTTGCTTATCATATGTATGCCCTATTTCACCCCCTTGGGGGTTGAGTTTTGAAAAATCCATCCTTAGTGGATGCCTACGTCATAAGAGCAACGTGTGCAAAATTTTAAGTTTCTAGCCCTAAGGGTTGGCCTGTGCGTTGATACATCAGTCAATCACTTTTGCCTTTTATATTAAACTAGGAAATCGATCTCGCTTCGCTTCGGGAAAAATAGTAAAAAAAAATTATATATAATATAGCCAAGATAGATAGAGATAAATAGAGTCACCCAGTGATAGTGTAGCTTCCCAACAGTGAAAGAATTTTTCAAATCGGTTTGGTAGTTTCGGAGCCTATTCAATGCAAACAAACAATCAAATTTTTCCTCTTCACCTCCACATTTTTCCTCAAATTCACTTTACAGGAAAAACGCGACCTAATAACCGGCCTGAAAACCCGCACGAACGCCGGGAGACCGAACTGGGACAAGGTGTTCCAGCGGATCCAAGAGCAGCGGCAAGGGAAGGTGACGGTGTTCTACTGCGGGCCCCCACAGCTGGCGCGGATACTGCGGGTCAAGTGTAACCAGTTCGGCTTCCTGTTCAGGAAGGAGGTGTTCTAGGTACAGAGAGAATAGTAGACGTACACGTAGTCATTAAGGATGCAGGATTGGAAGAAGTTAGAGAAAAGAATTGAAGGAAGTAAGAGAAAGAAGAGATAAAAGAAAAGAATAAAGGAGAGGTAAGTATCAGAAGGGATGAAATTACAATATGGGATGATGAAGAGACAGATGATGTTTTCGACTTATGGCGTCTAAATGGGTGTTAGAGTGAGAATGAAAGCAGAATATAAGGCGCCATGGACGGCTTGTCGTTCAAATCGAATGCCAATTCATTTTTCAAGTTTGTTAATGAGATAAATTTTGATATTGTAGGTTACGTGTATGAATATGAAATTCAATTAAGTGCACAATTTTATTAAATACTCCGTTTTCGGATTAGTTAAAAGTTGTTTGAGAAAACATGTTAGTGGTCGTAGCACACATATCAACTCGTAAACGGAACGTAAACGTATCAACTCTTGCATATCAGTATTCTTTGTATGAAACTCCCTACTGTAAAGCACACTTATCGGATTCGTAACGTAATCGCCTCGCCTCGAGACAAGCTCACGAACCGCGGTACGGTGCGTGGACGACTTGCCGTACCCGCACTTACGTCTCACCGTACGCTATCCGTCGACTTTCCGTTTCCTCGTGCACGCCCTGCGCCGCGGCTACCGCTGCGTCGGCGAACTGCTGTCATTCATTCCGTCAACCAGCGGCCGGCGAGCCGTAGCCGAGCCGATTTTGAGCTGTTGGTCGGTTATAACGCGCTTACGTTAGGTTGACGGCGAGGCGATCCGGTGCCGATCCCTTTCCGAGTTGATATGTGCGCTACGACCATAAAGCAGTGTTGCCAATTTAGCCCTTTCGGGGCTAGATCTAGCCCTTTTTTCGGGTTTTCAGCCCCTCAAATAATTTTTTAGCACCTAGCCCAATTTCTAGCCCCAAACTCATTTTCCGCTATCTTGAAAAAAAAGGGATAAATTCAGGTTTTCCATGAAGTTTTTGATGCAATCGATCGAAAAAACGATAATATGTAGTGAAAGATTTCGAAAAAAATTACCATTATCATACTTGTGGAGCACTTGTAGAGCGTCTGACGACCTTTTTTTTTTTTTTTTCGCCGTCACCTCTGATAATTAAGCAATAGCCCCTATTTTCAATGGATTGGACGAATCTAGCCCTTTTTTTAGCTGTGTTTAGCCCCTAAACCTAATACCGAGTTGGCAACACTGCCATAAAGCAGTAAACGTGTGAGGAGAAACAGATTAAGAGAGGGAGATAGATGGAGTCATGGCTGATGTCTATGGATTTGCAAGTATTAAAACAGTTGATCGTATTACAAGATTCGTACTTAAATAGCTCAATAAATATTTACCTGAAAAGTCATGAAATATTGAATTTATTGGTGCTCATACAAAGATACTTAGTATTTAAGGAACGAAAATTAAATTGAAATCTCTTTTATATCAACTAATGTTCTACCGCATGTACCATTTTTGTTCTATTTCAACTTACTTATTTGTTTTTAAAACTAAAACCTTCACGACTTTGTGTAATTGACTTTATATTGACTTTATATAAATGTCTGTGGTTTGCCAATTGTAGATGCCAAGTTCTTTAGGAAGAAAATGGATAGGTACAATTGGCAATAATTGGCACATCATTTTATTTTTATTGTGATACGTTTTCTTTTGATTTGAACTTCTTTACGTAACATTGCTTTTCTTGATACATTCATTAGAATAACACCTAACGTTTATTTTTATTTTTCTTTAATAAATATTAATTTTCTTAGAACTTTTTGCCATTAAATGTAATGAAAGTACCTGCTTCTTATTAAGTTTAAGTGATATTGTGATTGAATATGGAAACATTTTGCTTTTTGTTGAGATATTATTATTTTTATGATTTATAAATGTTGATTATGTGATTTATTATGAAATCTTAATAGATTGTAAATGATAAATGTATTTTACAATCTATATTCAGAAGTTACCATGACAACCGAAAATATTGTCTAGTTATTGCTTTGTTGATAAGTTATTTAAGTCATTTGTTTTTGTTTGGTACTTTTGATAAAATTTAATGATGTCGTATTTTTATTTTTATAGAAAATAAAATTTGATACAAAAATTCATATTTATTTATTTAACCTTTATTGACCACAATAAAATATCACGGTACAAATGGCGAGCTTAATGCTTAGTGCATTCATATTATTATTTTTTCTTGCATCCTCTCCATGGAATAAACTTAAATATATAAATATAAGGCTTACATGAAACACAAGAAAATTAATAATAAAAAAGGCACAGCGCCCTCTATTATTAAGTTTAATATAATGTAATAAAATATTTTAACGTACTGGATAAAAGTTTTGTTTCTTTTGACTTTTGTTAAGTGAGCCGGTTGTCCTTAGGACGAAATAAATAATTTTCCTGATAGTCAAACGGGGCAGTCGAATTAGTTTTCCAGGTAATGCCCACCTAGTAAGTAGTTCCAATTAATGGTAGTAATTAGAGATGCGCCGAATAGTGGTTTCACCGAATAACCGAATACCGAATATTATTCGTTTTAACCTTTACCGAACCGGATATTCGGCCGAATTATTCGGTTTACCATTTACCATCACCATTTACCAAAAATATTGTTTTGAGGTTTAAAAATAAATACTGATTTAAGGCTTAAAATAAATGTTGACTATATAAGTTACTATAGGTTAAGAAATAAATATTATGTTGATTTGATGTTTCAAAATAAATGTTGAATTTGGAGTTTCATTGCTTTATTTTATTAACTTTATTCAATAAATTCTTCATAGGAATTCTTTGACTTATAATATAACTAGTCCATTGAAAAGTTACATTTGGGGTTGCGTTTTTTAGAGGACGCAATTTTATTTTTTTGATGTGTAGGGGGGGTCAGTGTAAAGCTAAAACCAAGTTTGTGGGGTCGCCACCCTTGGCCCACGGCCGCCATCTTGAAAATAGGGGTTGGAATGGTTTTTACGGTATATCTCTTAAACTATTTATTTGAGAAAAAAAAATTGTTAACATTTTTTGTTGCAAATTAAATTCTCTACAACTTTAGTCCAGTAACTTTTTATCGTAGAACTATAAATAAAAAAGTTATAAGCGAAAATCCGCACGTGGAGAAATGTGTAGCACAACTAAAAGATATAGGTTAAGCGACAACTTCAACACAATGTTTTGAGAGCTATTCTTACAATAACAGACGTTAGGAATAATAATAACAATAGTAGGCAGCTGTTCTTTTATTCCCTCATGCTCACTTGGGTATTTTCTACCTGAACAGTATTCTCGGTAACGGCTATCAGATTTAAAATTATTTTAAAAATCAATAATTGTTAAATTCTGTTATGGAGTGAAAAAGAGTCAATAATTAATTATTAATAATATTGCAAAATTTGTAATTAAAAAAGTTATAATAACAAAATAAAAAAAATAACTGATGACATATTATTAGTACACACGTATAATATAGGTATAGTTAAGAGTACTAAAAAATAGTACTCACTTCGGAGCGCTGTAAAACCTTAGCTATTGACTTAATGAAAAAATGATGCAAATAAAAGTTGTTCCTCAAAAAAAAGTGGTCAGATATCATTTTTTCGTAAAATGATAAAAAAAAAGTTACATCGAAAAATATAAATTTTTTTCTCGAATTTCTGTAGATTTTCGCTTATAACTTTTTTATTAATAGTTCTACGATAAAAAGTTACTGGACCAAAGTTGTAGAGAATTTAATTTGTAACAAAAAATGTTAACAAATTTTTTTTCTCAAATAAATAGTTTAAGAGATATACCGTAAAAACCATTCCAACCCCTATTTTCAAGATGGCGGCCGTGGGCCAAGGGTGGCGACCCCACAAACTTGGTTTTAGCTTTACACTGACCCCCCCTACACATCAAAAAAATAAAATTGCGTCCTCTAAAAAACGCAAGGTTAGGCCTAAAAAATGTAACATTTCAATGGACTAAACATAAATCTTACGTAAAAAGTTTTGTGTTTTAGTTTTATACCGTGTGTCATGTAGCCAAGAAAATAGAAATACTCGAACCGAATATATTCGGCACCAAAACCGAATAATTCGGCCGAATACAAATAGTGGAAAAGATGCCGAATACGCCGAATACCGAATACCAAACGAATATTCGGCGCATCTCTAGTAGTAATATTATTACTCTAAGCTTGACGTGCTATCTGTGCTAATATCTGTGGATCTGTATGTCTGTCTTTAGCATGTCTGTAGCATCATAGCTCCCAGACAGATGTACCGATTTTATCTAGTTTTTTTTGTTTGAATGGTACCTATCTTAATCTTTTCTTAATATTTTTAAAATTTTAATTTAAGATATTGCTTGCAGCGCAGTGACAATGCTATAAACGTAGCTTTGGCTTCGTTACATACCTACTTAATAATTATGTATGTGAAGTGTACGTATTAAAAGATACACCGCGATGTACACAGTTCCGCAAATACATTAGCAAATGTGACGTATGATCCGCATCGGTCACAAGATGGCGGCACAGTCGTCACACCGTGATAATCGCGATTCGCGAGTGCAAACGTGACGTCACACGTATGTCATACGAGACCTTGCCCTCAAGGTACTGGCAAGGTTAAGGCCACGCCGTGGCCTCACGGCGAGGCCACAGCCTTGGTCCAAGGACAACCTTGGTCCTCTAGGTCATTCGCCACTGTCAATGTCGCTTGCCAAATTTTTTACCTTGATATTTTGCGAGGCACTTGACCTTCCAGAGTTAATAGCAATTGTTTTATCAAAAATGGTTTGTTACTAGGTAGCTAGGTAGGTATGTGTGAGGTAAGTGTAATCATGTAGGTAACTATTACGTAGGTATTATGTCTCTGCTTCCGTAAGATAATTATTAATTTTATATTTCGTTGTTTTAGTAAGAAAATAGCGACCTAGCGACCTAAGTGATGAAGTTATGGATTTAGTTGCGCTGTTTTTTTAATTATCGTAAGGTGGGTAAGAATTTAATCGAAATTACAATAATAATGTTACTATAAAAAACTAAAAAAGGCAGTAGGAAGATACCTTCCTATGCGTTAGGCATCTAAAAGCACAGAAGAAATAATGTAACTTAGGAACTATTTATTTTGGTACCATTTAACTGATTCCAAAACCACAAAATAATAATATAATTAGGGCACAACACACAGGCTATAAATGAATTACCTACTTTTTTAAAATTTACATTCTTCATAGTAATACGGAAATAATAAACTATTTTGTGAGTGACATCTGTTAGTAGCGCTTAGAACTACTGTAATTAATACCTTGATATCAGTAAAACTAAACAAACAGCTTTGTTTCAGTACTTACAAGTAGTTCCTAAGAATTTCCGAGAGATGGCGTTTTCCAAGTAAAACATAGAGTGTAGGCAGAGAAGTGAGAGACATTGAGGTGAGATCGTGTCAACAAAAAAAAACATTTCAATGAGAAGAATAAATACAATGCATATCGAATGAAAAGATTTATCAATGAGTCTTCATTTAAATTTTCTTGGAGACTATTGACCTATGATGTCAATGAACTTTTCTATTGCAAATAACCGATGGTATTCGTACGTTGATGGTATGGTAGGGTTCTACTGGGCCGGTTAGCTCCCACTTTTCTACAGTCAACCAGAAACTTGACTTTCGGATCCTTGGCTTCTTTCGCCTGTCAGGCTGTCATTGAAGGTACGGTGGACCACCTACCATCAAGTACTTACTACATAATAAAATATCCCTTAATGACAAACATCGCACCTTCAGTGGAAAAAAGGCATAAGATGAAAATTGCAATTTTACAGGAGAGCAAAAGAACTGTTAGAATATCAGTAAGCAGTCAAAAGAATTTACATTACGATTTCTTGCACAAAACCATCAAGATTAATGATAAAAAACTGGAAAAAAATTGAGCATATGCAGCTTCTGTCCCTCTTTCCAATAACTAAATTCAACGTAAGACGAGTTATGCTTCTTTCCACTGAGAGTGCGAATATCACCATAAATTATGTTTCACAGTTTGCATATCTTTGAATAATGTGAGCCAACGTCACAAAGAGTTCTTTATCTATATTTACCGTTTATCATGTAGATATCTACGATAACGGTTTGTATTCCACTAATGGTTTAATAGATCGGTGATAGAAGTTTTGCTCTTTGTCCCGCGCGTAAAGTGTGACAGAGATGGATGTAGTTTTAATTACACTTGTAGTTATCAGTTGCCGATAAGAGGGTCGTTTCTTTATCAGTTCGATAACAGATGTTTTATTAATATATTTTCTGTAATGGCTGTCTGAAAGAATCGTTTTTAACTGTGTATGCAAAATACTTTTGTCTTTGTAATTTTTAAGATTCGGTATTTCAAAAGGAAAATATTGATTTTAATTGTTAATTAATACCATTATTACTATTATTATTTCTCCAGGGGTTCGCCTGGATAACTACCACCCTCGAGCATGAGTCAGCCGCCAAAATGACTCGTCGTGTTCCGGCTGGGGGCTTGAGAGCCAGTTCTTGGTTTCTTTTTCTTCTTTCTTTCTTGGCCGGCAACGCATCAGTGATGCCTTTGGTATTGCTGATGTCCATGGACGACGATAACTACCTACTTACCATCAAGTGGATCGTCAGCTCGTTTGCCGGCTATTTCCATAAAAAAAGAAAATGACTGTCATCATGAAAATCACCTTTTTCTTGATCACTAAGATTCTTATTTCTTATGCAATTGTTTATCAACGAAGCTCGATAGACGATAGCATCAATGTAACTTCGCTTTGATGCTCTCATCTCAAGCACTTTTCACCGCTTACAATGTTTCGCTATCTACCAATTTCCAAATAAAACATACCGTGAAGTATTTTAAGCGAACATTATGTTTATTTTTTTACCAATTATTTGTGTATGATAATAACAGGAATACAGACAACAGTGAATAATGGAATTATTATTCTTTATTCGAACTTGATTTTTATAAACATTCGCTTCAACATCTTTTGACGTTTTTTCGAAAGGAGAAAGTGGTATGGAACTCCCAAGGAGATTTCTTACAGCCATAGAAAACACTAAGGTACTTGATACAAAGCAGTGATAGCGGTTTAAACGTTAGTGTACTGTCCTAGGGGCCTGAGTTCAAATCCTGCATATTACAAGTTACACTTGGTTCGATGAAGGAAATCATTTTGAACTCTGAACACCTAAGGGTTCTCTATAATATTTTCAAACGTGTGAAGTTTACCAATCCGCATATGGGCAGCGTGGACAACGGTCTGTACCCCTCATTGTGAGAGGAGACCCGAGCCCAGCAGTGGGATAATTATGGCTTGTGGTGATGAGGAGGTTCAACTTATACAATATATTTACTCAATAATCTCAGCCCAAACAACTCTGTAACAATAAGTATTCCTTTGAAATAAATTCTTCACAATATTAAAGTGTATTCTAACTTGTAATAAAACACCTTCGGTAATTTCCATGATACCAATAAAACAAAACAATCGCGATAATATGTCACAAACAGAGAGATAAAAACTGCAAATAACATTGAGTTTATCAGAATACAAATCCCGAGAAACATAAATCGAAAAATATTCTACTTATCTGAAGCCGATAGCTAAGTTTGAGAAGCGGCATTCGTTGGACGACCGATACCCATGTCATTCTGTGATAAGTGATAACCTCAAAACACACGAGCGGAGAAACCAACGATATCTGTACTTAAATTAAAACTGAACAGAGTATTTATTGCCGAACCTGTAATAACTAATAATTGAGTTGAAAGTAGGCTTTGTTTTTTTTATGGAAATAGCCGGCAAACGAGTCGACGATCCACCTGATGGTAAGTGGCTATGGTCGCCCATGGACATCAGCAACACCAAAGGCATCACTGATGCGTTGCCGGCCAAGAAAGAGAGAAGAAAAAGAAAGAAAGAACTGTTTGTCAAGCTCCAGCCGGAAGACGTTTGGCGGCTGACTCATGCTCGAGGGTGGTAACTGGTAGCTATCCAGGCGAACCCTATTAGTGCAGTCATTGAAGCGAAAAATACGGTGTTACCTCCGAATTTTTTTACTGTGAACCGATTTGCATGAAATTTTGGAATTAGGCTTATCTAACCCTTAACTTCAAAAGTGAAAATAATCTGAACTCCGCAAATTATTTTTAAGGGGTGTAAACAACCCCTTAATGGAAAAATTAACATTGAGCCATTTTATCGCTAGAAAACATGTGTAATAGTAAGTTTTGAAATTGTAAAGTGTTTTCTAACACAATTACCTCATATTAAAATCATTTTCAACCCCTTGAAATTCTTACAACCCTTGCTAACAACCCCTAAATTAAAAAAATCACAAAAAATTACTTTGGTATGACATAAAAAGATGTAAGTATAGAGTAAGTATTATTTTGTTCTCTATAATAATAGTCAAATTTTTAACCCCCTTTCAACCCTTAAAAACAAACCCTTGATAAAAAATTGTTAAAATTTTTTTTTTATTAAATGAAAAGGATTTAAATATTATTCTACACTCTCGAAAGTGATTATCATAACATTCAACTTTGCTACCCTTAAAACTACCCCTAAATTAAAACAGTAAATATATATGATTACATATTTAAAAATAATTTAATTATAGAGTAAAAAATTGCCATTTATTGAATAAAATATTTACAAATTACATAAAATACTACATAAAATACATCGTACCAGATTATTAAAATATATTATTTTTCATTACTCAATGTCGGAGTCGCTGTCACAATTAATATCTGGTTGAATTAATGGGCTATTTTGGCAATTATCTCCACTGCACGTTCCGCATGTAGTATTACAGAATAGACCAACTCTTCTGCACCCGCAAGACGTTCCACATCCTTTTTTGCAGTTGCAAAAAATCATTTTTAGGAGTTCTTGTGGTGCGGGTGGATTTACAGACTTAAGTGGAGTCAATAAGCCGTCACTCATGATCCACCCCCAATCCGTTGGACAAATGTTTTTATTACCAAGCCAAATCTGGGTTTGCAAATAAACTCTCTTGGTATGCTCATCTATGGCACCAACGGTTGGAACTAGCGATGACAATTTTACAGCAGTGTTTTTTGTAGGAGCTTTGAGAAAACTTGCTCCAAATATTCACACTCCGAAATTTTCAGTTACTGAGTAGAAAAAAATATGATAAGTTTTTGGACCATAACTCCTTCAATTTTCATGCTATCACAATTTATAATAAACCATTTTAAAGGTAATTAACAGAGCTACAACATCCTTCATTGCAATATATAGTAAAAAACCTTTTTTTAAAACGGTGAAGGGTTAAAGGGCTTAAGAGAGACTGTGATTGCGCTGCCGCGCGCTCTTTAAACAATCATATCTCCGTCAATTTTTGTTTGACAGAAATAAAAAAAAACCAAATTGTTCGTCAAAAAAATACCAAAATTTTTCATCCCTACACTTTTTTACGTATCTGTCGTCATTTTTGAGATATTATGAAAAAAAGGTGTTTTTTTTTGTAAATTTGAAATTTTGTTTTTTTTTTAAAATCTTGATTTTTTTTTAAATATGTGTCCTGAAGCAGCCAAACTGATACAATCTATCAAACTCTTCATAATAAAGTTATTTCTAGGCGGAATACGATTAATTTTCATTTTGGCGGAAATGGCACTTATGAAACCCATTGATTTAAAAGAAAAATATTAAATGGTCTTCTTATTTTCAATACAGCTCACTTATTTTACGTGCAAAAGACCTTTAACAGTGCTCATTTTAAAGCTTATTTCAAGCACTACAAAAACTTTCTTTATGGCAGAATGCATAAAATGCATCTGTTCGCCGCTAGATGGCATTGAACACATAGATTAAATTTCAGACAAAATAAAAAACGGCTTTGATCTTCAATATCTAGCTTAATATTGAACTTAGAATGATTTTAAAAAAACTAAATTGTTCGTTTTTTTATCTGCTACAATTTTGGTTCTTATAAAATTTTCGATAAAACATATATTTTTGGAGATATTTGCAAAAGACCGATGAAAAACGTGAAAAAATTGCGATTTTTCAATTGCCAATAACTTGAAAAGTATTGGATTTTTCGAAAAACTTTATAGGTGATTTTTAGCTTAAAATTAGCCCTTCTATCGATATCCGAGGTTATTTTGAAAAAAAAATGTCCACCCTCGAGAAGGGGTGGCAACCACCCCCAGGGTGAGTGCGGAGTTTAAATCATTTTCACTTTTGAAGTTAAGGGTAAGATGAACCTAATTCCAAAATTTCACGCAAATCGGTTCACAGTAAAAAAATTCGGAGCAATAATGCTTCAATGACTGCACTATATGGAGAAAAATTAACTGACACGCTACCGCGTATTTAGGTATGTGACACTGAGTAAGCTAATCGGAATCCGCAGAAATCAAATTAAAATACAAACAAGGAAAATTAACAGACTTTCCTGGAAAGAATTCAACGAGTTCAAGTAAATCTTTCATTTTTATTTGTTTGTCTCAAAAAAATAGCACACTGGTTTTTACGCAGTTTTAGCCAATAGATTCACCTAAATATTAATAAAATGCCTGATAAAAATTGGTAACATTGTTAGGGACGCGGCTAGTAATTTTGTGAAATGTGATATTTATCATGTGGGCAATGTGTGCTGTCTTTTTATTTGGGGGCATGGAACCGTGACCATTGAAGTGATTGTTATAATGGCTTCATTCTATTCGTGGTACTCGTTTGGTTATGGGTCACAGGACTCACGAGTCTCTTATTGTACCTTACTAGGTAACTACTTACTAAGTACTACTAGTCCAAAGATACTTCTTTGGACTAGTCCTGAACTATGCCCGTGAACAATCTTTTGTATTTTAAAAATAAGGCTGACACAAAATGAAAAGAATTTAAAGACAAATAAAAATAATCGTTTAATGCAAAAACTATCTAATATCTGTTTAATACTAATTATTTTTTATACTAATTTAAATTAATATTTCGATAAAAAATAATACCAAGATTGTTTACCAAAATTAAGACTCGTTTAAAAACACGGACTGTACTGCCTGACCAATGCGGACCTGTGGAAGAGTTTTCTGCCATGCTAAGGCCTCTGACATAGTTCAACGATAATTGCTGTCCAAACAATCGGTAAGTTTGGTCGGTAATCTGTTACTCAGATGAATAGAACTGCTCAAGAAATATTTTACAAAGAGCGGTCATCTACGGAACGCGGATAGTAACTTAGGATTGACGAAAGCTATGAGCGCTTCTCAAAATTTAATCCTACCACTACATCTCACATGTATTAAGATTTGGGCCGTCATTTTGTCGTGTAGACTCACATCGTTAGCTGTATCTGGGGCGCGGCGGCTTAGAACGAACCCCAATCCCACGTCGGATGGGTGTCATAAGAGGCGACTACATCCGGCCCGCTGGTAGTAGGGCCCCTTGAGGGATTATATTGTTAATATTGATTTCGATTGTTAATTAATACAATTATTTCTATTATTATTTCTCCATGGAGATCGCCTGGATAGCTACCACCCTTGAGCATGAGTCAGCCGCCTAACGACTAGTCATGTTCCGGCTGGGGGCTAGAGAACCAGTTCTTTCTTTCTTTTTCTTATCTCTTTCTTGGCCGGCAACGTATCTGTGATGCCTTTGGTGTTGCTGATGTCCATGGGCGACGATATCCACTTACCAACAGGTGGAGCGTCAGCTCGTTTGCCGGCTATTTCCATAAAAAAAATCGTCATACGCTATGGTCAAAGTATTTAGTATGATGGAGCCCCTAATATCCGTGAATACTTTGTTATGGTTCTTAATAGCCGACAAAAGAGCAGAGCCTTGATTGATTGCCTGATGATTGTGGTCGTTGCCGCCCATGGACACAAATAAGACAACTGAAGCCGTTACGCCGACAAAAAGAAAGCGGAAAATGCGCGATAATCAATGCTACTTGTTAAAGGGAGGTTTCCCTGTAAAAATTCTTCCTACATTGCTACCATGGGACTAAAGTATAGCGTAAGGATTCTTTGAGATTGTTCAGTTATTCCCACTCAATGTATTCGTATTATTATTAATTTGTTTTGGTTATACTATTATAGTATGAATGCAAAATTTCAGATCTGGAAAAATAAGAATTAGGATCTAACTACACCACGGACGTAGCCAGGTTTTAGTATCTGGGCTTGAAGAAAATAAAACGATTAAAAGTATAATACGTAAATTCATAAGAAAATTAAGAATTGGTGGAGTCCTTTTTCGAGTAGTGTTTACTCGTATTATGTTTCAAGAGATCTAAAGATAAAATGTATGGGGTGATTAATACATGTTAATATCTTAACTTTTCAGGAGGGGGGAGGGGGTTGAATCCTCCAAAACCCTTCTCCCGGCTACACCAGTGAACTATACAAAAAAACTATCAGGTAAGTCACTTGCTGAGAAGAATAGCTGAGAAGCTATTCACATACAAAGTCACCTCATCCCCTCGCCAGCAGAGTTCACCATCAAAAGGTAACGCAAGCATGGTTTTTAAACCGTTACAGAATTATCAGCTGCGATATCATAGTTCGTGTCAATACATCGCGGGACGATAATACATTAGTATTATAGCATAACATCGCTTCATTAGTTTTGTTGCGCTTGCGTCGTTCCATTTCTTCACTTCAGTCTGTGGGTGCGCGTGCGTCGTACCACTCGTGGCACTCGTACCGTGATCGTTGTAACTTGTACCGTTGTAGAACACATGTTTCAGACTTTCAGTGAATATGAATAAACTGTGGATTTGTTGCTGTGTGGCCCTCCTCGGCGTTATAGGCAAGTGTTTACTTACAATTATTGTTTGTCTGCTATTAATAGAATGTCGTGTACATGTTTAATGACATGTTATTTATGTAATGTGTGAGATGAGTGAGATGTAATGTACTTACCATGCATCGTAAATATTTTGTGGTTTGCTCATCTTTGTAATTATTGTAAACGTGACGCGTTGAGATGACTAATAAGTAAATAAATTAGTTAAGGTTTTAAAAACATTACTATCCGCTAATATCAGACATAATTTTACCCAATAAATAAATAAACTAGTTTAAGTATGTAAAAAAATTACAATTGCTGGCGGCGTCGGAAAAACAACAATATAGCACATAATATATTATTATGTAGCAATATTGAACATAGCTGCTCTAGTGTAGATGGAATGAAGTTTGCTGAGTTTTTTGGACGCGTTTTAGGGACACTTTTTCATAACAGAAATGGCTCTCCTTACCTCTATACCCCATGATATATCTGCTGACAATAATAATGACACCTATAATTTCACTGAAATCAACTGAAATCCAGTAATCCAACAACGCTGCATTAACACAACACTAACACAACGCAGAATTATCATTGACGAACGTTGTACCGGGTTCATATTGTGTCGAACCAACCGGTACACTCCCGCTGATTTGGTCCCAATTTCTGCGGCTGGGTCGCCTGGGTCCCTCCAGGACCCGCCCCAACGTCCGCCAGTAGGGCCAACAGCAACTACTCTCGAAACAAAAAAAGACAGCTATAATCAGCTGTTTAGAATAAAGAAACGTTTTCATCGAACATAAACATATAAATATTTAACATTTGCAATATGTTTGGTATATAATTTTCTAAAACACCTAAAATAACACTTACTGTAGAAAAATCCTCTGTAAAATTATTTTAAAATGAAATGACAAGTTTAACGAAAAAATGCTCTATTCTACGAGCTAATCTTTGAGTTAAATAGAGACACACTAGCAGTATAATATTATTAATAATATAATAAACTAAGTAAATATCATACCTACGTAACTATTTTCATTTATTTATTGCACCAGTAAAGTACACACTAATACAGTCATACAAAAATATCAACAACAAAAAATACAGATAAAGTATTACTCCAAATAGGCGCAAACAGCATTCTCCGAGAGTCGCATACATTAACATATTTTTTATTGCTCACACAGACAAGCAATACCTGTTATTATATAATAATTGTCGTAAATCCCCATGCAAATGTTTTTGAATGTTGCTAAGGACACTGGCCCCCAGTGTTTATTGTCATTGGAGTGGTAAGTACAACTTGCATTAATTGATTTGACCTGCGGTGACCTAACTGTAGCAGTACCAACACTACAAACAGTCACTCGTAATACATGACATAAAACTTGAGACTTGAGAGGTGTCAAGGGACACCCGGATGGAACGAAGTTGCTTTCGATATTTCCTATTTTACTTATGTTAGCGCCAAAGAATCTCAACAGCGTGATTCAGAAAGTTGTACAGCGCCATCTAGTTTCAACTAGTTACAACTTTCTGAATCACGCTGTTGAGATTCTTTGGCGCTAACATAAGTAAAAAAACATAGCGTGTTCAGAAAGTTGTACAGCGCCATCTCTGTAAAACTCTGTGAATCACTTCAAAAGAAGTGTTGTCATTCGTAAAATCAAAAAGTGTCGTAATTTTCCGTCTAGCCCCCTTTCACAACGCGCGATAAGGAACTTCGTTCCAATAAATTCACCGCCATATTATGATCTGCACTTCACATTAATATCTGAATTTTTAGGGTTCCGAAGTAAAATCGGAACCCTTATAGTATAGTCAAGTTCGTCCTTCTGTCCGAAGCAAAGTGCCGAGACCCTTAGTACTAGAAAGCTGTAATTTGGCATAGATATACATATTTATTAAACTCCAGAATCGTAGAATAAAATATTGAAAAACATATCTTTTCAGAGTACCTCCCCTACAGGTAACGTGAGGATGAATTTATAGTCGTCGTACTATAGGGCACTATAGTGTGGGGTATCGTTGAAAAGGTCTTTCAAAAATATTACGGGCCTTCAAAGACCATTTTTGGAATTAGCGGTGTGCTTGCGAAATGTTTGGCTTTAAAATGCATTGGTTAGAGACAAGTGTCCCCCCCTGACTGCTAAACGGTTGGAGTTGGACAAGTGAAAAAATTGTCAAAAATAGGTTAAATGATAAAACAAGAAAAACTATCATGGCTATGTTAGCATAAATAGTTAATGAGTACTAGTCGATAATAATGAGTTTGATGACCCGTGTGGCGCAATGGTTACCATGCCGGATCGCCGCACCAAGGGTTCTGGGTTCGATTCCCAGCGAGGCGGAAATTTGTATGATGAGTTTGAATTTCTGTTCTCGGTCTGGGTGTGAATGTCCTTGTCTTGTGTGTTGTCCATGGCACCCACGACACAGGGAATCCTACTGTGGGGCTATGAGTGTGAAGCGTTATTATTATTATAAACTTACTACTTCTTAACCCTACATTGCGCGTGGCCCATAGATTAGGCCGCGTGGCCTGACACGCACTTGCCCGGTTTTATTTTTATTCGTGTTTGTGATTCGGCAAAAGCATGAGTAAACAACAGCTGCCTATTTTCGTATGAATGTTATTCTGCAGTTAAAATGTCATATCTCATTGTTCTGTTTCTATGCATGTTGTCATAGTAACAACGGTACACAACATTATAAATAAATAAATAACGCTTCACACTCATAGCAATGTGACAAAATTAACTGCACATAAAATATATGTTCTGTATGTAAATGATTTTTATACCGTGTCGGTCAGTGACACACAATCTGATTTCGGCGGCTGAGGAGTTTCTTTCGCCATTTCTTCTTCTCTATGTACAAAGAACCGTTCCAAAATGGTGGTAGATTAAAAATGATGTTCATTAGTGTATTGGAAAAATACCCAGATGATTAAATGAGTTTGATTTTTTTATTTTCTAGTACCACTAGGTAATAGGAACCTACTAAGGTTCCTGTTAAAATATCGAATTATTTAGTTTAAGTTGTATCGCGGGTAAAACAGTATTTTACTTCTTTTATTTACTTCTAGAAGTGTTTCTATAAAATGATTTATTATGAGTGAAAAACTACAAAGACTATAATAGAGTTCATAAACAAAGCTATTGATAAAATAAAAAAGGTACATATACTCTTTATTGAAACAATGTGATACCGGTAATTGAAGATTTATAGCCGAGCAATCGTCCAATCTTTAATCCCTTAATCTCCAACGCTTCTGTAATAACTTTGGTATTAGTCAAGGACTTAAATTTTATTTATGAACGCAATAAATAATACAAGAATAAACTATACAATAATATTATAGAAAGTTTTTATGGATGTTTTTACTCTTACACGCAAAACCCACTGAACGTATTTTCCTGAAATTTAGTACACATGTTATGTGGACCATGATATGACAGACCTGGTGGTTTATTATGAACTCTTAATTCCTGCCATGTTCCAGTGTAAACGTCAAATTCGTGTTACCAAAGCGGTCACGTGACACTTTTTAGCCAATCATAGCCGTCGTTTAAAGCCCGAGAAATTAATTGCCTGGAACTTGAATGGTTTTATAAAAGCAAAAGTTCATAATAGGCTGGATAAGAGGGAGTTATCTACTTATTTATTATCTCAGAAAACCCCGGTAAAGACATGGGCAGACAGCTAGTAGAGTATAATCTCTCGATCTTTCTTTCTTCTCTCATCTTCCTTGACTTATGTTGCTGGTGACCGGACGGCTGCGTTATTTATCACTGCGAAGAAACGACTAAATAAATTCCTCACCACATGCTGAAACTAATCTGATTACCGAAATATTCCCTAAACTTGCAGCACTATTATTCCTAGATGCCATTATCATTGATATATTCCTCAATACTGTAATATCCTAAGATGTCACTCACGCATATTTCAGTGCAAAGCAAATTACGTTAAAAGATATTACCACCATGAAAAGTTAACCTCGTATAAACCTTGTTCATTATAAACACAGTAAAAAGGATGGGTGATTTAAAGTCGTTAAAGTTAAACATTAAAATTTAATCGACTATATCTACAGTAAATGTGCCGTGTTGAATTATAAATAGATATTATATTTTAAGATATTTTGTTGTAGCTTGGTATAGCATATAGAGTGGGTTTCAAGCAAATCTGCAGTGCGCCGCTATGTTGGTAGCATTGAAACAGGATTTTCCAAATTAAAAATGTTTTTTAAAATGAAATATTTTATATTATCGTAATATAATATATTGTTATTACCTTTAATGAACGTGATAACAATGCTTTTTAACAGACTTCAAAAAAGGAGGAGGTATTCAATTCGACTGTTTGTTTTGTTACCTCAGAACTTTCGACTGGATGAACCAATTTTGATGATTCTTTTTTTAGTCAAAAGCTGGTGCTTGTCATGTGGTCTGAATTAAATTAGAGCGAGATCTGACGAGTAGTTTTTGAGATATCCCTAATTTTGTAATCGGTTATTTTTTGTCAAGAATTATTTATAATGTAACTGTACTTACCTCAAAAGCTCTCGGACAAACAAACAGACCACCTGATGGTAAGTGGTCACCGTCAGTAATACAGTACCTACCACCTACCTTAGCTACCTACCACCAATACGTTGCCGGTTAATAAAGAGAGAGAGAAAGAAAATATCAAAATTTTTTGTCCGGCAGTACTCTCCTAGGTCGATCACCACGGTGGGTAACCATCTCCCATTGCAAATTATTCATTAAATAAAAAAACTAGCCTGTCAAATACCTATCAGCATTGGCTTATATTAAAAACCAATTTATTGTATAATTATAATCAATTAACTTATAATATTGTTTGATAAGACGAACATGCCGCTACAAGAAACTAATGTTACTTTGATAAGAAGTCCATTAATCATGTATTGTAATGTCATAGTTTGCACTGAATATTCGTCGCAAATAATACAGGTGATAACCAAAATATAAAAAATAATAGTGGGATTTCAAAATCTATACTTAAATACATACTTTCAAATATCTAAACATGTCGAAAGAAATGATTCACTTTAATATTAAAACTTTGGTAGGTCTACACACTAAGTTCAAGGATAATTACAGGCTATTGACTTCTCTCAATAACTATTTAGTTGTCCTAATCCAAGACGTAATATCAATAATGCAAATAATCTAAAATATAAGATTTATTGTCGATGATATCATCTCAAAAAGATCTTGTATTTCCCCGAGGGATATTCCAGATTGTATGCACAAATTATTTATGTTATCAAGGTATTTTGAGTCATTCAAAAATGCGAAGCGTCTACCAAAAGGAATGTGATTTGATAAAAGATTAGGCGAAAAAGCCAGATGAGATCATAATTCGTATTAAAATGGTTTGTGAATTAAAAAGATCGTAAGTTTCATTTGTTAACATGCAATCAACCTCATCTTTATGCAGTAAGATTTATGTTATCTTATTGATTCACAAAGATGATCTTCAGTCGATCCACAAAAAATAATGTACCAGTGCCGGTCGTGTTAGTACTTAAACAAATAAATGAATAGTTAAAAACTAAAACGTTTTTATAAGAAAAAAAAAACCGGGCAAGTGCGTGTCAGGCCACGCGCAATGTAGGGTTTTGAGTAGTATTATCGACTATTACTCATTAACTACTTATGCTAACATAGCCGTGATAGATTTCCTTGTAAATTCATCTTGTATATACCTATTTTTGAGAATTTGTTCACTTGTCCAACTCGAACTGTTTAGCCGGCAGCGTTGTAATATTTTGCAAACGGACATACTATTTTTGAAAGACCTTTTATTTATACAAAAATTCTATGCTAGGTAAACCTGTTAACAAAATTTCCATATTTACTTAATTATACCACTTATCTTGAGGGAACAGGTCTATACTCTATCCCTTATATAAAAAGCACTAAACTAAGTCCGTTTAGCAGTTTAAGCGTTAGTGAATAAGAAACATCCACTTAATTTCAAGTACTCACCTGATCTTGCTCCAACAGATTTCTACTTTTTTCAAAATGTAGACAATGTTTTAAGTGGGAAAAAGTTCAACACCCGAGAGGCACTACAATACGCTTTCGCTGACTTCATCCTCTCCCGTCCGGCTGACTTCTACAGTAAAGGATAAACAAACTGCCATCAAAATGGCAAAATTGTATATATAATTGTTATTTCTCCATGAGGTTCGCCTGGATAGGTACCCTTGAGCATGAGTCAGCTGCCAAACGACTTGTCGTGTTCCGGCTGGGGGCTTGAGAGCCAGTTCTTTCTTTCTTTTTCTTCTTTCTTTCTTGTCCGGCAACGCATCAGTGAGCCTTTGGTGTTGCTGATGTCCATGGGCGACGATAGCCACTCACCATCAGATGGATCGTCAGCTCGTTTGCCGGCTAATTCCATAAAAAAAGAAAAATGATAATTTGGGCCAGTACTTTGATTAGCTGAGAAAAATACCAAAATTTTTATATTTTAAAATTGTCATACAAATCTTCAATTTCATAGGTAAAAACCTGAGTAATATTACTACTATTATTAGTACTATAGGATTATCATCACTATCAAACAAGATTAATACATTACATAGCAAAGAAACAGTTGAAACTTCAATAGTATCGTCATAAGTTAGAACCAAATCTAAATTAGCGAAGTGCTATCATTGGGTTCAAAGGTTCTAAATATATTCTAAGTGTTGGAGATAACGCTAGTTCTGAGCAGAAACACTTAGACAAATGTATTCGTAGGCGTCAGTCGTCTGTGCAATTGGTTGCAGCCTCCATTACGAGATTATGTTTATTGTGATAGATGAGCCGTTGTTTGTACCGTGATGCAATATTCTCCGTATTGATTTATGTTGCCATAAATTAGGTGTAATCGGCAATTATTCCATGTTCTCGAATCTTTGTTGCGACGTCATTTTTGTCCATTTCTATGTTAATTCCATTTGCATTACATGAAACCTGTGTTGTACTGTTGTACGAGTATTTTTTATGAGTGTTTTATTATCACCAGACAAAATCAATCACAATCTGACAGTTATCCTGAAAATGGTATCGATTCAGTAGGAAGTAGGAATTGGCTTTTTCTAACCCTATTCGTCCAAAACGCGACACAATCAAAGCTGTTGTAGGGATAATATTACAATCTCTATTCTAATTAAAATAGATTTAACTACATTAACTAACTCTGATGGATCATTGTATTGTTGTTCATTTAGGACGAATATCATTGACACGTCATTTGACTCATCTGCCTTTAGAACATTATATGTATATTACGTCATTGATTCATCACATGAAATGAAATTAATTAAAATTTTAATCCTCAGTTGCTAACCGAGCTGCATGATTCACTTTTGGTTTAGTTGGAAGTAAACAAATATAGCCCAATAACAAACAATCATAATAATATAACTGCACATATTACAACGTCAACTATGTTAGTTGCGACAACCTCAGAAATGAAATAATTAAGAATAATTGAGAATAAAATTGTGTAAATAGTGCACGAGTTTTCATACACATTTTTACAATTGACAAATGTGATGTTGTTGACTGATTGGTTATGTAATTCAAGAGAAAGGTATAGGTGCTTTAGATAATAAATGTAAGGCACCTGATTCAAAAATCCAAATTAATTTATTCGTAATACAGATATTACAATAATATCATGGAGACACTTATTAAAAGAACAACAGCAGACGGCGACTATTCGAAAGCATGAAAATCATATTAGGTATGTTTCAAAACTAAGGTAAATGAAGGTGTTTTTGGCAGCGCCATATCTCTTTTACCACCAGGGGTACGGCCAGGGGTATGGTGGGTCTGCAGTGTTAAAATCATTGCCAAAAGTAATACAGATAGTTCGATCATGATTTTTAAAGCTTTATGTTTATAATTTACTTGGGATCGTCATTGACCAAAAGTATTTAAATATAGTTAAAGAGAATACCAATGTTATTCGAACTACAATTGGCCAAAATGTTTCAGATTATAGAAGACATTGTAGAAAAATCCCCAGAGTAGAGCAACGAGCACAATGCAACTGAAACTAGTTTTGACCCAACCAATTGGTAATCCCGCGGATATACTAATTGGGGTTAGGAGTGACTGGTTGGTAATGATGGGTCATGGACCTGAGGTTTAAAAATTTACATCGGTCCAACTAAATCTCTTAAAAGTAAATAAATTCAATGTTAATATCAATGAGTCGAACACTGTATTCATTGTATTTTTACAAAGATGAGCTTTTATAAGTTTTGTAAATTATTTCAATAATTTCAGCATAATCTGAAAGTACAGAAAGAACATACAGGAGAATCTAAATTGATACAATAAATATACAAATTACACAATTACACAAACTTCGCAGGCAGATTTGTTCAAATAGTTTGGCATATTCTATAGTGTATTTGTAACTTGGTAAAATAGAACGCTGAATTGTGGTAATGGTATCTTTTGATGAACTTACAGCCGAAATCAGACTGCAGAACGGTTCACAATTCAACAACCTACGAAGTAACGACAACTTCGAAGACGATGTAAAACTTAAAGCTGTAGTAGAACGATTGTAGTGGAGTTACTAGAATGATGGAGGCAGCATTATTTGTTTAAATAATATTGAAACTGATATTATTTGCAAATAATACAGCCATATTACATTGCTTGCACTACACTTCTGTTATCGTTACCATGGCACCGGCTAGTGTTTACATACGTCATTTATTGTTAACTTGCCTTTTGATAAATGAACTTCATATTTATTTACATAAAATATTATCTTTTTATAATTGGTTCAGCATGCTATATAAGGGCAAAGTCAATTTTTATGTTTCCGGTATCTGGCAATGGAAATAGGACACGGACAAACTGAGATGTTCTATGAAACAGAATTATGAAGATAACCTAACAAGCACACTACTAATCCTTTTCTGCAATACAAATATTGGACAATTTTGTACCGTTTTTAATTTATTAATTATTGAAATGTAGGTTATATGAAGAAGACCTGAAGAAGACAGCGGGTATCCGCTGGATTCAGAAGGCTCAGGACCAGTCAGAGTGGCGCAAGTTAGGGGAGGCCTATGTCCAGCAGTGGATCTTCAAGCGCTGATGGATGGATGGATGGATGGATGTGGTTATATGAATCAGTTGAATTGACGTATATTATTTGCCAAATGCGAATCGTCGTTACACGACCCACTTTGAATTCGCTTTAAAAAAGTAGTCTCAGGTTCAAAGATTTATCGAAGATGTTTTGCTCGACCTCGACAATAGTTTAATTCAAGAATAAAAATATTTATTTAGTTATTTTGTTAACACTTTTTGCTACGACAGAAGTTTCAAAGAACGGTTAAAGAACCAAGCAGATAACGAATTCAACGCACATAATAAGATGATCGATTCAGAATTTCAAATGACTATTATCGTGCTTATGACATGAAAATTGATAATAATTGAAAGGCAATTGAAGAAGCGTAACGTATTCGTTTACGATTCACATGAGCAGATCAGTCTGTATAACAATGTGTTGAAGCAGTGGCTGCTCCAGAATCACTTTAATGGCGTATAATTAGATCAATCTGCGGATAGCTGAGTAGCCGACACGCCGCACGCACCGGCACAATATGTTACCATTATATGCATACAAATACCGTTCCATACTGAGGATAGGTATATAATACCTACTTACAATGGAATTTAGTTGCTTGGTTTTGAATTTCTTATCGGGTATCAGCTACGGTCATCAAACGACTGTTTGGAATTTGATACTGACTGTTATGAATTTGATACTGAACGATTTCTTGAACGAAGGAACGACTCCTTTTGAAATCTTTTCTGCATTATTTGGTCATGTCTTTGAGACTATTAAGCAATCTTTGTCCATATTTTATATTTTAATAAATTTAAAAATTCATATTTTATGAATTTTTTATTCGTCTCGTACTCTATAGTGTGGGGTATCGTAGAAACAGTCTCCCAAAAATATTATAGGTCTTTAAACTTTGGAATTAAGGGTCCATTTGCGAAGATTTATTTGGCTTTAAAGTGCTAATTTTGGTTAGAGTCAAGTGTCCCCCCCTGCCGGCTAAATGGTTGGAGTTGGACAAGTGAAAAAATTCTCAAAAATAGGTTCTATGATAATTTTAAAAGGAAAACTATCACGGCTATGTTAACATAAGTAGTTAATGAGTAATAGTCGATAAGCTTACTACTTCGGAACCACATTACCCGTGGCCTGACACGCACTTGCCAGGTTTTTAATAAAACAAAAGACGGTATAATTCAAATTCAAAATTATATTTCTATATTTATTATAGTTCTGATTAGAACAATATTTAAAACAACTTTTTGAATCAATTGTATGAAAAATTTTCTTAGTATAACACTATAAACGTCACTGAACGTGCCAGCATTCGGCCTATATTATTCGGCCTATTATTATTATTATTTATTATTCGGACATAATATTTTTGTAATATTATCTTTCTCTATTTAATGTGTTATTACGATAAACCTTATTATTTATTATAGTGTTTGATTTAATTTTACAGTTTATAACAATAAAATTAATGAATAGAAATTAGAATAGTTCACGCATGCTGATGTTTGTAACTTTTTTGTCATCCCTCATCAGTCATAACATAATGTTCATGGCTTAGTGATCAATGATCATGGTTAAAATAAAATGATCGATAAATAATTTTCAATCAGCAATTAAATTAAAAGAAATAAAAATAATAACTGGCGATATCTAAGATTACATCATTCGATGCTCTATTTTCTATCTTGATAATATTGCACTACTCGTGCATAAAGAGAATAGTGTGAATGCAACGATGATGGTGTGCACACACAGGTATAGGTCTAGCTGCGACACACCGCTCACACTTGACCAGACCTTTACGCCATGATACAGGCGAGCGATAAACCCAGGGTCATTGCGTCAGCAGGCCAGGAGATGTCGCCAGTCCAACGCTGCTCATTTTACAATTAATTAACGCCTATCTACTTTATAATGATTATTTTGTAACGGTTATTAATAACAATTATTATGTTGTCGGGAGATAGCTTTTCAGTAATATTAATAGCATAAATAAAATAGCGCACCTTCGGTGCAACAAAGTCACAAATAGCTAAAACTGTAAAATTGAGTTAGTATGCCAAATTGTCTATAAAACAAGCATTTTACGTGAAACTATAGCAAAAACTATAAGCAATTAATAGTACATATATTTTTAACCTATTACTGATAGTAATCCAGTAATATGGAAATAAATGCGAATGTGAAAAAATCTTAAAGTCCTCTCCTGTAAAATTACAAAAAAAGCTGTCGTGCCTTTGTTGCACCGAAGGTACGATAGCTATAATAAAAAGCTACGATGTCATAGAGAGACACACAGACATGCAGACACGTCACTCTTTTTGTGAGAGTCTTTGGTCAACTTATCCCGGTCGATCTCATCCCGCGGGATGAGTTGTGAATGTAAATAAATAATAGAGCAAGCTTCAGGGAAACATCGTGGAAAGAGAACCTACTTTCGTCCTCCAACGCATCTTTATGATAACACAAAATAAACATCAATACTAAAATTATAACCGGTTTATAATTTTACTGTCCCGGTGTATAACAGAAGTATTGTTATTTCAATTCAGAGCTTATCATTAATATTAATATCATTAATGTAAATTCGTTGTGTAATGCGCGATACGACCGGTACAGTTGATTTTTTCCGATTCATTTGTTTTATTTGTCAGCTCATTGTATTTACACGCTTTATATTTTATTCATAACTTTTCTAGTTATGACTAACTAACTAACGTCTAAAGTCTAACTAACTAACGAAATTAATTTGATTCTGTACGATGATGATTTAGTAATCACCCTTAAAAATACCCCAACTGACACTTTTTTCTAAACATTTTTCATGTTCTGAGAACATTCATTTTTCTGTGCTTATTGATTCAAAATTCAAAATAATTTATTCATGTAGGTATCACTGATACACTTGTGCACGTCATTTTTTTAATCTACCAGCTTTTCGGAAAGGTGCTTTGTCATGGAAGAAAAGAAAAGCCGTAAAGAATCTCCTCAGCACATCTTTTAAAATTAAAAATAAGATACATAGGTATATTTATTACAAAAAAATATTAGTAACTTGAATGAAACTGGTTGGACAAAAGCCAATTTATATAAACAGAAAATAGTATATAAGTATGTATGTGTTGGCAAAAACACGTGTTTCTGGAACAATGAGGTGTTTGATGACAGCGGAGAGAAATCCATCTCCGAGATTGCTAGTAAGTAACAAACGTTGCAACTATCGCTCAGCTCGCCAAAATCTTTATGTTTGTTTAGAATAATGTTCATTTTCTTAATTTAATCATCAAGACATACCATCAATGAGTCTAGCCACAGACATGTATACCTAGAGTAGATGCCGCATGCTCATACATTTCACGTGTAACAGAAAGGATTTGAAATCCTATTTGAGCGCCGTGTCATTTAGTTGGCGTTTCATTGCTATTGGAAAAAAGGCTAAAGGAAATATTTCTTTTCATCGTTAAGTAATCTATACTAATATTATAAAGAGGAAAACTTTGTATTTTTGTATGTTTGCAACGAATAAACTCAAAAACTACTGAACCGATTTTAAACATTCTTTTGCCATTAGAATGTTCCATTATTCCTGAGTAACAGGCTATATTTATTTTTAGAAAAAATTAGTGATCCTTGCTAAAACTTCAGTAACGTGAACCAAGGTGTAAAAAAAATTGCTTAAAAATTTCTTTCATCGCATACGCTGCGGAAACTATTGATGATAGAACAAAAAAATGTTCTACAATATTAGAGAACATATCAATATCTACAAAAAACGTCGCGATACTATATGTCTAACTATTGTAGTTATGTCACTATAACCACTTTTTACATTTTAAAAGTCAATAAAAAAGCTGACCAACATCAGACCATGATAACCATACCTTCGTATTAATCCTTATCCAAATAAATCATTTCATATTCAAAACTGTTTCAATACCTATTGATAACTTTTTGAATTACTCAAATCGGACATTCCATTCAGAAGATATTGGAAAATCATCCCCAGGGATAAAAATAGCGATTTGAAGTCACTTAAATACAAACGAATTTCGTCAGTTTTAGAGTTATAAACATGAACATTTTTATGTAAATTCATAGTTATAAACAAAAGTTAATTTTAACACATTTTTTTGGAAAATCATCCCCTAAACGGTTAATTAAGGGGATGCAAGTTAGTATGGCAACTTCGTCAGTTTTGAAGTAAGAAGGGTGAAAATTTGTGCTTATAAGCTTATAGTTAAACACAAGAAGTAAGTGTATCACGGTTTTTTCGAAATTCATCCCCTAAGGTGTGTAATACTTCGTCATTACACGCTTTATTAATAGCTTCACCTGTATGTTTGTAACTTCTCTTTGGACTTGATTTTGACCCACTTCAAAGGGTCAGATTTCTTTCAAACTTCGTAGACTTATCGAGGACCAAAGACAATTCAATATTTAAAGAAAAAAGAATGAAAGAAAGAAAGGAAACCCTAATTACACGCTTTAATTAGCTTTAAACGGTCAGATTTCTTTCAAACTTCGTAGGCTTATCGAAGACCGATGACAATTCAATATTTAAAGAAAAAAAAGAAAGAAAGAAAGAAAAACCTAACTACTCGCTTTAATTAGCTTTAAATGGTCAGATTTCTTTCAAACTTCGTAGACTTATTGAGGACCGATGACGATTCAATATTTAAAGAAAAAAAAGTAAGAAAGAAAAACCTAATTACACGCTTTAATTAGCTTTAAATGGTCAGATTTCTTTCAAACTTCGTAGGCTTATCGAAGACCGATGACAATTCAATATTTAAAGAAAAAAAAGAAAGAAAGAAAGAAAAACCTAACTACTCGCTTTAATTAGCTTTAAATGCTCAGATTTCTTTCAAACCTTGTAGACCTATTAAGGACCGATGACGATTCAATATTTAAAGAAAAAAAAGAAAGAAAGAAAAACCTAATTACACGCTTTAATTAGCTTTAAATGGTCAGATTTCTTTCAAACTTCGTAGACTTATCGAGGACCCATGACGATTCAATATTGAAAGAAAAAAAGAAAGAAAGAAAGGAAGAAAGAAAAACCTACATGTATTACGCGAGTGATAAGTTATATTTCTTTGGCATCATTAAATAAATATTTAATACTAGCTGTCTTGGCGAACTTCGTACATAATCGTAATCAGTGATTCATGTACTTTATTGTTACTTTTAACTTTTATAGCTTTGGTAGGTTTAACAAATCAGAGACCATTACATTCCCTCTCTCTCTCCATCCCGCTCCCTCTCTCTCACCATCCCGCTCTCTCTCCCCCTCCCTCTCGCCCTCCCCCTCCCCTTCCCCCTTCCGCTCCCGCTCGCTCTCCCCCTTTCTCTCCCCTCCCCCTCCCCCTCGAGCAAAATAGTATAATATTTTTTTGTTTCAATCAGAAATAAAATTGCGTGATATTTGCCGGGACCACCCTCTCTCCAACGTAAGATTAGATGAGATTTGACTCGACCCCCTCCCCCCCTTAAAAATCTCACGTAATTTATAGACACCCTCTTTTTAGTTTTATTAAACTATTATTTATTTTTGATCTCAGAAATGTGAAAATTAATATATAAGCTTATAGTTAAAAACAAAAATGAATTGTTATAGTTGTAACACGGGGAGGAGAGGGGAGCAGGAGCGGGAGAGGGAGCAGGAGTGGGAGAGGAAGCAGGAGCGGGAGAGGGAAAGGAAGCAGGAGGAAGGAGCGGGAGAGGGAGAGGGCGGAGATATGCACACAAAAACTATAGCGGCTAAGAACGGCTGTATCGATTTTAATGATCTCTGATTTGTTACATTCTAAGGCGATACGAAGTACGCCAGGTCAGCTAGTTTATTTATAAAATTGTGTAGTAATTTATTTTAAAATATTTTTTTTTCATATTTATTGCATTTCTACCACGTTTTACAACGAAAAGCACTAACTTACTGTGTACTGCATACTACTCAATACATTGCTGATTTTGGTAGCAAAATTTATACGTCTTGTTTACTGGAACACGCAATGAAAGTAAAACAATCGTTACTATAAATCGTCGCTTAGCTTCGTAGTAGGGTGAATATTGTCGTGTTTCTGTAAAATATAGCATATAGTGTTGTTCATTTACTCAGTGTGGTCTCGATGTTAATCGATTTTAAAAACCAATGAATAACAATATTTATAGAGACAGTTCTTAACAGGCAAATTATTTTTCATTACAATATTAATGTTTCATGATAACATTATAATGAAAGGTTTTCAAGTGACCCCAATATTAAAGCAAAATGAATTATAGCGACGGGGCATAGAGATTGGTTTCCAGCAAAACATAGCCGTATAATGTTCTATTCATTTCAATGATGACTGTTTTACGGATTCGAAAAAGAAACGACGGCTGATTTCAAGCGCAATACCGAATATTGATGTACTGTTTTTTTTTTATTTTGAATTTTTAATTAGAAAAAAAATATTCGTTTAACTTTAGGTAAGTTTAAATGTGTCCATAATTATGATGTTTTCATTTTCATAAAAGAAATGTTTATAAATATTTTTTTTAATTTTCATTTATTTAATTTCTTGAAAGCAAATAATAAACAATCATAATATTTATGATCTCTTTATTTATCTTTACATTTTTGTAGCTTGTGTTTATAATTAACAAATAATCAAGTTAAATAAAACACAAAACTATTTATTCGGTCATATTCAAGCACTATACTATATTATTATGTACAACCAACCAAAGGCATTTTTTATGTTTTACATAATTCTACGCCTACAAACGATCATACGATTTTCTATATACCTAATTATAATCGGTAATCGATTTTGAGAATCATTAATCGTTGTCGAGAATCGGTAACGAATCAGTTTCGAATTGATATCGCTAGGATGGGGAATTTCAGCACTAAATATTCTTGTGACAGCACAATGTGTCAAAAAAAAGTGACACGCTTGGTATTCATACAATTTGGGGTACATGCGTCGACTATTCTTGATATATGTCTGTGAGTCTAGCCCTAGATCAAATTCAATTTCAATGGCTTACCACTGGACTAACAATAATAATATCCATACAAAATACTTGAAATTATCTTTTGGTGACCATTATTAAATATTTCTTCTCCATTAACTACCGATCCTATTGACATCTTATATCTTATATATAAAATTCACGTGTCACAATGTTAGTTACCATACTCCTCTGGAACGGCTCGACCAATTTTTATTAAATTTTATATGCATATTCAATATGTCTGAGGATCTGTTACAATCTATTTTTCATACCCCTAAGTGTTTTTTATTTTAGGACAATTTTTTTATTTTTTTATGTGGTATTAAAAAACTCTACACAACCCTAAATTTTTACATTTCTATCACGAACCCCTATTTTTTAATAGTCATTTTAGTAATTTAATCATTTTTCATACCGCTCGATAACTGATCAATTGTTAGGTGATACGAAGTTTGCCCGGTCAGCTAGTTGCATTATAAAACTCGCAATAACCTTATCTTATTGCTTAATATTACTTGATATTCATTTGTAACGTGAAAAATTTTGTGTTGTAACGTTGGAAAACTTGGTGTTTGTCACGAATTTTTGATAAACTATTTTTATTTGAAGACACGAATGACACGAAGACCAAATTCTTATTACAACACAATAACAACTATCACTCGAATAGTTGACGAATGAATGACATGTCAACAAATTAAAATAATACAACTAAAATAAACAACAGCTGGTATTTTTTCGAATTACAATACATTCGAATGAAGGATAATGAAGATACGATATTATTTTATAATATTTGCAAGATAACAGTTTGATTGAACCCAAACTATTGTTGAAAATAATAGCACATCAGACCAATTTATTGACAAAATGTTGTTCATATTACATTAATTTTAAAATAGTTATGTACGTTACAACTCTACATACACAATGTAAAGATTTGATTGTTTTTGTTCTAGGACACGCCGAAGGAGATCTATGGTCAGATTATGAATATTATGGTGATGAAATTGATTATGCGAATAGTAATGCAGATGACATTGCCCAAGATAAACCATCCACGACTACCAACGCTGATGCCTTGGGATTTAAAGTAAATGTAGATGAAAATGGGGAAATAATTTATGATGACAAGTATGAAGAGGCAATGAAGATATTAAACAATGCAACTGGTCAAGACCTCGATGACATATTAAATAAAGAAACTGATAAACAAGATAATATAGATGATTATCAAATCGAGGACAATCGATCAGAAGTCAAGGAAGAAAAACAAAATCATGGTGAATTAGATGAAGATATTGATAGTTCTGACATAGAACCAAAAGATGCTAATGATATGGATACGGAATCTGATGAATTCACAGATGAAGAAGCAAGAGAAATGAAAGATGATGAAATATTGGATGATGCAAATGGTATGTTAGAAGATTTAGGAAACTACGATCAAGAATTATTGCAAGAAGAAGCTTCAAAAGATGTTGCCGAAAATATTTCAGATGATGATGTCGATGATGAAAACGATGGCGCCTGGGAATCCCCAGCAGTAGATGAATCAACTAAAGATATGTCAGTAGAGGGTAACAACGACTTTGCTGACGATAGATCTTTTAATCTTAATCAGAGTCATGAATCAAATTTAAAAGAAGTCGTTGATGATATAGATCGATTTTTCAATTTAACTGAAGAAAATGACTATGAATTTTCAGAAGACGAACTTGTCGATTCTAACGATAATCAAAAATCGACTACTATTCAACAATATGTAGATGAAACAAAGAGAATATTAGACGAAACTAATGACTCTTTTGATGAAGAAGAAAACGCTGATGAAAGGTTGAAGTCATCATCAACGTCGGCCTCAACTGAAAATGCCAAAATAGATGACGACAAAAATGATGATGACAGCTTGGACAGCAAGTCAAGTATTTCTACTGAAAAATATACTGATGAAGATACTGTATCTAAAGCTTTCAGTGATTTAAAAGATGATTTGAATCAACTCCGTGATACTTGGATGAAACTAAAGGATGACGTTACTGATGCCAATTTAAGTAAAGAAAACTTACCTGGGTTTGATGAACTTGATACAAAATTGGCAGACATTGAGCAGGAGGCGCTAGAAAATGAAGATGACTATGAAGTTATTGACGATAAAGATCTCTCTAAGTTGTTTGAAGAATTGCCAGAAGAAGACTTAGATGAGGATGAAATGGAAGAAATACAAGACCCAGATGCAGATGAAATTGAACCAACTTTACCAGCACCAGAAGTAAATCCTGATGTTCAAGTTGATGTTAAATTGGAACAATCTAAATTAATTCAATATGTAGATGATGCTTTGAATGCACATGAGGACACTGATGAAAAGCATAGTGATATTGAATCATCGCATACCACTGTTTCAACAACTAAACGATTAGTTCAAGAACATTTAGTGGAACCCTTACTAGAAACCCCGGATGAAAACCTCGATGTTTTTGATTTCCATGAATTAGAGAAAAGTGCCGTAGACCCAATTAGAATTACTTTAGACCTTGACACGCCAGTAGTATTGACGTCCCCGAACTATCCCCGCCCGTATCCGACAAATGCCGTCATCGACTGGATCTTAGAGGGCGAGGGAAGTGGTATTGAGTTCAATGTCACTGACTTCGCTTTGAACAGCATCGCTGGGGATTACGTGATGGTTAAGCCAGGTAGGGAAACTATTAATTAGTTATTAAAAGCTATCACCTTTTAACAATACGTAAAGAAGTCATTTAGTTGTATGGAATATATTATACTTAGGTTTGAGCTGAAAAACTTATCAATAATGAGATTTTTCTACTAAGTATATTATTTTTAAGGGTCTGCACATTGAAAAAAATATGCCTAGCATTGATTTTCACCATCTATTACTGGGCCCTATGCAGGAAAATGTCTTAAATTATAAGCAGCCTGTTCTCTTTAGTACCTAAAGCATATTACTCCACCACGCGGCTCCAGAAGCCTTTCTTTTAAAATGAATATGTTTCTCAGTTAAAATAACAGTAATTTCTGTGAAGGTCGCGTGGACGCGTCGGGCAGTGATGGATTCCTTCTGTCACACAGCCTCAACAATCCACGACTGTTCCGTTTTCTCGACGTGAACCGAATGTTCATCAGGTTCGACTCCAAGTTGGGTCTCAACCGGTTCCGCGGCTTCAGTTTCAGCGTTAAGATGATAAGTAAGCAGTTTTTCTTTATTTTACACTATTCACATGCTTAGTATAATATTGTCTTTTACTGAAAATAAGTGTTCTTCACTTTATCAGCTATAGTCCTTTAGTTGAGTGATTAGTTATAACTCTTTATCTATTATCTATTATATTTTATTAATAATGTGTTTTATATAAAAACTTAGCATCAGTAATATAGATTATGATCACGTCGAGACGACAATATTACCTAAAAATCGAATTATTATAAAATACAAGGTTATAATATGTACTTACTATATTCATGTATTATTAGCGAGGATGAGATAGTCTCGATATAATTTAATCCATGAATAACAAAAGAAAGAAAACCAATAATAGCCTAGTATTCAACTATGGATTTAAAGCCGATCACTTTCAGTCAGCGTTGTCTTTCTCGTCCTTTGAAATGACCTGATATTTCTTTCAGACCCGCTACCAGAAGACAGAGTGATAGAACCAGAGTCCCGCCCCATCGGCTATCCTGAACACACCATAACGCTGAACCTGGGAGGCGTGACTCTGGAAGCCTTCCTCAAGATCGAGGAAGAATTCCGTCAAATCGTTGCTGACATGGCCACTATGTACATTGAAGCAAATCAGATTGACAATGGACTTAATAAAACGTAAGTAAATAAAATAATTATGCTACACACTGATAGCCGCACGGATTCCCTGTACACAAGGTTATAGACGACATACTATGAAGAACCAGAACTTCTTATTCGCTAATCACACATTCATGCACACACACACACACACATACACACACACACACACACATACACTTTCTTTCTTTCTTATGTATCTAAAATTTCATCATTTTTCATGTATAAGTTTTGTAAGTCACTTGTATAAATTGTAATTTTCCCGTTTCAAATTGCTAAAATTTCTCTGTTGGAAGAGCGGGGTACCCCGTAACACAGGTTACATCAACCCAGTACAGGGGCCCTTGCCACTTGTTTGTTATTGCCTTTTTGAAACGAAATAAACGATTTTTGATTTTTTTGATAAGTACCCAGAAACCAGAAAAACATCAATTGAAAACATAAATTAAACCGCCTCGCCGGGAATTGAACCCAGGATCCTTAGCATGGCTGTGATTTTATATGGCAGTGATAGCCTACTGGATCGGACATTATGAATGGCGGATTTTATTAATTAACTGAATAGACAATGTTATTAAAAAGTTAAGGAAAATTTCAAAAGATAACCACGTTTTTATTTATAAAAATATTCAGTTTCTATTGATAAAAGTAACTTTGTTATCAGCTGCTCGACCAATACACGCTATATTATAAATATTAATGTCACGCACTTGTGTATGTCTGTCTGTAACGCCAATATCACGACTCACGAGTATCACGTAAGACCAAACACGATAAAAAATTAACTTGAGGTAATTTTAAAGACATCTCTTCAGTGAATTTTCGGAATTCCTGTATCAGCAGAATAAATGTCCTATCATTATTAAAACAATTTGATCATATAGATGCCTAACAGAATTTCCATTACTTTACTTTCGATATAAAATCCAATACTTTCAATGTTTGCACTACCTACGCGTTTCTTTTACATCTGTCTCCACTACCTTAAGGTTATCTGGTAGAAACCGCAACTACCTATATCATGCTCTTGATAATTTGGGTTTTTTAATTGTATTACATCTGTTGCGGACGATAAATTATATCGTGTTGTACTTTTACGCCAATAGTTAACTTAACATTTATCATGATATTACATGAAAGCCAGTCAGGTAGGATCGTTCGTTGCAGTTTTATTTTCATCGTGGCATCGTAGGTATTCCCACAGGATACAAAAACCGTAATCGGTAATGAATGATTCTGGCGAACGAAATCGCTTGTAAAATCTAGTATTTTCACTAGTAGCATCTATAATACATTACCAGTAGATATATGCGCAGTTATAATAATTATCATGAGGGATATAGCATACCTACTTGTATTACTTTATTCTTTGTTATTTTAAAACATGAAATTAAAAGAATGATGCATTACAAGTTAGAAGTAACCCGAGCGTTATCGGCTTAAAGCGTGATATTTGTAATCTTATAAGTTATAACAATGCTCATAAATTAACATAGTTTCTAATCATGCCCCTCGCCCCTCAATACCCTCACCTCCTCAAAGCCCTCGCCCCCTCAAACCCTCGCCCCCGCTAACCCCCGCGCGGCTCCGCGACTGTCAGGTGTAATGGTTAAAGTTCAGATAATTGATTTTTTGTGTAATGTAACGAGCAACTATGTACGAATTAACATTTATGATATGCGAATTTATTAACATGTAACGTGAAATGTTATACTGATCAAAATGATAGATATTACGAGTATAATATTAAAATAATACTTTTTTATTTATTCCATGCTTGAAATAGTGATTCTAATAGGGACATAAATAAATTACGCTATCAAGAAAATAAAAAATCTTACGGCGGATGGTGTACTAATGTTAGACAAAGACTAAATCACAAATAGTTAAGTTTTTTGTTCTCGGTCAAACGATTTTTTTCAATTTGTTTGGTACCTTGTACCCTAATTGACAAATCTTAGGGTTATTAATAAAAATAATTTAATACTTATTCCACAACTCCCATGCGAATGGGATCAACCGTTTGTTATAAAGACAAAGGTGCTACTATCATCACACAAATACATTAAAACACTTATTTTTATTTACATAAAATTTACCTGCAAATAAATATTTGAACAAAAAAGACATGTCATCAAATAAAGATATAAAATATCGTGATTCCATGTCTTGTACCTGACGTTGTGTTGGTGATATATCGAATTTCCCTCGTTAATGAACAATATAAACACTGCTACAATAATATTGTCAGTTCATTCGCTAATGCGGCTTTAATGCTTGAATGGTATTCAATATTTCCTAGTTTCTCTTCAATGTTACATACACAATGTTTTTGTCATTTTGACGCATTACAAGCGCTTTACTACACGAAATCAGTATTGAAGCAATTATAACGAGGCAATTTTACGATTTAACAATAAATTTATTTGATAATATTTTGCGTGAAACACTTAATAAGACTTTCTAACTAAACAGTCTAAATACCTACCTACTTTCTTTAAACATAGTAGTTTACACAAAATTTGTAAAAATCAAACTTTACTTTGTGCAAATACTTACTTGTTACTGTGACTTTTAGGATCACCATTTTAGGGCATTTAGGGCGTGTAAACTATCTATCCCTGACTACTGATAACAATCCATTTCTTTTTCTACTGACTTATTTAAATTTTGAAAAAACGTATAGAGCGTAGGACCTACAGTTAAATATAATTTGCAAAAGTTAATCTGTTTTTCATTTATTGTAACGTAAAACTAAGTTACGGTTACAATAAAATTTATCATTATAGTAAAAATAATATTTATCCCATTAATTCATTATCTAAAACATCGTTCATTACTTGACATAATTTTTTATTGCAAAGTCCTTTACGATGTAACAGAAAGATTGAAACAAAAATACTCGTTGTTCTTTAATCTGAGCATAAACATTGCAACTTATAAGTTCTGTAATAACTGAGGTCGCATAAGTTCTGCGCATGCGCGGGGAATCTCCGCACACGCGCGGCGAAAACGTCAAAGCTATTTTAGTAGCAAGCTTCCATGCGGCCGAGCTTACAGTGCCACGTTTCACACAAAAAATATACACCCACCGCGTTATTCGCGAACCGTTAACCCCAAAATCAAAATAAATAAGACCCACTCCATTCAAAACCCCACACGAAATGGGAACCACGCGAATCCTAGCTCGAGGACCTTAATGAGATACATATAAGTGTTAAAATGCGGCAATGCGACACGCGAATCGATGGCAGTATACCCTGATGCCAAGTTCTCGAGTATTTAGTGTCGAGCTGTGAAAGATGGAGCCCTTCATCGATAGGAACAACTTCGCGGTGAGTGCCATGGTCACCGTCGCCATGCAGATACTCTTCTTCACCATAGCCTCGCTCTTCCAGAGCGACAAAGTTACAGACTTCACGGGAGGTGCCAACTTTATCATTATCGCTTTATTGACGTTCTTCCTCGGCCAAGGCGGAAGCACCCTCAAAAACTATGACAGTAGACAGCTGATGGTCACAGCTTTCGTGTGCGTTTGGGGACTGCGACTGTCAGGGTACCTCATATACAGGATCTACCACATCGGCAGAGATAAGCAGTTTGAAGATCGTAAGAGTAACACGCTGAGATTTGCTGTGTTCTACACATTTCAAGCCGTTTGGGTGTACGTTGTCAGTCTTCCAGTAATCATCATCAATTCGCCACATCACTCCTATCCGAAATCGCCCAAAACCATGACGACACTAGACTCCGCTGGCGCTGGTATCTTCGTCATTGGTTTACTGATTGAGACCTATGCTGACCTTCAAAAGTTTGCTTTTCGGCAAGAACCCACTAATCAAGGGAAATGGTGCAACGACGGACTGTGGGCCCTCTCCAGACATCCGAACTATTTCGGTGAAATAGTCTTATGGTGGGGCATTTTCATAATAGCCTTGAATGTTATAGAAGGTATAGAATATATTGCAATATTATCGCCTTTGTTCACGACGGCAATAATTTTGTTCTTATCTGGTATTCCGCTGCTGGAACGATCGGCGGACGAAAAGTATAGAGATAACCCAGATTATTTATATTATAAAGCCTCGACTTCACCTTTGATACCGATCCCGCCGGCTTTTTACGTTGAAGTGCCTAAGTTTCTCAAGTGCATATTGTGTTGCGAGTTGCCTATTTATGATTCTACTGGAGAAGAATTTGCGGCTCCCACCATCGTTACTGAGACCACCAGCATATCGATGGTGCAGTCTCAACCATAGCTAACACACGCCGCGCGTGAAAACGCCGCGGCAAAATCAGAATCCACTGATCACAAAAGCCAAAGTTATAATGCAAAACAATTGTGATACACGGCTGAGGAGAAACCTCAGAAAAAATTGCCAAATTCGTTGCCATTAAAACAAAATATTAGTACTGATATGAATCTGTATAACAAGTATATGGAGAGTATAAAGAAAAGTAGAAAAGTAGCATTAGATATATTAGAAGACACAAAAGATGTAATCGAAGGAATCTCAGCGCAGACTCCGGTTACAAATGTTAGGTTAAGGAATGTAGCTATTGATAGTGCGGACTTTAAAATGGACCCCAATACAAGTGACAAAAATAAGCGACCTGCTGAGTATGTCAAGTATGGGAAAATAACATTTAATACCACAGCAATATTACATCATTATCCGCAAATGCAGAACAAGAATGGTACGGAGAATAGAACATCATATCCGGCACAGACTGTAGCCGTAGCTACGAAAAAGTCAGATTTGAATCTTCCAATACAACCGCTCATGGATAACAATAATGGCGTGAAATCTGCAAATAAAGAAACAAAAATAACACTTACAGAATCAAAGAAAGATAATGATAACAACAATGATGCGACAGAACGAATAGGAAACGTGGCCAAACCTGACAATAAGGTGGAGGTTTCAAAGAAGCCTGTCAAGTTCACAGAAGAAAAGCTTGTATGAGGGTTAGCCATCCGTTTGTTTTCACTGCATTTCAACATCCGGAGACGGTGGCACCAGTTGAAACCTGCACGAGTGAAATCAAACATATCGCACCACAAAATGTTGTAAATACTGATTATAAGACTGGCAATGATATATTAAAATAAAGTACTAAGCAGAGTCGTTGTAAACATTTCGAGCTCTAATTCATTCTTATGATAAGGAACTACTGAATCATTATAGAGAGAGAGAAAAAAGTGTTTTAAAATGTATATTAATTGCATTTAGCGGTTTTAGTCTAGGATCTAGTCGCAGAATCCGTCTCAATTAGTAAAGTAATTTAATCTATTCCTAGTTAAAAGTATAATAAATATTATAATTGAAAGGCGGCAGTAGCTACTACGTTTTAGGTAAGTTGCATTTACTTTATATTTTTAGCAATTAATGTTTAAGGTACATATGTATACCCATTTTGAAGCTGTAATTTCATTTTTATCCAATAGCAGACTTTAAAAACATATTTAAAACAAAGGTTTTGATGACACTTTCATACCATTTTATCACAATAAATTCTTCAATGGTAGTCTGAATTTTTCTAAAATTGACCACAAAATTTGGACCACAAAACGTCATGCATCGTAATCACTTCATATACATACGTATCACACATGTAAAATCAAACAAAAAACAAAATAATTTCATGCGAATTAGATTTTTTTACAAACACTTTTCGACGCGATGATGCTAATACCGGGTATTTTATTTACTTTCATACGTAATATTTTCAATAAAATAAGAGTTCCTGTAAGCTCTATGATGACATTAACTTACCTAAATGCTATGTATTTTTTGCTTACATTTTTCGAGGTGGTGTGGTAATACCACCAATTTGATTACAGAAATAAACAGTGTTATTCCTGTAATAGTCGTATTACTAGTAGTGCAACATAAACATCTGATCTGTACCTATTTTACGGACGCTTGTTATTAGAAACTTGAATGTTGATCTATTCTTGATAAGAGTCAATGAACCTTTGATTACAGATGCATAATGCTCATAGAAGCCGTTGTCGTTAGAACGTTAGATGTAATAATCAGTATTTCGATCTGTCTGTTTCATTTATAGCTTGTTCTAATGATGAGTGATCATTTTAGTTTATTAAAATTTACACATTAGGAAATAAGTGAAACTCTTAAAGAAATTATTTAAAGAACAATTTTGATATTTTCGTTTAATCTTAGTTTTTTTAATATATCTGTTAATGATTTAACAGTTGCATTATCTTCACAAAGTACACAATTTAACTAATACAAAACATTCTCAAATATAAAAATGACTGACTTAAATTGGTTGATCCCTAATGCAGATAGCACTGTAGTCAATTAAGAATAGACTGCGCTATCTACGTAGGATAGTCAAGTGCTCTCAGTCTATTCATGCAGTATTTTCCACACTGGCTCTGAATATACTTGGCCGAATTCCAATTCATGTATTTCGCTTTGCATACAACGAATTTTCCTATCACTGGTCTGGTTCTTTTGGTTCGCTCGTGAAGTCGTGACTCATCAGAATCTGTTTTTACTTATACTAATTCATTGCTAAACACCATGTGTTACTAATACATATTACGAATACGTAATTAGCTTTTTATTTACATAATTCAATAATATTTACTTAAACATGAATCTATTAGTAGGCGTTATGTGTATGAAAGAATTGGCTTGAAGTTCTTAAAATGGTTGATAAACTGTACTAGAATGTACTATGTCTTATGTTGCTATAGTTAAATGATTTATAAAAATTATAGTCTACATTATTTTGTTCATGTTCATAATTGATAATTAATTTGATTAAATTTATTTGCCATCACAACATTATCCTCAATTGATAAGTTTATTAATTACGAGTATAATTAATTTGAATTTCATAATTCGTTCGTTACAATTAAAAGTTAAATTTGATACCACTCAAACTAAATCCATATTCAAAGTGACTTCTTTATTTGACTTTATTTAAATTTATCATGTTATATAGTTAAATAAACTTGAGAAGTGATTAATAACATTACTTAAAAGTTAGTTACATATGAGTCACCTATTACTTATCAAACAACTGTGATTATGTCATCTTTCAGTGTTAAGCTTACGAATAGGAAGTCCACGTGAAGTGACTTTTTTAACATTAAATTAATCTTATTAACTTTAGTATTATTGCAGGTTCCAATAAATAATTTCATAACTTCGTTTCTCCTTCCATTGTTATCAAATATAATATAATAAGTATTTAAAAAGTATGTCAGGAAATTTCTTTAAATAGACAAGAATAATCGCTGTACTCAGTATAGAAGTAGAAATGGGATGTTGTCCCCATTCATGTTTAAATGTAATCTGAAGAAACGCAATCTTTAGGATACTATTTTCGATGGATTGTTATCATATTGATTGTAAACCGATAACATTTTATAGATTATTCACCAATTAAATTGGTTTTAGGTTAATCATATTTTTATGTTTTGCATTAACTACATTTCCTGTTTTTTTTTTTAGATGGATAGACTGAGTTTGTTTATATTTCTTTTTATATTTTCATTTATCATATTTAAAAACCTTTACAAGTTTACTTCAAAGACCTACATATATGGGCAATCTTGATCTTTTTTCTCAAAAAGTTTTTTTTTCAACCATCTTCAAATTATAGGTCCTAACTCCTATTGGTTATTTGGGTTTACTAATTATTTTGTTGACGTGTGATTGCCACTAAAGGAACTTTCCTCCCGAGTTAAATGTTCTTTTCTTCGTTCACGGATTTAAGCATTACACATTAGATCACTTCTATATAGCCAATATAGAACAAATTTTCATTCTCCAAAAAAGGGCTGTTAGGGCTATCTATAAACTTAAGTCTCGGGAATCTTTGCGTGAAAAGTTCAAGGTAATAGGTATACTTACAGTAGCTTCCCAGTATATCTTCAATAATGTAGTTTTTATAAGGAAGAATATAAACGCGTATAAACAAAATTTTGATATTAACAATCGCCAAACAAAAAGAATGTATCAATTAATTACGCCTTCGTTCCGCCTAAGTAAAGTGCAACGATCTTTCATAGGGCTTGGTGTACATTTCTATAATAAAATCCCAAAAATAATACGTGACTTGCCAATAGAATCTTTCAAAAAACGTGTAAAAACACAATTGTTAGGCAAGGGATATTATAGTGTAAACGAGTATTTAAATGACAAAGACGCATGGAAATGATTAGCTCTGCAACCAGTTCCACTCAGAATAGTAAACTTTTGTATGATAATATCTTTTTTGTAATATTTTTTTTAAAAGATGTGCTGAGGAGTTTCTTTAGGCTTTTCTTCTCCTCCATGACAAAGCACCTTCCGAAAAGCCAAAAAATGACGTGCATAAGTGTATCAATGATACCTATATGAATAAAATATTTTGACTTTGACTTTGACTTTGACTTTATAAAGTGTTGTTTTTATGATATGATAAGTAACAGAGAGTTGTACCTGGCTGCTCCATAACGAATTGATAGACCGTGTTTCAAAGTCAAATAAGTTTCAAATGAGATGTCGCTTTTCCTTTAACTTTTATTAACCAAAACCAATAGCCCTATGTAGAGAGCCCTACATACAGTACGATCATTATTTTCCCGCCTGTCACGTATGTTAGTGTCGATTGCATCATTTTCTTTACATAGCCGGCAAAGGAGTAGAAGAGCCACTTTGGCATCATCAGTATCACCAAAGTCATCCAGTAACAATTAATTCCACTTTGTCTTCATGTCCTTATAAACTTCAAGTCTATGACACCGATACTCATTATCATTCCATTTTCCAGGTTAGAAGTAACTCAGATCACGAGCAGGGCCCTTTGCTTCCACAACTGGCCTCAGTTCGAGCGCTGCGCTGAAGTGAGGTTCGGGGTACCACTCCAGTATGAGGATGAAGAAGCCGAACCCCGGCTGAATGAAGACGATCTAAGGGATATGTGGTTCACATTCTCCAGCCAAGACCCCTTCGCGTTGAGGCTCCAGAGACTAGGCATTGATGTGAGTTATGATAATATGTTTTAAAGATAAAATGTCAGTTGAAAAGTACTTTACCGAGTGATGTGATAAAGTGATAATCTTTCGATTGTGTTAATTCAAAACCGATGTCATTCGAAGACGTACGTTGCGTATGACATAAGATTTTCTTGAGCATAGAGATGAAACATTTTTGCAATGTTTTGAACAGGACAGTTCAGAAAATCCATCACTGACTCCAAGGCAACCCACTCAGAGTGATTTTTTTCTGACCTCAGTACCTTCTAGAATCAATCTTAAAATGATTTTGACCTCTTTGATCTCTGCTTTCTGTTTGGTCTTTACGTCGCTAATATGAACTGAATAAAAAGTATATTTAACGAGTTAAGACGTTAATTAATTCATTTTGTCTTCTGTTTCCAGGACTTCCAGATCCCAAACGACAACAACGTGCTGATGGTATGGTTGGTGATTGCTGCTGGAGTGGTCATCTCCATGGCGATGCTGGCCTTCGCGCTCTGGAGGTTCAGCTGCTTCGAGGATTACACCAGGTATGTCGACCATAGAAACTGCGCTCCATAGGGAAGCTATTTCTTCTCTTCTTTGTCTTACTTGGTTGGCGAAGTATTGATTGTGCCTTGACCACTAACCATTGTTTTGTGGGCGTCTACGATGTAGATTTTACGTGTCTTATTAATGCCAGTTTACTAGTCGGTTTATTTCTTCTTTGTTATTCTCGACTGATAGAGTTGCGCTTCTTATTAAGGATATTCACGGCCGGCGTTCACGTTAACTGTTACCATCAAGCAGCAAATTTTTCGTACTCCTATTCCACAGACCATTATTGTCATAACTGTTACTCCCTCTTTTTTTATTACAAACTTGAAATCTATAATTGTTATATTGTATCGTGCCTTCTGATTACAATGTCATGCAAAAATGTTGTGCAAACCTTTAATTTAAGTGCATAATAAGTAAGGTTAGATTATATTTTTTTTTCATTGTAAAATTTAAGTTATGTACTTAGTTGGTATGCCTTTAATAAATAAATAAATAAATAAATAAATAATAATTGACCAGTCTTCCCAGGTAGTCTTAATAAGAAGACTGTTGGAAAATGAGACACTTCATCTATCATATTCATATCGTCGTGTTCTCGCTGAAGAGAGTCAGTTCTTTCTTTCTCTTTCTTCCCTTTGGTGTCGCTATTGTTCAGGGACGATGATAGCCATTTACTTAGGTAGATCGTCAGCTCGTCGCCATTTCCATAAAAAATCCTGCTCTGATTGAGACACTTTTGTCTCCATCTATCATAATCCTCCTCTGATAATTGCAGGATGCCGTCATTCAGCGATACGGAGAGCGTCAATGAGAAGAAGGTCCTGGACCTGTACCCCACGCCGCACCAGACGCTGCCACCACTCTACTCCGGCACCGAGTACAAGTGGGGAGATGACAAATACGATGACACTACTAGAGGTGAGAGACTGTTACTTCTTTTTTCTTCGTCCTTGGCTGGCGTCGGTTGGTGTTAGAGAACTTACGACGGTTACCACTTACTACCAGGTAGTTGTTGTCGGCAATTTACAAAAAAAGAACGCCCATTTTTGTTTAGTATGTTTGAACTTCTAAACTGAATGAGTACTCCAGAGTTACATTTTTCATTTTGTCTATTATTAGCTATGGTGAATAGCTAAAATAATAAATAATATTCAGATTGAATCGTTTTTGTGCGTAATATGCTTACAAATGAAAGAGTCTATCGCCACATTTTTCAGACACAAAAAGCCTTTTATTTCAATCGTTTCGTGAAGAAGGTAGCATTTGCAACACCTATTTCATTACAAACTGACTCTGTAGCTTTCATTTTGGTGATTTAGGGTTCCGTACGAAAAAACGAAAAACGGAATTCTTATAGGATCACTCGTGCGTCTGGGCGAAATGAGTTTAAATTTGGTACTAATGTACTTTTTTGTTCTTTTTTGTTAAACAAGAACTGTTTTGCAAACAATAGCTCTTTACTAAAATATTACAGGAAAACCTATAAGAAGTCTATGGTCTTAAGAAAAAGGGCAAAAATAAATAAAATATGAAAATAACGGTAAATACATAATCAACGTACGGAACCCTCTCCAAGCGAGTTTAACTCACACTTGTCAAGTTTATTTTCTCTTGAGTATACAATATAATCATATTGCAATTATATGAGTGTGCAAGCGTTTATTAAATTTATTAAAATAATGTATTTTTTTAATTTCCAGTGGACATGAGCGGCTTCCCGAACAGAAGCTACATGCGGACTGAGGAATACGACTTCGACTCGGAGGACGAGGTCGCGGTGCCTAAACGCGACAGGTTAATCTTTGTTTACTAACGCATAAGGTAGATTTTTGATTGACATTTCACCTGTTGGACTAAGCCATAGAAACTGTGGAGGGTTTGTAACTGATAAATTTTTAATGTTTAATTTTTTTAATTTTTTCTATAATAATATTGACTAACAATCTCGCAAAGTGATAGACCTTAATTATGTAATTAATTATTTAATTTAATAAATAATGTAATTAATTAATTAATTTGTAAAATTATTGATAATTTTAATACTCAAGTATCACATTTTTCAATAGATTTGCTTTTCGTCCATTTTCCAATAATATTATTGATTTGCTTAATTGTCGGTTGTCGGTATCCTAAAAATGTTTATTCATATTCCTACCTTTGTAATAAAATAGCATGTACTATTTTTTTAATTACACTATAAGAATACACTATAAATAACTTAAATTAAACTTTAATTAATATAAAAATAAATGTATACTAAATATACTTATGTATAATTTCAATTTCAGGTACACAACAGACGTGTAGCTGTCGAGCGCTCAATATTGTTGGTATGTATAATATTATTACTATAACAGTAATAATATTATAATAATAATGACTTATAATTATAGTATTTGGTCTGCTTTTTACATAAAAAATCTTTTCTCGCCTCTTTTTATATTTATACATAAATTAAATGAAAATAAAATCAACAATTTAAAACTGTAACTAAAGTTTATACAAACTTTCATTCCCACCACCTTTAATATTATTTTTATTTCTAAGTCGTGATGTAACTGAATCATATTACAATTTTTCATCAATTTGCACACGGGCGTAGCCAGGTTTTAGTTTCGATGGGGGGGATTATATTCATAAGAAAATTGAGTATTGGGGGAGCCCTGCTCGTAAAGAGACTCGTTTTCGAGCAGTGTTTCAGTGTTTATTATGTTTCAAGAGATCTCAAGATAAAATGTATGGGGTGAATAGTACATGTTAATATCTTGTCTCTTTTTCACAAATGACGATCTCTTAGACAATGTCTTACACCAAGGTTATACAGAGTTATACTTCATATTATATTAAGATATTTATTTATTGTATTTTCAGGAACACCTGAGGCCGCTGATGGTCTGAGGCCTGTTTTGAATGTGTGAGATTCTTACCAAAAGCTAGTTTTAATTGTAGATACTATGCTATGTTGTAGGAAGACATACAGACCATACGGTCGATATTATTGTGATTTACCCCGTATTTATTATTACATGTATAAATTTTTGTCTTAATCATTGTTGTAGTTTGCTAGTGTTATCAAAATATTGAAATTATATATATAAAAATGTATATAAGAGATACAATGCAAGTGTTTGTAAGCCCAGTAATGTCGTGTTGCTTCTCTAACGTTTTAATGTGATTATAACCTCAAAAATATATTCTTATCAAGTACATGCAACGGAGCCTATATAAAGTTATTAAAATAATAATTCGATTATACATCAACGTACAAATTAAACCATTTGTTCCTAATGAAAATGTAAATTTTATGAATCTAGTGATCGACATTTGTTTTCATCTACAACGTTTAATATTATACATAAATCTTCGAATTTTTCAGATGTTATTATCCTAATATATAAATTGTAATGTATAGTATAGATTGTTGTTGTTAATGTAACGGTGCTTAAGGAAGCTAGCACTGGCACTGCCTCAAATAGAATAAAAATATTGAATAGAATTATACATTTTATTAAATGAAACATTAGTTTTTTAACCGAATGTATTTTATTACAAAACGGAATATCTAAATATCCAGTTGCCATATGCGTATTTCATTGTTTTTGTTCTAAATTGTTAAGATGAAGTTACACGAGCAATTTTTAAGCAATTATTGACAGGCGACAATCGCCATACTTGAGAAATTACTGGAGAAATCTATAAAAATTGCGGCAATTATACCGACAACTACTAATTGCTCCATGTAATACGTGTCGCTTGTGTCGCTGGCAAATGATCGCCGGTATATCCAACCGTTTGGAAAATTCAAGGCAAGTTTTGTATGTACATATCAGTCTCATATGCTGGTGTATACACGTCCCTTTCTCTGAGGGAAAACCGCGGTCACGCGGGAGGTAGGTAAACTGTAGGTATGAATAATGAAATACAAGTACAAGAGACTCTCAGTAAACACATTAAAGTTTTGTATAGATCACCGGTTGCCAGAAATCGAAGGTTTAAGGGTTTTTTTCGTAATTATAATAATAAACGCACTGCAAGCTGCCGCAGCAAGAACTTCGTCCATCGCCAGTTGTTGGTCCACTGAATTGCTCGTGTAGAACATATTACCTAGTTTATTTAGTTGCTCCATGTCGCCCAATTCACATTGGAGCAACAATGGAGCATCAATGGAGCAACATAGGGCAATATAGAAATTGCCGATATGGCCGTGACATCAAAATTGCCTAGTTGATATTACCGGAAATTCAGCAATTTCAATTGCTCGTGTAACTGCACCTTTAGGCTACAGAATACAGGTTATAGAAATTCATTTCTAAAGGTAGAACTGTGGTAGCTTGTTAGCTTTGGTCATCATAAATCGTATAATATTATACAAACCTTAATAATTATGAAAAGTATAATATTATAAGTAATCGTTTTACATTACATTTATTAGGTAATAATGTTTGTATATTTATTAAACGCTAATAATAAAAAAACTTCATCAATTCTTGTTGAAATATAACAGAACAGAGATTTATACATGAAGTAATAATAATATTAGTTATTAAGGCCGTTGTACACTTGCAATAAATATAATTATTAATAATAGTTAGAAGACTAGATGACTGTGTATACCCGTTGTTGTGATTTTTGTATGTATTTATAAAATTTTAACTTCTGTTGTAAATTATTTCCTTATTTTTGATAATTGTTTCATTTATTTTAATGGTTATTTAACAATTAATACACGGTTACTTTTTTATTTTGATATTTTTATTTTTTCCTTTTTTATTTGATCATTTCTTTCTTGTTTTTTTACTGCATAATTTATGATTAGACATAATTATTAAATTACTTTAGGTTTTTTGCGAAAAGGCACTATTTCTTACATTACTACAATCTGGATGCAGATTAAATTAAATCTGCCTACTAAAGCTTCTGCTACATAATCTTAAATACCAACCATAATATTTAATAACTTAAAGAACCATTTTATAATTTAAGTGCAGAAAAATTAAGCTTTACACCATCTTTACACAGATATATCATAATCGAAAACAAACAGAAAGACGGTGAAGAGGGATGAAGTCAGGTTTAGTAAATAGGTACCTACAATATAAATTCCGTTAATAATTAAAACTGAAGTTAAAAAAATTGTGCCAAGAAGTACCTACCATGTTAATCTAATTTTTCGAGTCGCGTTCTTGAAATGGTTGTGAAAGTTCTTTTTTCAAATATTCTATCATCAAAATTATTATTTTAATTCCAACATTATACACGTTCAATATTTCTTAACTTAATGAATTTTAATTATAAAATTATAAAACTACGTTAGTAGGTACTTTGTGCTACGCTCGAGCGTTCTCCGGCTAAATGTATCTTTAGACAGACTGCTGTAATAATATTATCCAAAAATATTAACCTATTAAGAATGTAAACCGTACCATGTACCTTAAATCTTATTAAAATTTATATATTTACAATTTATTTATAATATTCTAATACCTAGTATTACACTCTAACAAAGTTAAAAAACGTAGATATTCATGTAGTAAAATTTATTAGTAAAATCATTTCTATTAACTAAGAATTTAAGTAGCTTAGAGCTGCTCAACTCACTTCAACAAAAAGTAAGAAGGAACCTAACAAAAATGGGAAGCTTAAAGTAACTTACCATCAGATGGAACGTCAGCTAGTTTGCCAGCTATTTCCATAAAAAAAGATTTGGAGCTAAAATGGTAAAATGAGATTAAATAAAATATTTTCTTTAAAGTTACCTTATTATATCCAGAGATCATATGAAAATACTTTGACATTCTTATAGCTGTATTTGTCGTGGTAACACGTAAGATTGACATGATTTTACAGTCTTACATTTTTTGTTAAATACTTTTTCTACTAGTCAGAAGAATAAGATAGTCATCAGAATATTCTGCTGCATCCATCCACATTTTCAAATATTAATTAGTAACTATTAAAATAAATCAACTAATCTTCTTCATGTACCTGTAGTAGCTAGGTAGTTCCAAATATTGTTTAATATTTAAATACTATTTATTAGAATTTGAATAATATACAAGAATAGACTATACAAAATATTTTGCTGTTTTGGCCAATCATAAAATATATTGTATTTTTTTTGTTCTAGAACTTGAAAAAGCTATTTATACAACCGATTACAACTTTACAAGCATAAGAAAAAAAAACTTGTCATAATTTCTCTGACAAAAAATCTGAATTTCATTGATAGATCATACATACTGTACCTAAATATATTATTTCAAAACACTGCTACAACTTTTGATATTTCAATAATTTCAATTATATTATACTATAATGTTATCTACCTACCGTTACCTTATGTTCTAGTGTTCATTTATTTCTTTAAGTATTATTAAATTAAGTGGTACATAAAAATGAAGTAAACAGCATTCTCATGACCGCCAAAATTTGTTCCAGTCAACCCTATTTTATATACTAGGATTAGTAGGCCTAAATACAATCTATCTAAATAGATAACAATTACAAAATGTTACCCTTTACCCAGCATTAACAAAAAAATTAAAATTACAACAATTCATCACATTATCTCTTACACCTACATCATTATAATATGAAGTGTGTATTCAATTATTATACACTGACATAGTATCATTATATATTGTGTGTCTTATATATTTCAAAATATGTATTAAAATTATGAAAACGAATGTGTTTTAATTAAATGTAATCTACTACTATAAGTCCAAGTTAGTTACTTTAAATATACTTCGATAAATAATTACCGAGATTGAGATGCATCTCTTTATAAAAGGTTTCATCCTCATTTTAAATAATTAAGGATAACTCAAAAACTACTCGTCAGATCTCGCTCATATTTAAGTGAGACTACATGACAAGTACCAGCTTTCGATTAAAAAAAGAATCATCAAAATCGGTTCACCCAGTCGAAGATTCTGAGGTAGCAAACATAAAAAAAATACAGTCGAATTGAATACCTCTTCCTTTTTAAAGTTGGTTAAAAAGGAATTCCTGGCAAGCAACCTTCAGATTTTTATTGTAATTACAAAAGTTACAAATAAAGAAACCTTTGTAACTATCCCAATCTTGCATGGACACAAGGTAGAAAAATAGCGATTACCTCGATATGTATTGTTCCCGGGGTCTAATTGTAAGTGAAAAATTTTCACTGAAAATATCAACGGAATAGAGAATAAGAAACACAAAAATATAAATTAAATATCGGATAGTCACGAAAAAGCATTATTTTTCAAGTCAGTTTGAAATGATTTTAACTGGAGATGAATAACATCCTCTACAGAGATGCGCTAAACATTGTCCAAACAAAAGGTGTAAAACAAGAAAATATGATAAGGCAGCGCGCGCTAACTAGGATTTCATACGCTAAACATAGTTAGCCCGCTGGGTGATTCTGTTACAACCATAATGATATCACCATAATAATATGAATCTTAATAAACTAATGATCATATACCGTAAATGTATTTTTAAAGTTATATGGGAAACTCCACAGAACATGGAAACTCAATACTGCCTCAGAAACATTGATATTAAAATATTTAATGTCCTTTAGTTTATGAATTTAAAATCATTAAGTTATTTGTGAAATTAAAGTCATTAACATAAGATGCAAATAAAAATGATGAAAAAAATTCATACCACTGCAAACAAAAAAAGTTTTCAAACAATTGAATTAGATGTTTAACAATTGAAGTCAGACTTAACCAAGCGAAATAAATAACAGACGTTTCGATTTTACTCTCGCATCTATCCTTCTTTTATCTGAAGCAAAGAATGAGATAGCAACATAAAGTCTGCGGTGCCACAAGATCCATTTTAAGGTGAATTAAACCACAACTACAAATAGTGGTGGAATAGCGCAGCATCGCAAGGTCGACCGAGATGACACTCAACACTCGACGTTGGCCACAATTAGTGCAGATAGTGCGGTGATAACGATCTGATAGCACTCCCTCAACGAAATCTAACTAGTTCATAGTGATCCAATTGTAACGCGTGGTTTCAGTTAGATCCTCGCTGCGAGATATACAACTTGTAGATTAAAAAGTGAATACAGTTTTTTAAAGTAACGGAAAGTGATAAGGAAGTGAATAGAAATATATGAGTGATTTTAACTCTGAAATATTGAAAGGTACGTGATGTTTGTCAGTTATCGTCGAAGTTAAAGAAGAAGATTCAGCAAATAAGAAGTAACAACAAACAAGGAACCGTGCAAGTTTTAAAAGTAACGACCAAAGGAAGCATTAAATCATATTCCAGTCGTTATGGTTGAAATAAGTTCAAAATTAGCGATTTAAATATTTTTTAATTTAGTTTTAAACGCCTTGACATATACAACATTTACTTTAAAATGTTCAAAATTTAAATATTTTTTGCACATAGACGGCATTTTACTTGTTACGCACTGAATTTTCGACACGCAGAAAACTTTCCATGATGGCGGAAGACACAATTTTAAAGAAAGACACTGAGTTTGAGCTAATCAATCAACTATATGATGAATGCCTCGATTACTTAACGAATACTAAACTGAATAATGTTGATAATGCTGAAAAAGAACCACTTATAGAAAAAGATGCAATAAAATCTGAAAATGAAGAAGATCATTACGAAACTATCGATGACAAAAGAATAATTAATAGTACACAAGAAAAAAACAAAACCATTTCTAATGAATATGAAGGCAATGAAAAATTACGTGTAGATAAAATAGATTTTGTAAACGAATTAAAATCAAATGAAAGTTTGAATTCGATGCCTGGTGATATAAAGTCTGAAAGGCTTCGTAAACTGTCGCAAACTTTGCCGAAAATAATTATAACCCAAAGTAACACGAGCTTGAATGTGCGGAAAGATGCAATAGGGAAGAAAGAAAACCATGTGGTGAAAAGTTCAATGAAGAAACCCGTTTGTACAAACAACATCAAATTTCAGTACAATGAAATTAGGTAAGCATTGTTCAACCGTCATCTTGCAAATTCTGTAAAATTTCAACGATGTGTGCGAATATTATAAATAGCTTGAAAGGTTATTAAGAAAAAGTCTCTAGGATTAAAAGTGACAGCGTGACAATATATTTTGGTATTTCATTATCTGATAAAACTATCTGACAAAGCTTGTGTTAAGATTTTAATTTAAATCATACATTAGATACATAACTTTTTATCTGGAAAACTAAAATGATTTCTACATTGCTGAGGCTTTCCCTCTCTTTTTTGTTGATATGCAACGCATCTATATAGTGCCTCTGGTATTATTTATATCCACGGACGATGGTACGGTAGTCACCTACCATCAGGCGGATCATTAGTTCGTATGTTGGCTAGTTTCTTAAAAAACAAACTATGGCTATCAAATACTACCACTCTACAGTGTTCTAATTCCGTGAATTTCTACCTATGCTATGTAATAAGTAGTAGATAATAACTGACTGATATAAATCAAAAATTACTCCCAGATTTAAATTGTGTAGTTGCGTAAAGCTTAATGCATATTTTCAGAATGGGAGAATTTACAAAGTTCACTACCATGAATATATTTGCCTTGAGATAGCGCTAACGATAATGTTAAATACAAATGTAACAGTGGACTTACAGCATCTAGAAATTTGTAAATATTGCAGTATTCAAGATAACGTTTTATTTTGTTTGCATTAACCTTTCTACGTTGGTCGTAAAGTTAATTACAAAATAAATAAGAAAAGAAAGAGGCAGTTGTTTATACTGAACTATTTAAATACATGATTAATATTTTATTACAATAGATTATAATTTCGCTACTATATTCTGGTGTGGTGATTTTCAGTAATGATAATAGAAAAAAACTAACTAATAATAAAAGTTATCTGTTAACTTTAGTCAAAGAAAGCACGTAGTAGGAACAAGTAGGTACAAGTAGGAATGATAGAAATTTTCTTCTAAAAATACAAAAAACGCGTCCAACACACCTTACTATCAAGAAATGGTTATGGACTGAACCATATACGAAAACAATTCTTTCACTGTTCGAATTCAAAATTCTATTAATCACATTTTTCCATAGTTACAAAACAGAACCAGCCCAGCGATTTCGGACGGCTTACGGTGACTTCCCCAAGCGCTTGGTATCCAAGAATGGCATCGAGAATGTAGCCCTTATTTCAAACGTTCCTTATGAAAAAATACGGCTTCTGAATGATACATTTCACACTCTGGTAAGTATCTTATTACCTATTCGTCACTGATAAAGCATTGAATGTAACGTTAATGGTCTTTGGTAATTGAGAACGGTCTATTTACAATAAGGTTTGTTCGTAACCCAAGAAAACAAACGAGATATTAGACTGAAATAATTGTTGTCATTATTCTGTTATACAAGAAATCGTTTATCTTTTCTCACTTATGCTTAACCCATAATATCTCCTTTTTTAATAAAGAAGGACAATGGGACACTTTTTTTATCAAGATCAGGAGTTTAATTCCGGATTACTTCATCATTGAAGCGCTCATAGCCCGGCGGCTTGTGTCGATCCTCAGTGATCGACCAAAAGCAACAGCGGGTGCGGTCGGTAGTTGGATGGGTGACCGCTAGTAGCAAAAATTTCTTGAGCGCTTACGTGCTACGGAGGGCACGTAAAGCCGTCGGTTCCAGTTGTTATCGTAAGAAAACAGTCGTGAAGACATGTCCCTCCATCCATCCATGACCTCTGGCGGCTTGAAAACGTCCGGCATTTGGGTTGGCCACTAACCTCTCCACCAATCTGCACTGGATCAGCGTGGTGGAGTATGCTCTAGGCTTCCTCAAGAGGAAAGACCCGTGTTCAGTAGTGCGCCATTAATGGGTTGAAGCCACTTCATCATTCATTTTGTGGACCTCTTCAGTTGTAAGAATAAATATGAGGATGAATCCTATCTATAATTACAATTGTTTCCAGATCAATCTTCGTTGGCGCTGGATCGTCATCGGGACGGTGGTCGTCCATTTTGCCATCTGGTTGGTCTTCGCAGTCTTCTGGTACATTACTGCGCTTGCGCACTATGACTTCGAACCGGATCCTCCCAAGCGTACTTGTGTCACAGGCGGAAAGGACTTTGTCACCATCTTTTTGGCCTCTGTTGAAGCACAGGTGAGGATACGATATATTGTAAGTGGCATTTGTAAAGTTAATTGGAACTTGTCATATGTATCTGTGTATGCAGTCCTACTAAAGTTCGCTATATTTATTATAGTTATTTGTTTCAAGTAGTGGTTCCTGACCATAGTCATCTACAAACCAATACGAAGCATATTATGCTTTGAAATCTTTACTATAATAAAACTGAACTTTCTGTTTGTCTGTCCGGGATTCACATGAAAACCATTGAACGGATTTCAATGAAAATTGGTGACGTTGTTACTAATACACCGGGTCATATTTTAAGAAACTTTGTATCCCAGAAAGTTAAAAGGTTTCCCTGGGAAATGGGATGAAAGTTTATGTGGAATATTTTTAAAACATCAACCGATTTGCTTCAAATTTGCAACAACGCAAAACATAATTTCCGTATGCGAAGCTACGGGCAACAGCTAGTTTGTTCATAAAAATTACATACTCATTCACCACTTCACAATTTCCTGCTTCCAGACTTAATACAAAGAGCATTAACTCTGCGATAAAAACCATAACGGTCTGCTCCCACACACCCAAGTCCTATACAATTACCTACTGTACAAGAGAAGGGACACTCATTAGATACATCAACAACACCCACTAGTTCCCGAAACTGACAAATTGCCGAGATTTAGATCATAAAGAACGTAACATAAGTCTCAATTATTGTGAAAAATGTCAGAGGAATTCAGAAAGGTAAATTAAAAAAGTTGAATCCTAAAAAATTTTTTTTTTTAAACGCTTTTATTTCAATAATGTTTAGTTTATAAAAAAAATTAGCTACAAGTTGTGAAAATTTCAAGTCTCTACGTAAAATAGAACATAGAGAATTATGCGTCTAAAGTCTGAAAATCGTTTTTTTTAATTTAACAACAAATAAACAATGAAAATTAGTTTACAATATGATTTTCGTGTATTGTCATCGGAAATACACATGTCTGCCAAATTTCATCAATTTTCATTAAAGGGAAGTCATTCAAATTAACGTTACAAGATTTGATGCTTTGATGCTCCGAAGTGAAGCTAAATAAAAGCGTTTAAAAAGGAGTTTTTTCCGGCTTTTCTTCTCCTCCATGATAAAGCACCTTTCCGAAAAGGTAGATTAAAAAAATGACGTGCATAAGTGTATCAATGACACCTACCTACTTGAATAAAAGATTATTTCATCTCAATAAATTAAAATGGTAAAACAATAGGACAATCCATTCCAATGAAATGAAAAAACTAGTAGGTAGTTCATATTTCTATATGGATTAGGTACCTTCCTGCTTTGTTGTATTAAATGATCATAAAGTCCTTTTAGTATAATAAGGTCTGAAAGTGCAAGAAAATTCCACTTTAGTGTTCTTTGCTCTCAACACAGATCAACATTTGTGTGTCGGAATTAACATCTTGTACTCAGTTCGTATCAACAAAATTCTCTAAAAGTTAAAAAGTACTGCACTCCTAAAATAGCCGTCAATAGCAGGAGATTCAATCCAAACAGGATTCCGGTAATTCCTGGCGACGGCACAATTAGCGGCAATAAGGCTGATGGCTGGTCGGAGTCTTCCTGCCGCATCAGTCAAGCCGCTTTGTTAGCCAATTGCTCAGCTAATCTTGCCAAATGAGAAAGCCACTTCAAATGGAATTTACTGCAATGCCCCTTAAATGGTTTTGACGAAATGATTAGCGATTTACGAGAAAGAGATTCTAAAGAGATAGAAAATGGTAGAGGTAACTGTAACCTTTAAATCTCCTTTAAATCTCTGTGATCTCAAGATTTAGCTTAAGATGCGTTATGTACGATCATAGATAAGTTAAAGTGACTTTGTGCAAGCTGAGACTGCACTCTTATGCCGGTAATCGGTTTAATAATAAGGGCCCTAGACTTAAGGATGTATTATGACAATACAATAAATCTATTTGTCTCACACTTTTTCAGACTACAATCGGATTTGGAGATCGCGCCATCGACGAAGAGTGTCCCGAATCGATATTTCTGTTCATTATGCAGGTAACCCAGTTCTCCCTATAGAAAAACCCGACAAAAGAGCTGACGATCCACATGAACGCGAGTGGGCATCGTCGTCCATGGACATCAACAAAACCAAATACATCACTGATGCGTTGCCGGCCAAGAAAGAAAGAAGAAAAAGAAAGAAAGAATCTCACTCAAACCCCCAGCCGGAACACGGCGTGCCGCCATTAGAAGATTAGAACACATTTTCTATCAAGCAGAACACAACTAAGTTTATGAAATACCTGATAAAGTAAAGGAAGTAGGTGCAGATATTGGTGGCATTATCGTTAAGATTGATCAGTACCAGACAACAAATTCCTAGAATAAAGAAAGTCAAAGTTTAGCATAGTATGTACGTTTTAACGTAACTGTTTATTGAATGAATAAAACATTAGCTATTAACAATAATGGTTTATTTGGGAGCCAGACAATAAGTGAATGTAATTAAATTAGTAAACAGATTTTTAGTCCCTATAAGAATCACAGTCTAACATCGTCAAATTATTTAAACGAGGCCTGAATGAGTAAGGTTCCACATATCAAATACTTACGCATTTTATAACTTCTTAACTGAATTAACGTCAATGAGGGCATTTCCTTGCATTAGTGACAGTAACATGATATTGCCTAATTTACACTCATAACAACGAGAGGAAGTTGTGAGAGTATTACAGACAAGTCTCGCAGACATGTTAAGTGACAAAACGTTAAAACTAGGTTGCAGTAATTGTGTGAGGGATTATTTTAATGACATTTTTAAGCTTGGAATACAAAGAATCATCGCTCTCTAACTCTTTAGACAAGTGGTAAAATTTATGCAAAAACGTTGCAGCAAATTGCAGATAAAGTATGGAAGTCTAACATTTTTTGCCCATTTTTAACCCACATACCATTAATTAGTCATTTATGGTATGTGAGTTAAAAATGTTAATTATTCGTTAATTACTTTACTCATTACTTAATTACTCGTTCATTCACGAAGTATTTTTATTTTAAGCTTCAAATGCAAATCATCATTCTTCCTCACAACTTTTTAGACGAGTTATACCTACAATTAGTTAATAGTAAAACTACAATCATGTCAGTAATTTGCAGATAAAGTATAGAAGTAAAACGTTATTTGCCCATTCTTTATCCTTGCGCATTACATTTAGTGACGAAGTTTTAGTGAGGTTTAAATACCGCGGTTTTAGTTGTTTGTTATTACTTTGCATCAGAACGCATCCAAATTTATGAACATAGAATTATTGAAAACGCACGTATCACTTTAGATAAGTTTAAAATGAACGGTTAGTTAAACGATTTTAATTAAAAGCGATACTTGCACCTCCATTCTTTTCTCACTGTTTTGTAATGAGCTTTTTAAGGATTATTGTTGTTGCTCACTCAATTCTTCAATTTTAATCCTCAGTTGATACTCGGGACCGGTCTGTCAGGTGTGTTGACGTGTGTGGTGTACGCGAAGCTGACCAGGCCGGAGAAACTCTCGCGGGATGGAGTCGGGTTTAGTAAGAAGGCTGTGGTAAGGTCCCCTAACACAATTTGTCATTTTAAGGTCTTTCCTGTGATCAGTTTTTATGGTGATTAACTGCATAACGTAACAAGTGCGTCACAATCATCATAACCGTTTTCTTCTTCTTGGCTAATAATTCATGGGTGATAACTTTGTTCTCACTGATGTCTCTGAGTGGCTCTTAAGTGGCACATCTACTCATTTGTTTGTTATTGAAACGAAGTTCCTTATCGCGCGTTGTGAAAGGGGGCTAGACGAAAAAATACGGCACTTTTTGATTCTTACGAATGACGACACTTTTTTTGAAGTGATTCAGAGAGTTTTACAGAGATGGCGCTACTAGCGTGATTCAACAATACTTAAATCGAAAGGAACTTCGTTCCATCCGGGTGTCCCTTGACTCCTCTCATGTTTTTCTTATAAAAACACGCACATACTACGTTCTGAATAATGTATGCTTTCAATGAACATCATTAGCACATTATAAAAAAAATGTGAGCCGTCATGGGGCGGCTGGCAGATGTGAAATATCGAAATTATTTTATACAACTAATACGCATAAAAGTACAGATTATGACAGGAACTAAATATGGCATGATGAAAAAATACAATATTACGAATTGTCTCCAGAAAATGATGCCAGTTTTGTCCTACTGTATGCTACAGCCTATCAAACTAAGTTTATTTATGATTACCCACATTGTGTTATTATTATTTTTTTCATATTGCCCTACCATAATAATATAGTGCGGCGAAGCGTCGCCACTCACCGCGCCAAAAATCAGGTTTACCCCTCGCCTATAGATGTTTCACATCAAAAATCACTTTAAAAATTCTCTCGAAAGATAATGTAAATTACTTCTTATAATAAAAGAGGCTAGTCCTCTTTTATTATAAGAATGACGACAATTAAATTGAATAGTACAAAACTACGGTCTTCTTTCAGATCAGTATGAGGGACGGCCGACTGTGTCTGATGATCCGCGCGTGGGACCTCAACTACGACCACGTCATCAGTTCTGAGTTCACCGCACACTTCATCAACACACACAGGTAGTACGTTTAGGTTTTTATTAGTTATTTTTTTTAAATCTTTATTTCCTTTCTTTCTTTCCTTTATTGTTGCTGATGTCCGTGGGACACGATAGCCATTTACCATCAAATGGATCGTTAGCTCCTATAGCGGCTATTTCCACAAAAAAAAGTTTTACAAAAAAAATCAAAATCGCCATAATACGAGTATATGCACCTATAATATACGTGGAGTTCGATTATTGTGTGTGTTACAATTTGTGGATCCCATCATCATTGAACACTTGGAATTTTGACATAGAAACAATCTGAAATAATACCCTTTCAAGTAAAAAAGTCTTTCAAGTAATAAAAGACCAAGTTTTGAGAACCTCGTCCACTTTTGAAGTCGATTAACAATACTTCCAGAACAAAGGAAGGCGAGGTGATCCGCTACTTCGCCCGCACGCTGCCGCTGCAGCAGAAGCAGTTCCTGCTGTGGCCCGTCACCCTGGTGCATGAGATCGACGTCACCAGTCCACTCTACACCTATACTCCGAAAGATGTCCTTAATAACAGGTATTATTATTCGGGATTAAGTTAGTATTAGTCTACTTTGCAACAATCAGTGAACTGCTCAGTGAACGACTGACCATCGTGGAGTCAACTTACCCTGATGATGCTCCGTTTTGGGGCGAAACTCGTGTTGGTGCTGGTATGTATGTTGGTATATACTTTCAATTATTGTAGTGCATGGTCCCATTGTGGGAAGGAGGAAGGTGCCGCGCATGTCTTAAAGTATATACCATCATACATGCTAACCGCGGATTGTTGCAAAGTAGACTAATAATAACCTTAATAACAATGGAATTCCGCTAAATAACGCCTGATACTATTAACTATATTATTTGGGATATCAGGCTTGGAAAGTTATCCCAAGTGGCACTGCGATCAGGTTTGATCTGTAGTTAGATCTGGTCGCCAAGTTCTACTGTTCGGACCAACCATAGGATGTTCCTAGGTTCCAGTCTTTTGACTGGTTGGTTGGGATTAAGAATTCTCCTAGAATACGGCTTTGTTTCCTTTGCCTCATTGTAGAATTTGCAGTGTTAGACGTTACAGTGTTGCTAAGGCCTATTATCCGTAGGTATCTATTGAGCCTGCAACGACCTTTGAGTAATTTGATTAGTGCTCGTATGTCAGGACGATTTAGATTGAGCACCTTTTTTTCGCAATTTTGAATAACAGTTAATACAGGCAATACAGGTTGAGGTATTTTTGTGTTGATTATTCGGTTGGGAGAGGTATTTCTGCCATATGATTTGCTCGATAAGGAGTGTTATGAGTAGATATATTTAATCAAGTTCAGCGATGACTAATTGAGGTAACTATTAGTAGTATAATATCCATGGACGATGTTCTAATTAGTTTATGGATTTTGTTCGTCGTCCGTAATTTATAATGATGATTCTATTCGCTTAAATTTCGACAAATATGCTAATATCATTACATTTTTCTATGTCTCTGAGAGTACCCAAACATTTATGCCTTACTTTTTAACCGACTTCAAAAAAAGGAGGTTCTCAATTCGACTGTATATTTTTTATGTTTGTTACCTCAGAACTTTGGACTGGGTGAACCGATTTCGATGATTCTTTTTTTAATCGAAAGCTGGTACTTGTCGTGTGGTCCCACATAAATTTGAGCGAGATCTGACTGGATGCCATTGCATCCATGTCAAAAGTACAATGTACTTCATTTGAAGTCGGTTAATTTTTTGTTAAAATGTTAGATTATTCATTCTGTCGACCATATATTCTGGAGATCTGTGACCACCGACTTGTAAGGACCTTGTTTCCCTGATTCCAGCTACGAGATCACAGTGAGCCTGAAGGGCGCGTCGGCCTCCATGGGCACCTTCACCCAGAGCCAGAGCTCGTATCTGCCGCGGGAGGTGCTGTGGGGACATCGCTTCCCGCCCGTCGTCAAGTTAGTAACTATAATACTTGCTACAAATTATAATAAGAGGAATTCGTAGTATGGGAACAGATTGGCAAACTGTTTGATTCGAGACCTATTTGGTATAGAAAAAAACAAAGATAAAAATAGAAAAGAGCGTCAAAAATAGTTTAAAGAACGAGGTCTATTGTGACATAATTATGTTGTGAAACAACACTTAAAATATGCTTAATAAGTCGTTGTTTACGTCTATTGCAATCATGACGTAATACAAACAAACCACATTGTTCTTTAGAGCCAATAATATAACTCCTGGCTGATATCACTCTCTGTGCTCCGTACACATAAATTTACTTATCTTACATGGCCTTTATCTCCACCTTTATCCTTTAACAAACTCAAAATATACCTGAAATAAAAAAAATAATTAAAATGTGTGCAATTCACACGTGGTAGAAGTGAAACTTTCCAAAATTTTGGTTTCAAGATAATGAGATGAAAAAGCAATAAATCGAATCTTCTACCTTGTTCCTCGCGCCATCTATGAATACAACTTAGCACTTTTTAAAAGATAAGCACGAACATAAGAAAAATAAAACAGTGGTAACTAACGCCATCTCATAACATAATAATTATGAAGAGTAAAATGAGCAGCTAGCGCCATCTATCTAGCAATAAAACGAATCTTCTATCTTATTCCTCGCGCCATCTATGAATACAACTTAGCATTTGTACTGTCGCGATGTCGTTTTTATTTTAACTGACGAATATTTCTGTCTCATTCTTTCCTGGCTTCATCCTACACATTTTTGTATTTGTGTCTCTTACCTGTCGTTGTTTCCGTTGCATCCGGTTTGAAATTACAACGATTCTAAAGAAGTTTCACTTCAAAAACTACCCATCAAACACTATAACAAAATAAGTCCTTGTTTCCAGGTACGACACCCACAAACAGAAGTATGCTATCGAGCACTCCAAGCTGGACGCCACCGAGCCGGTGGACACTCCGTGCTGCAGCGCCAGCGAACTGTACAGGTGACTGGAATCTCCTTCCATTCCATCCATGCATAAAAGCAAAAAAAGCAAAGCAACAACCATTGAAGTACTATTAGTTCGTATAGAACAGACACCCCGAACATCGAGTCGGGGAAATGCATTGCGGCCAGGGTGGCTTACTTCATTCACTCACTCACTTGTCACTCGCCTGCGCTCATTGCGGCCGCATGTCAAAATTGTTTAATAACAAACAGAAAAAATGCCGTCTTGCGTGATATGAACCTGTCACAATTGCACGTAAAAAAAAAAACAAAAAAGAAAATGGTATTACTTTTCATCAGTAAGAAAACAAAATATTAACTTAAATCAACTAAAACGAATTTATTTCAATTATTGTGCAATGTTCCCGCCATTTTTGAATGAAATGCAAATAAATTGACTTGAATGGAATTGAATTGAATTGAAAAAATCATGAGGCGGGCTTACACACTTGGCAAGCCGTAAGCGTGTTAATGGACAAATAAATAAGCCCGATAAGAATGACTATAGTACCTACTCTTTGGTAAATAATAAATTATGAGTATTACATTACTCAGTGAATTCAATTAAACATTAAATCAAACATTTGGAAGAGCTAAAGATTTAGAGTCGTTGACTGTTTGTCGTGGTTCGGCAAGTGTCTTATACAAAGTTACTCTATTGTAAGTGTGTAAATCACCTTCTAGAGTTTGAAAAAAGAACGCGTCATCGCGGTTTCGGGACACACATTTTGTTCGAGATGTCTGTTCTATGTCATTATACTTCAATGGCAACAACCCATAATTGTCCCACTGCTGGGCTCGGGGTCTCCTCTCACAATGTACAGGCCATAGTCTACCACGCTGGCCAACTGCGGATTGGTAGACTTCACACACCTTTGAGACCTTTTATGGAAAATGGAAATGGTGCAGGTTTCCTCACGATGTCTTCCTTCACCGTAACAAGTGATAATTAACTTATAATACGCACATAATATTTAAAAATTAGAGGTGCGTGCCAGGATTTGAACTCGGGCTCCATCCATGCATACTGAAACATTATCGTGAAAGTTGTTGTATAGAACCTGGCATACCTACAAGTCCGCAATTTTGAAAAAAACCTCGTTTCAGCGGCCAGTGATGCTTTGTCATGGAGAAGAAAAGCCGTAAAGAAACTCTTCGGCACATCTTTTAAACTAATGAAAAGTTACATAAATTATGTTCTAACCTACGCGGAACTGGATGCGCCACTAATTTCCAGGCGGCTTAATATTTAAATTGTAGATCTCAAAAATTCCCTGCATATTTAACTTTTGCTGACTACTATTATATACGCACTATCTACGCACTGATATATCTAGTATTGCAAGGACAATTGTCACTTGTTTATCAATAGGTTATAAAGAGACTTTCATTCTTCTCCAGATCCCATTCACCGAGTTCTTCTCAGGAGCAGTCTTCCCAAGACACCTGCCCAGGCACCCCGGGCAGCTTCAGCGAGAGGGTGTCAACCTTCCATGTGGAACGAACATCGTCTTTCAAGAGAAAGGAACGAAAATCGTGAAGGAAACAGCGTTTAGGATAATCAGTCTCTGTTTAGAAAACATTCCAAAATTGAAACACTATGGCTGATATTCAAGACTATTGTCACATGCTTCAAAATCTGAATAATATACCTAATACTTTTTACTGTGGTTGGTGTATTACAATTACTTCGTGATAATACTGCGAGAACCTTAAGTTAAAGTTATTGCATTTGAGTGATTAAGATACTATAAAATTAAGATTAAAATTAGGATTAGGTTTTTTATTTCTTTCTGAGGAACGCGTGAAGGTAACAAATTAAAATTAATTCAACACTCAGGTCTGCAATTCCTAGGAGCTGTGAAAACATCAATATTCTGTATCGTTAACGCAATCAAAAGATATTCGGCTAGAAATGTCTTAGGTAAAACATAGGTTAAAGAAAAAATCTGAAAACTGTGAATTTGTAAGTATCACAACGAAAATTATTTTATAACTATTTGCAGAACTTTCTACCAACTTAGACCAAAACTGCGCTTTCTCTTTCTTTATTCTTATCTACCGATCCTTGACTATGCATATATTTGTTATCTAAATCTAACTAAGGAGCAACTGAATAAACTTGAGTGCCTCCAAAATTTTGCAATAAGATTCATATTTGGTACGAGTATAAGCAAGTATGATCATGTTTCCGAATTTCGTAAAAAGCTGAAGTGGCTTCCAATTTGACTTCGGCGGAATACTCATATTCTTTCTGTTCTATACTGCACACTGTTTAACCCAAATACTCCGAATTATTTAAAAGAGCGATTTGAATTCATGCATCTTTCCCATGATACGCATGTACTTTGTTCTAATTTCAACTTAACTCTTTCTACATCCAGCTATTCTTCCACCTTCATAGGAAGTCCTTTAGTGCAACGGCGGTGCGACTATGGAACACCCTGCCTATTGCTATTCGACGCGCAGAAACCATTGAGTCGTTTAAGAAACAGGTGGACTACTATATGTCCTGTTAACACATTCCATTTTTTAGTTTTATCTGTACACACTGACAATTATTTTTATTATTTCTCCTTTTCTGCTATCTACGCAGCAGTGATAGCCTAGTGGTTAGAACGTTGGTCTCCCGAACGCGGGGGCCCGGGTTCAAATCCTGGCACGCACCTCTAATTTTCAAATATTATGTGCGTATTAAAAGTTAATTATCACTTGCTTCGGTGAAGGAAAACATCGTGAGGAAACCTGCACACCTGAGAGTTCTCCATAATGTTCTCAAAGGTGTGTGAAGTCTACCAATCCGCACTTGGCCAGCGTGGTAGACTATGGCCTGTACCCCTCGCATTGTGAGAGGAGACCCCGAGCCCAGCAGTGGGACAATTATGGGTTGTTGCTTTGCTTTTTGCTTTTGCTATCTACAAACTTCTTTCCTTCTTTTTTTCTGTTTTTTTCTCCTGAGAATTACTCGTATTACCAGTTCTACTATAATATGCAGGCATACTATAACACTAATGTTATATTATTAATATTATATTTATTTATTTATTAGTTGTATTAATTTTATTTTTCTGTACACGCACTACCGTGTCCTTTGTATGACGTATAAGTTCAATAATTCCAGTCAATGGTTGCCTGGAAGAAATCGCTGTTTTAGTGATAAGGCCGCCAATTATACATTCATGTTTAAATGTAACTACATACGTTCTTTAAATGTATTTTTGTCCTTCCCTCAAAGGGTTGTCTGGAAGAGATCGCTACTGTAGCTATAAGACCGCCTGTTGTGTATAATTAATTTCATTTGCTGTTAATTTCTCTGTTTTTGTAATTTATTAGTGTGCACAATAAAGAATATTGTATTGTATTGTACATATTTTCATTTGTAATTTTATGTGTACAATAAAGATAATTTGTATTGTATTGTACTAAGTATTATTGCGGTTATCAAATAAAACGATTTTATAGAGAATTTTGGAGACTTTTATTTTAGTGCCTGATAATACTTTTTAGTCATGGTTTAGTTTATCTTTGTTACACATTGTATAAAATGAAACTATTTCAAAGGAGAACCCCAGTTTCCATAGAAACTCAGGTCTAAGTAGACAAGACTGGAAGTTGGCTGTTAATTAGATTATTGCAAAAAGTTCAATTTCTCCAATTTTCACGGCTGTCAGCAATGGCCAACTAAGGAAATCCTAGAATGAATCACCTTAATTATAGGTTATGATTATGTCATACTCGTGTCACAGTGCTATTTAATATGTATGTTACACTTACGTTGGCGGGTGTCTATTATAATATCTACTACTTCAATGGTTTTCACCCAAAACGAATGTCATAAAAAGGTTGTATAATAAAAGCTAAAAGCTATTGCATATTTCAAGAGATTTTATTAGTTATCATTATAATATATTAATATTTCGTGTAGTTGTGCAGGAGGCGTTATATTTCGTTAGTACCTTGCCCAATCAAGATACCATAATATACTCATTGTAAGTATGGCCACAGCAACTTCCTGATCTTCTAAAGATGTATAGGGTACGTTATCCAGTGTTCAGGACTTATTCTGAACCTTTGTCAGTCACAAAACAGGCGATTAAGGAGTCCATATTCATATAGTATTGGTTTGCAAGAAATTGTAGCGAAACTGCGAAACACATTCACCAAAACACAAGTACGAAAGCGAATACAATATAAAATTAAAATCACTGTGTACGTGTCGATGAGTTTCAATAGTAAATAGGACTCCAAATACGCTGAAAATATTTGATAGTAAAAATACACAAGAACACGCGTAGAAAGATGAAAGATCGATGACAAATATGACAATAGAGTGGTGTTATTTATAAATACTATGGTTACCAAAATGACATTATTAGGGATTACATCATCATTGTTGTCAATAGATTAATCGATGTCAAAATATTCGAAATGTAATTTAATAAAATTAGCGTAACGATTGACTGGTAATTATAATATATTACATAGTTTTGATTTATATGGAATACGAAAATATGTAAAAAATAAATTAATATTATAATTATAATCACTAAATAATACATAAAATATATTATTATGTTCCATCAATCGATCATTATCAATCGATTCAATCGATTATAAAATCGTATGTAATGAGGTAAATACTGTGAAAACTTTTTTGCATTATTTTGTTCATTTGGCAAGAGCAGCTGAAGCTAAGATTTAAATATGTTTATCTTATAAATAAGACGAATTTTTTGGTATATAGTTTACTCTTGTCTAGTCCGATGTTCTAGCACAGATTACATATGGTTCGAGGCCGAAAATTGGGGATATCCTTTTCAAACTCAAATCACTTTATTTTTTGAAAAAAGTTACTAGGTGACTTGCGTATGCACAGCTGGCATACGAGTCTGTTTTGATTCAACAATGGAAAATTTTAGTACTGGCAATAGTGCGATACAAAATAAAAATATCAGAAAAATGAAAGTTTTTAAATTTAATTCCAGTTGCAACAATTCCAAAAACGATAGTAAGAAAATAGCACCTCACCTAAACTTTTGCAATAATTCAAAATTACTGATGGTTATAGAGACAAATATTATGGAAACAATATTGGATCGAGGACTAGCAAATAACCTAGTGTCATTACACCGGAGTTTCTAGGACACTGCGCGGATCAAAACAACTAATAATATATTTATGCCTTATCTTTTGTAGGATAAGGAGCGAACGTTATCTTGACTTGTCTAAGATAAGTAGATTTAGTTGTAGGACATGATTCTTCACAAACACATGTAGATATTACAGACCATTTAATTAAATCTGTGAAATGGAATTTCAATCTGTATTACTATTGTGATAAAGACAACATTTGTGTGCGATTCAAAGGAGACGAATGAAGCCGGTAGTATGAAATAACAACAGATGGACATGAACTAAGTTTTAATCAATACGAAACTTAAAGTGTTTCTGATATCAACTAATCCTATAATCTTGTGGAATATTTTCAAGTCCGTAAAATCAAAAACACTAGTTGTATCAACATGTATAGTGAAAAATAGTGCGTGAAAGAAGGTGAAAAAGAATCAGTGTGGTGAAAGAGTGTCATATGAAAAGTAACTAGTAAAATTCAAAACAGAATGGAATACGAAGTAGAGAGAAGAGGCAGTAAGAGTCGAGCTTTTGAGAGGTCCCTGAGCTACTCTGCTGCTATTGGCAATGGCTCCAGACGATCCTCAATTGAAATCACATCGATTGAACAATCAGATGTGTACACTAACGAAGAGATCAAAAAGCACTACAGAATATCCCAGACCTACGTCGAAGGGAAAGAGATATCTTTCCCAATAATGAACACCAATTTCGAGATGCAACAAACAAATCTAAATAATATTCCTGGCGGGCATATCTCCCAGTACTCCAGTGAGGATGAGACGACTGACGATGGCATAGTGATGACAATAGACGTGGAAACAGAGAGTCCTAAGACATCAGATACCAGAAACATATCAACAGCCTCCACTCAACCAATGGTCAGCTCGTTTGGCACCAATGATACGAGTAGGTTTGATAGAATCGAGTACATCGATAGTATTGACAGTGCGACGATACAGAATACAAACTTTACACCGTTTTCCAAAAGAAAAAAGAGGACCAATAGAAGTAGGTAAGAAAAAATTTGTGTGATCAGCGTAATTGAGCTTACTTTTTATAATGTAATATTTCGACAGAGTTTTTTTATCTGTACTAAATTATAAAGAGGAAAAATTTGATTGTTTGCATTGAATAGGCTCCGAAACTACCGAACCAATTTGAAAAATTCTTTCACTGTTGGGAAGCTACACTATCCAAGGGTGACATAGGCTATATTATATTTTTTTTACTATTTTTCCCGCAGCGTAGCGAGGGCGATTTCCTAGTTTTATATACGTGGGTACGTATGTAGGTACGTAAAACACACATTCAACAATTAGCACTAGGACTGCCTGTGGTGGCATCGACACACAAATGAGACATTACTAACACCAACCACGCAAGTACAAACATTTATGTCACAGATATGTCTGCCCCGGCCGGGAATCGAATTCGAGATCCATCGCTTCACAGACGGGTCAATACCAACTAAGCTACGGAGTCGACAGATATAAACAGCTTCTATTTCTTGCGGAAACATGTGATCAGTTATCGTTTATCGTAAAGGAAATTGACTAAATTTATCAGTATTTTGTTGGCACCTTGGCCGACTTTTCAAGAATATGACTGTAATGGGCATTCCGAGCACATTTGTTTTTATCAATGAGGTTTAGGGAGCGGTAATTGACATGAAAATTCGTTTGATAGGAAACACATCCACAGGTTTAGTAATTTAGTTCATTGATGGCTCTACATTCAAATATGATTTTACTAGATAACTTATGCAGTATAAGCAAAACACACTAAGCCATTTCATATTAAAATTTGTTCTTGTACATTAGGGAACATACCAAAACCACGTGCCTCATTTAGGGGGGGAGGGGGGTCTTCAAAACACCACGATTGGTCACAGAGGGGAGGGGGGGGGGGGGTTAGGTTTTTGTCACGTAGTCAATATTTTAGCAACCATTGCGCCACAAACTCGGTAAATATAAGCAAAATTATTATTTTTTAACTCTGTTTTTGCAAAAAAGTATTGAAAACCGTATTTATCAATTACCACGTGAAAACTAGGGGGGAGGGGGGGGGTCTTCTCATATACTACGGATGGTCACAAAGGGGGGGGAGGGGGGTAAAAAGTTGGAAAAAATGGGTTTTGGTATGTTCCCTTATTGGTATTTGTAAAAATAGTACAAACAAAGATTAACTACGCTTACATTTTTGGAGGCGATAAATCAAATAACTTCAATATTTTCACTAGATAAAAAACTATTATCAAAAATTTTGATAAGATACTCGCGAACACGTATTTACTTAAATATAGGTACTTCATCTTCAATATCTGGGGGCACGGCAGTGCCCCCGCCAAGTCGAGCAAAAAAAGCGGCACGGCCGTAACATCCTTTTCTCGAAGCAGTTCAGGCCATTTTCGAACCCCTATAACTTCGTTGTGGATAAAGCTAGAAGCCTGAATTTTCAGTAACCAACCAGGCATTGTATAAACACGGTATATTTCAAATTTCAATCAATTTGAACCAATAGTTTAAGAATTATAACTAGTCAAAGTTTCTTAATTTTGTCACTCACTGACCGATCATCAAAACTCTAAGGCACTTCTAGCAGACATAGAAGCTTCAAATTTAGAACACAATTAGGGTTTAGTGTATAAATCAAGGAAAAACTAAAATATTTTGCAATTTCGGTCCAGTTTTCTAGATACATTAACTGCATAATTAACTTTGTAATCTCATATAAATATAAAAGATTACAAAGTTACATTTGCAGTTTACGAAACAGTGTACATAATGGAATAATAGGTGTAAATATATACCTAGGTATATTATTATGTTCAAAGGAATGAAAAAGCAAGAATGGGACATGTCTTATTAAGTTGTACCAAAATCACGCAAAATATTCACAATACACTTTACAATTTTTAGCCGTATTGCGGTGGCTTAGAATACTAACCCCAATCTCACGCCGGATGGGTGTCGTAAAAGGCAACTAAATCCAATCCACTGGTGGTAGTGCCCCTAGGAGGGATTGTATTATATTATATTATTGTTTCCCCATGGGCACCGCCTGGATAGCAACCACCCTCCTTCTAGAGTCAACCGTGAAATGTTTTCTAACGGGTTTCGGTTGCAATGTCGGAGAGCCAGTGTTCTTCTTCTCTTTCTTTCCCCCCGTCTTTTATACATTTTCCTTCCCATTCTTCGTCTGTCACCCGTCCTGGAGAGGTGTTATTTTGTAGGGTTCTCTTGGGTCCGTTAAAGTCATTAACAACTGTTCTCGTGCGGTTGGGCATGATGGACTGACTCGGCGGCCAGGGAGAGCCAATGAAATGTTACCGTTGGTGCACGATTGTTGTAGGGGACCCGAACCCAGGTGATCCCGCCCTGGAAGGCTGTCCCGCCGCCAATGTTAAAAGCCCGACGATTGATTTTCTTGCCGGCTGGGGAGCCGGATGTGGGACGAGGACTTTAATCGTGGGTCGGATCGGGGGTCCTTCCTTCCGCCGAGCCAGTAACTCAGTTTACCCACCTTGCCGAGATAGTTTTTATGACTACACTTTGACTCGGGTAGAGCCGACAATGCACTACCCCTACTTTTCCATTTCTTCTCCGCAAATAAAAATGAGAAAGTCCAAAAAAGAAAAAAGGTTAAAATCAGCGGCACCCCCTTCCACATTTCAAGTGAACTTTTGCAATATCAGGGGCTTACACTCAAACCTCAACGCCGTTCATTATCACCCTGAAACGGACACTTGAAAGAGACATCATACCTTCATTTTCCGGGATACATAATATTTGAACACAAATTTATACCACACGTCGGTGTCTGTCTGTTTTCTCGAGACGATATTTGTTGTCAACGTCTCGACTTTCTTGAAGGAAGAGACCTGTCCACTATCTGCGTACATGTAGACCATGGCGGCCAAACGCGTGTCTACATTGGCAATACTCGACCCTCTACGAGCACGTTCAAGGGGCGATCGACTTTGTGCAAGAGCAGATCCCCTGTGCTGAAGTAGTGATCCTGGGAGACTTCAACGCCCATCATGTTGAATGGCTAGGATCACGTACAACGGACTACGCAGGAAAATCTGCTCAGTCAGTTGGTGTCCAGTCCAACATTGACGGCCATGCTGCTTCCATCTTGGACCTCCTGCTTACCTCACACCATAACGATTATGCTGTATCCGTCGAGGCACCTCTTGGTTCGTCTGATCACTGTCTCGTACGATCTTCGGTACGGTTGGCACGACCCGTTGACCGGCGACCTTGCGCGTCTCGCCGAGTCTGGTATTTCAGATCGGCGGACTGGGACGGTTTGCGGGAATTTTATTCATCTTACCTGTGGAGGCGCATCTGTTTCTCCTCAGATAATCCCAATGCTTGTACTCTTTCCATAGCCTATGTGGTACTCTAGGGCATGGAATGTTACATTCCAAACTCTGTGGCACTCGTTGGTGGTAAAACCCAAGCCTGGTTTGATAGAAACTGCTTAAAGGCAATAAACCTGAAGCAATTTGCTTATCAGGATTGGGTAGAGGCGCGTGAACTCGGAAGCACCATTGTGAGTCAGCTGAAAAAGAAATGTAATGCTGCCTCGTGGTCCTCAAAGAAGCAAATTGCCAAGGCAAAGTTCAAGCACATAAACAGAACCGAAAAGAGACTGCTGAGCTATCCGTGTGGTAGCCGAGCGTTTTGGTCTCTAGCCAAAGCCATTCAAGGCAATTTCTGTGCATCGTCCCTTCCTCCTTTGCGCAGAACAGATAATACCTTGGCCCACACCGCAAAAGGGAAAGCCGAAATACTGGGCACACTCTTTGCGTCGAATTCGAATGTTGATGACGGGGGTAACACACCGCCTACCATCCCACAGTGTAGTGAGCTGATGCCTGACGTGCATTTTACTCAGAATGCCGTGCGTCAAGCTTTTTTTCCCTTGACATCAACAAGTCGAATGGGCCAGATGGTATACCTGCCGTTGTGCTAAAGACGTGCGCTCCGAAGTTGATACCGGTTTTAACGTACCTATTCCAACTTCTCCTACTCTGCCGACATCGTGACGTCTTCATTGAAGGTAGCTTTGATCCACACTATTCCCAAAAAAGGAGACAGGCCAAATCCATCTAATTACAGACCAATCACCATAACCTCTCTGCTCTCCCAAGTAATGGAGCATAAAATAAACACCCAACTGCTCCGGTATTTAGAAGATCGCCAGCTGATTAGTGATCGTCAATACTGTTTCCGCCACGGCAGATCAGCTGGCGATCTTTCAATATACCTTACTCATTGCTAGGCAGAAGCAATCAAGTGCAAGACAGAAGCATTGACTATAAGTTTGGATGTTGCAAAGGCCTTCGATAGAGTGTAGCATAAGGCATTACTGCCTAAGCTGCCTTCCTACGGAGTACCATTTAGTTACAACTACGGGACTACGTAGTTAGAAAGGTCAAACTAGCTGGTAAAGAAATTGGAAGTGCTCAATAGAGCTAAGCACTTCACGAAGTACTTCACGGTACTTCAGTATGGAGCCGGCTGACCAAGTGGATCCCTTCAATCGAATTCAACGGCTAGCCATTCGTCTTGTCGACGATCCCAAGCTTACAGACGGATTAGAATCGCCTGAGTTGAGGAGAGATGTAGGCTCTCTCTGCGCATTCTACCGTCTGTACAATGGAGAATGTTCTGAAGAATTGTTTGGCTTAATACCTACAGTTAATTTTCGTCACCGCACATCACGTACCAGATTCCACCAACACTACCTGGATACCTGGCGTCCGTTCACAGTTCGGTTCTCACATGATTTTCTACCTCGCACATGTAAACTGTCATGTGGAACAAACTACTGGCATCGGTGTTCCCTCTAAGGCTCTAAGCTATGACATGGGGTCCTTTAAAAAGCGGATCTATCGTCATCTTCTTGGCCGGCAACGCGTTAGTGACGCCCCCAGTGTTGCTAATGTCTATGGGCAGCAGTGATCACTTACCATCAGGTGACCTGTCTGCTCGTTTGCCTGCTCAAAGCATAAAAAGAGGACTATATTGCCCGAAATTGTTAGTATTGAAGAAATAGAAGGTACTGAAAAGGAAAAAAGTAGGACTAACTACAAAAAGAAATGAGATGCCATCAAAAACATAACTTGTAAAAAAACCAAGTCTCGCAACTCAGTTCTTCTACCGTAAAAATTTGTGAGATGCATGTAATACCAAGTCGGTAATTTATTCAGTCCCTACTTTAGGGTCCTTTTGTCTTAAGTTATTAAGTAATTAGCTAACCTAACAACATCTTAAAGTGACCATATAAATATTAAAAATCTTTTATGTTTTAAATAAATAGATTGACTTGGCCGTCGCACAAAATAGTCTAATTTAATATGTAATATGTATTACTTGTTAGATACATTGCGTTTTCATGCGATGGCCAAGTCAATCTATTTATTTAAAACATAAAAGATTTTTAATATTTATATGGTCACTTTAAGATGTTGTTAGGTTAGCTAATTACTTAATAACTTAAGACAAAAGGACCCTAAAGTAGGGACTGAATAAATTACCGACTTGGTATTACATGCATCTCACAAATTTTTACGGTAGAAGAACTGAGTTGCGAGACTTGGTTTTTTTACAAGTTATGTTTTTGATGGCATCAGTTATAACAAAGAGCTTTATAAATATTATTAAATTAAAAGAAGTTCAAAATGGAATTAAACACTCTTGATTCTACTTTGATGAAAAGATCTTCACGACGATTTGAAGTAATTTTAATTATCGAGTGATAATATACTTAACCTTGCTACATTGTTTTGAAATTAACGGTGATTTTGTATTTAGAGTACAAAATTTAAGATATTTAACAAACGAATATCGCCTGGTCGATAAGTATGATCAGCAAGGCTATTCTGTTTTGTAACTCGACAGCGGAATCCGCGATAAGTTTCAAAATTGAAGTTAGAGTCAGAAATCTTGATATGTCATTCTCTAATCATCTATTACGCACTTGCGAAGTGAAGTGAGTCTCGAACTCGAACGTCAAACGACTACAAATATGACAAATAAATATGTCATTGTCTAATCATCTAGTAAGCACTTGCGAAGTGAAGTGACTCTCGAACTCTAACTTCAATTTTGAAACTTATCGCGGATTCCGCTGTCGAGTTACAAAACAGAATAGCCTTGCAGTACTTTGATATAGAGGTTTAAGAACAGCGTAATCACGTGACGTCACGTAGAACTTCAACATAACACCTATTTACACGAACTCATCCATTACAATTTAATATACAGTAAAGTCTACTCAGCAAAAATGTTAGGTATGCAAGACATGATAAAAATCATACCTTAAATATAAAATTAAACATAAATAGTAACTTTCTAGTATCATGGAAGTAAGGAGATTCATCCATCTTGAGCCCAAGTCAACCTCCTCTGATCTTGGTTATACCCTCTAGAATAACGAACGCTGTAGTGACCGTACCCTCCGTTTAGAGGTCACAAGGATCTGTACCATCTAACTAATTCCCGACGATACTTGCAACGTGATACGGTATTTTACCCTCCTAGCTAGAAGTTAACTTTCCCTCTAAGTTCAACCTACATGGAGTTTTAGTCGCTGTGGCTTTCCAAAGCCAGAAATGCGGATTCTCCACTTAATTTCACTTGGCAAACGAGGATGCTTAGTTACTTTGCTTAGTTAGTTAGTGGAACCACTTACACTCGGGTGGCTCATCAAAGTCAAAACTTATATTTTTTTTAATCTACCACCCTTTCGTCCGTCGTCCACCAGCTTGTTTATCGGCTATTTAGAAATAAAATGTGCGAATATCTCTAAATTTAAGTTTTCTATTTAAAATTGTATGGTGTGCATGAATCATTAAATAAATAAATAAATAAATAAAATTAACGAGTTGTTAACAACCTTTCAGACGCCAGCCAGGCAGACCCATTCGTTCTAGAAGAGTGGTCTGCAAGTCTGGAGAAGAGAATGTTCCAGTCAGGAGCAACATTCCAGCAAAATCTATGAAATACATGCGGGATATTGTTAACACTGTGGTAAGTTTTTGAAGTGAAACTTCTTTAGAATCGTTGTGATTTCAAACCGGATGCAACGGAAAAAACGACAGGTAAGAGACACAAATACAAAAATGTGTACGATGAAGCCAGGAAAGAATGAGACAGAAATATTCGTCAGTTAAAATAAATAAAAACGAAATCGCGACAGTAAAAATGCTAAGTTGTATTCATAGATGGCGCGAGTAATAATATTCGTTTTATTGCTAGATAGATGGCGCTAGCTGCTCATTTTACTCTTCATATTATGTTAAGAGATGGCGTTAGTTACCAATGTTTTCTTTTTCTTATGTTCGTGGTTACCTTTTAAAAAGTGCTAAGTTGTATTCATAGATGGCTCGAGGAACAAGGTAGAAGATTCGATTTATTGCTTTTTCATCTCAATATCTTGAAACCATGCTGAAATGCTTGAAACCAACCACGCTGGATTCAGAAGGCTCAGGACCGGTCAGAGTGGCGCAAGTTAGGGGAGGCCTATGTCCAGCAGTGGACCTCCAAGGGCTGATGGATGGATGGATGGATGATCTTGAAACCAAAATTTTGGAAAGTTTCACTTCTACCACGTGTGAATTGCACACATTTTAATTTTTTAAAACGGATTAGGCCTGTTACACCAATTTGCTAACATTTGGCGTTAATTATTTGTTACCTTAAATTGCGACATTTCTCCAATATACTTCTGGAAGTCATTTAAAACCATCTTCAGATCAACAGCAAATGGCGGTTCATGATCCTGATGGTGTTTGTCGCCCATTTCATCTTTTGGCTCATCTTTGCCGGAATCTGGTACGCAGTGGCCAGCTCGTACCAGGATGACATCGGGGACGGGAAGGAGCACTGCGTCAACGGCACTTCCTCCTTCGCTGGACTGCTCATGATGGCTGTGGAGACTCAGGTAAGTGGTCCACAAGGTATGAATCTTTCCACACCACACCAGCAATGGTTCTGGAGATTCAGATAAATGACTCACTATAGAAAGTCTCTCCTCACCAGTAAGGTAGCCTGGGGTTGCCAAGTGTAAATATGTATGCCACCCTGCGGTCACCGACATAGCTTACGACTGCTATTTAAAAATAACTTGATTCCTTCATTCATAAATCTAAATTCATAAATTGCCCTCGACTTGGGAATGATAGGTAGAATGACTGACTACCAAAGGACTACAGTCATCTAAATTCCCAATAACTTTATCAGTATATTTGTCATAACTCCACATCTCCACTTACCATCAGGTGGGATTGTGGTCAAGCATTAACTTATTTGTATAAAAAAAAAACTAAGTATATATTTTTTCAGATGACCATTGGTTATGGCGTGAGATTTCCTAACGAGGAATGCCCTGAAGCCATCATTATTATGGTATTAGAAGTAAGTAATACGTCAAATCAAATTTATTAATACCTCGTCTCATAACCTATTATAGTTCCTAGTCACGTACATTAAGAAATGTATTGATAGCAATTTTTAGTTAAAAGTTACTTCAATATGACGCATCAATGACAACTTCATCCAAATCAGTTAAGCTGTTTCTGAGATAAAAGGGTACAAACACATAAACAAACAGACAAATATATCAATACAAAATAAGAAACTGCGTTTATAAACATCCTCGATATTAGTTTTTCTCCAAACACGACGAATAGAATAATTTTTAACTAACATAAAAAATATGAGGTTCTTTTTTTCTTGTTTGTTCTTGTTGTTGTCTTCAATGTTTGTTACCTCAGAACACCGTCATAATAATGTAAACCAGTTTGAATTTTTATATGTATATCGATATATGTATGTACTTATATCCAATATCGATAAATACAATATTTATCAAAATTCAGTTATCTCGTTAAGATCCATTGTTAATTAGGGAACTCCTTAAATATTAGGTATACATAATGACGATTTGATATTGTCTGACTTTGTCGAAGACTGTTTCTTTGAACTCAGTTATTGACGTGATAACGTCTATTAAAACGATGCCGGCTGCGTGCATGAAAAAGCATGACTCATCTGTCGCGTTACGCGAGCAAGCGAAGAATGGAGAAAGCGCCATCTATGAACAAAACTATATACACAATTAAGTCAGAAAGGAACTTGCTGAAAAAATAGTTTAGTTCAGTTCTAGATGGCGTTGTAGTATAAAGACAAAAGTTTCTAATTATAAGTTAATTTCCAGAGAATATTATATTCGAGCACTACTTCATCAATGTTTTGTTATGACATTGTCACATTAAACTACCGTCTGTAAGCCGACTTTACAGACAACCATTTTTTTTGTATAATTTATACAAAGAAGATAATCATTCTAGTTGGAGGTATTTTTACGTTTCAGATCGTGACCGGTACCGCGCTGACAGGTGGTCTCATGAGCCTGGTGTTCACCAAGCTGATCCGACCCAACAAGCAGTTCTCCTGGGTCGGCTTCAGTAAGAATGCTACGGTATGGGTACTTGTACTTTATACTACATCGTTCGAAGGATAGATAACCGATGGGGCGGCCACGTCTCGGTAAAAGGAGCACTGGCAGCCCCAGATGACCTAATGATGACCCAAAGAAGACAACGAGATTCAGAGGGCCCAGGACCGGTTGGAGTGGCGCCAATTAGGGGAGGCCTATGTCCAGCAGTGGACTTTAAGAGGCTGTTAGATAGACATTACATTCCACTAAAATTATTTTGCAGTATCTGTGTCTCGTATTTTTATTCCTAGTATAGGCGCATGGAGCTGATTAGTTAATCAGCTGTATTTTAGAAAATTTATTATTATTAAAAGAAACTCTTATTGCGTTTTATCTCTGGCTCTACCTTCTCAGACTTGGGGTTTCGGGCTAGAAAAGTAAAATTATCGCTTCACCTTACAACATGTAATAAGTGTCATAACTATCATAATTACTTATATAGGTCATCGATGCCTCTTTATCACTTAAAAAATACCATACACTATACTTCACTGTCTGCTTTACACTAAGTAAGGCAAGGATTGCCTTAATGAACAATTTACTATTTTAACTTTCTCCCCAGATCTGTCTCCGAGACGGCGCGCTGTGTCTTCAGTTCAGGGTATGGGACTTGCTGAACCATCACACCATAGGAAGCACCGTCACCGCATACATGCTCAAACCTATCAGGTTAGTCAAATGACGACATTAGTCTTTCAGAAAGTGATCTTTAAAACCTATTTTTAATCCCCGATGCCAAAAGAAGTGAAGTTTGATGTGACTGTGTGTCTGTCTGAGGCATCGTAGCTTAACGAATGGTCCGATTTGGATGCGGTTTTTTTTATGGAAATAGCCGCCAAATTTTTTTGTATAAAAGCTGACGTGATTGAAATGGTTTTGAGCTATGTAAATATATTTTTTTTATGGAAATAGCCGGCAAAGGAGCTGACGATCCACCTGATGGTAAGTGGCTATCGTCGCCCTTGCACATCAGTAACGCCAAAGGCATCACTGATGCGTTGCCGGTCAAGAAAGAGAGAAGAAAAAGAAAGAAAGAACTGGCTCTCAAGCCCTCAAGCTGAAATAAAACTGTCAGTGTTTTTTTTACTTGTAATATTTAACTTGAACATTTGATCTACCCGGTGTCCAGGACTCTGGAAGGCGAGCTGATGATGAACTACATCCACCCGCTGAAGCTGTCGCAGGCGCGCGCCTTCCTGCTGTGGCCCATCACCGTGGTGCACGTCATCGATGCCGAGAGCCCGCTCTACGACTTCTCTGCTCAGGACATGATGGATTACAGGTATTTGATTACCTTTCGAGTTGGGATCCGGCTCGAAGGACCAAATTTTTTTTCATGTTTATGAAAGGGTCCTTTCGAAAATTCTTAATTTTTGTAAAAATATAGAACATGTTTCAAATTTATATTATATTATAATATCTTGTGTGAAATTACCTATGATAGAATGACAAAACTAGAAATCGAAGCAGAATTTTGTAAGTTTTTTATGAAGCGAGGGTACTTAACAAGATTATAGTTTGAATTATAGTATATTTATTTGCTGTATATGTATAATTGTTGCACCCCTACCTCAGATCTACAAATGTGCTTTGTCTTTCGATCAAAGGGTTGTCGAGCTTAGATCGCTACTGTAGCGATAAGACCGGCTGTCGTGTCATTTATTTTTTACCCACGAACGGACGGAACGGACCGGAGCGGTATAATTATGCGTTTGGGGTTAGAGGTTGTTTAATTGTGTATATGTCTGTTACCGTTTTCTATGAAAACTACTGGGCCGTTTTTATTGCGGTTTGTTGCATTCAAAAGGTATCATTATAGAGCAGTTAAGAGATATATTTATGTCGGTAGACCACCAGGGGGCGCTGCATTAGTATACAGCGTGGGATTATTCAAATTTTTTAATTTGGTGCTTATTTCGTTAATGTCTCTTCTTTCTTCTATTAATGTAAACAATAAAGAATATTGCATTGTTCTGTGTGATAACCAGGTTCGAGATAGTGGTCTGCCTGACGGGTGCGTCTCAGAGTATGGGCACGTCCACCGAGAGCCGCAGCTCCTACCTCTCCAAGGAGATCATGTGGGGCTACCGGTTCAAGAACGTCTTACGGTATGCATATTGTTAGACTGAATACCGGATCGATGGATATCGTACCGCACTATCGCAGCGATACGTTCACATTCTTAGTGGGTCTCTTGTCGCTCTTTTGTTAACTGAATTTGTCTAATGAATAAGTGAACAAGACAGTATTACAAAATTGTTCTTATTTGTATGAATGGATTGCGTTTGCCTTCCGACAATCCTCGGCTTTTATATCAAGCCCAGCAGAGGGACTATGGGTTGTGACTCGTTATAATTAATTAAGAATTAAAGTCACGTTTCCCTTGTTCGTAGAACAGATTTTTGGGGCGATATTGTCCTCTGTGTTTCAACTGATTTTCTTTTTACTTTGTTTGCAACAGCCAACTTTAAAAGCTCTTTTCGATTTTTCACACAGCAACGACGGGAAAACTTTTCATGTTGGATTCTAGAAGAGTAGTACCTAAAGAGTACCTACCGTTAGTTTTTTAGATGTAAGTTTCAATGACCGTCAACAAATAAAGATCTGAGCTATCACCTGGTCCGTTGATCAGCCTTAGTTTCAGTTCAGACTTAAAGATGAACCACCAAACATATTTTACCTTCAGACACAGATCTTTACTGTAACAGTATTAGAAAACTAATTCCGCATTCTTGATTATTCCAGTTACTCGAAAAAGAAGGAGAGCTACATCATAGATATCGACCACCTCAATACTGTGGAGCAGGTAGAAACTCCGCTGTGCAGCGCCAATTTGCTTAAGGAGTTTGAAGTAGACTTCAAATCGTCCACTGACCTCATCTCCTCAACAATGTCTCCCACCAACATGTCTTTAACCCAGGATGACTCGTCAACGTTGTCCAGGCCAGGGGATTCAGTGCCAGCTACTCCCAACTTGACAGGCACTCAGAGGAGCTTCGGATGGAATTTCAAGAGGTTTCGGCCGGAGAAATTTACAAAAGTACAGGAGTAGGAGCGAATTTTTAAGAGATGTGTTGACTTAAAATTGAGAATAGGTAGATAGGGGTAGGTTACTTATACTTATCTAACTTCGGTAGGTATCAGAAGTAGGTATGTGTGATCAGTAATATATGTCATATTTAGGCAGTGTACTCATTCGTAACACTGCCTAAATGTGACAGAACGTTCATGCATTGAAAGTATTGAAACTACAGTTTCATTTTAAACTATTTTGAAGTACTAAGTACTCCTAACACTACCTAGTTGATGATATACAGTAGTCAACGACGTACATTGACGTCAGCAACAGCGAAAACATCATCAACGCGTTTCCAACAAAGAAGGAAGCATAGGGTCCGTTTGATTGCTCTCCTACTGTGTGCAGCATGTATGTAAAACTGATATGTTATCAGACTATAGAAAACCAGGGTTGTGATTTTAACACGCTCACTGCGTTAGTCAAATTTGATGACTTTCAATGGGTGCGGTATGGGGTCTATTATATCCGAAGCACGAGTTGCCCCTGGTGCGTTGCTGGGTCGAAAAGATCCGTTTGACTTGCATCTGTTTAGGAGGACTTTTCTTTATAGCTATAATGATTATAGCATATTCTTTTATAGCAATATATTGACAGATAAACACTCAATAAAAGGCTAGAATCGTAGGTAGATGCACTGAATGGTTTGTTTGCCAAGAAAGGGATTACCTGTCGGTTCTTTACAACCCGTTATCCGCACTGGTTAGTAAAAGTGTCGATAAATTTTTAGTGTTGTGGATGATAAAAAAACATCGATAGCGATAAAATAAATGCTGGTTGAATAATTTTGTATACCAATATTTGTATTCAATCACTATGAGCTATACTGGTTAATGGTGTGGGTAAATCTGGTGGCTGGAAGTTGATGTCTGAAATTCATAGGACTTGTAATGTGTGACCATTTGACGGGGTAGTATATTACATTATCAGATATTATGTACCTAGTCTGGCCATAAATACTGTTACATAAAAAAATTTCTTTTTTTCAGCTTTTTTATTATTTTGAATTTGGAATACGTATATTATTTTAAAAACTTCTTTCGATTTCGCGCCATTTCACATACTTTTTCGTGTTCATTATCAAATTACAATATGGAATGGGGTGTTAAAGAAAATAGGATTGCAGTGATCGCCTTGCACAAAGTGGATATGGAGCCGTCGGTCATATTCCAGACACTTCAAAAGCTTGGTATCAGCCGTATGTTCGTATATCGTACAATCAACAGATACAACAACACTTCGTCTGTCGAAGACCAGAAAAGATCGGGGCGGCCGCGTGCTGTTAGAACTACAAAGGTTGTTAATGCTGTTAAAGCCAGAATTCGTCGAAACCCCATTAGGAAGCAAAAAATATTATCTCGAGAAATGAAGATTCCCGCTAGGACTCTGTCGCGTATTATAAAACAAGACCTGAAGCTCGGTGCTTATCGTCGATATACAGGACATGCCCTAAATCAATCTTTACTATTAAAGAGAGTGGATCGATTAAAACGCCTTCTGTCTCGATACGCAGGTGAAAGGCACAGAAATATCCTCTTCACCGATGAAAAAATTTTCACGATTGAAGAACACTACAATAAGCAAAATGATAAAGTGTACGCTCACAGTTCTAAAGAAGCTGCTCAAGTGGTCGGGAAGGTACAACGTGGTCATCATCCTGCGTCAGTGATGGTTTGGTGGGTCTTATCAAGGAGTCACAAAACTGCATTTTTGTGAAAAAGGAGTGAAAACTTCAGCCAAAGTGTATCAAGATACAGTCTTGGATCATGTTGTGAAACCTCTCAGCAATACTCTTTTTAAAAATATACCGTGGACTTTCCAACAGGACTCTGCACCTGGTCACAAGGCACGAACTACCCAAGCCTGGCTTGAAACCAATGTTCCGGAGTTTATGAGCTGAAGACTGGCCCTCATCTAGCCCAGACCTCAACCCTTTAGACTTCAAATTATGGTCAGTTTTAGAGGACATGGCCTGCTCTAAACGACACGGCGACATTGAGTCTCTTAAAAAATCTTTGGAGCAAGCAGTGGCGAAATTTCCCTTGGAAACAGTGCGTAAATCCATAGATTCGTGGCCAAACAGATTAAAGGCCTGTATAAAAGCCAAAGGTGGCCATTTCGAATAGAATATTTTTTTTTACTTTTTGCTAAGACTTTAATAAATATGTAGGTATAAATTTTATTAATATTACATTACTTCATTAAAAAAAAGCATTTTCATTTGTAACAGAACTTATGGCCGGACTAGTTATTATTTTTCTGGGAAACCTTTGCTTATTCTATTTTTCTTGGGTTTTTGCCCGTCACATTACTTAACAACATTTTCCTGAATCGCTTCATGTTACATTAACTGTCTCTTCATATTTGCATAAAATCTCATCTAACGACAGGGACCTCACTAGTCCAACTAGCATGTAATCTAGTGCGGCTATCGGGTCATATCGGGCATCGGGTCGTTAAGAACCGATAAACGCACTAGACGTAAAAAATTTCGTTTCAGTCGGCACCGGGTCGTAAGAACCCGATGCATTTTTTTCGTATTTATATTACCTATTTAACAAGGCAATTCCAAAACACTAACCATCTCATTCGTATTCATAGGGAGACCAAAGATATCTGTCCCGCACCAGCGGTTGGCACAGTAATTTTTGCCCCGCACCGGAGGAAAGATGACCATCGGATATAATCAACCCGCTACCGCACCGAACGTGTTAACATAGATATTATGTATTATATGATTTGTAACATTGTCATCGCGGACAATGCAACAGTGCAATGGGTACTCACGAATCGTATTCGTGTATTTAAAATGTATAGGTATAGATAATTAATTGTACACATAAGAGCTAATTTAGCAGTTAAGGGTTTTATAATTACAATGTAATAAAGTGGTATTTAATGTAAAAAATAATCAACGAATGAAATGTTTATTTCATTTAAATGGTTTAAGCCATTTGTCGCAGAATTTACGAAGAATGTAATGTTATGAAATAAAAAAATGTAAGGCACCTTTTTATTATTATATTATTAAAAGCTTTTATTTCAATTTCTTTCTTCCAAAAACCACTTCCGTTTATACCTACTACTGAGTTGAAATTTCGCAAATTAATTTGGTTCCGATGATAATTAGTGGCTTACCGGGCGAACTTCGTATCGCCTAACAATCTATGAATCTTGAGATAATTTTAACTAAGCTTTTATACTTAGTTTTAGTTGGTTTAGGAAATCAGAGATCATTGAAATCGGTACAACCGTTCTTAGCCTCCTCCCTCTCCCTCTCCCTCTAACTCTCCCTGTAACTCAGGGAGAGTTCCTCCCTCTTCCTCACATTAAACTTAAGCTTACATAATATTATTTTCACATTTCTAAGTTTTAAAAAATAGGGGTTGGTGGTGAAGGATGAGAATTTAGGGTTGTATGTACTTATTTTTTGATTACAAATATAAATGCCGCGTTATGAGCAACGTTGGCCCTGTTATTTAAAAGTCAAGGGAGTGTGGGTTATTTTTACATAATGCTACAATATGATGAGTAGATATAGTTATACCCCCACCCCCCTCCCCCAAATAATTCTCGTCGTGAGTGCCATGGCCATCACAAAGACCAGAACACACACACCCAGACCTAACAGAATCGAACCCAGGTCCCTAGGCACGGCGCGGGCGATCTGGCATGATAACCATTGCGTCACATGGCAGCCCGAATCGAATCGATGGCGTTTGTTGTTATCTACCGCTTGATCCAACATAAACAAGCATTTTTTCAACAAAGCACAAAATAGAAAGTGATCAAACAATACAGCAGGTGGCGCGGATTCGCATCTTCGTTATACAAACTGCGATAATAATAGATTTATAAAATTTGGTCAAGCGTGAGTCGGTGTTTTATAATTTTGTTAGCTTATTAAAAACTTCAGCATCATTGAATATAAATATCACTGAAAGAATTTTGAACGATATAAATTTTTATTCTCCCACCATTTCGGCACGGTGTTTTGTCATGAAAGAGAAGTAATGGCGAAAGAAGCTCCTCAGCACATCTTTTAAAATGGCCGTGCGGTAACTTGGGTGGCGGTTTCATCTCATTGAATTGTTTAAATTTTTTGGTGGCCTAACGCACCAAGTAAGTTTGACGCTAATGTTAACGGTAATAATATTAATCATAAGGAAACGCTTTTTATTATGCTCAGCATACCAATAATCGAATCACTAATCCTGGACCAATTTGTCATTTACAGTGTAGTCAGTATTTTTCTAAAAATAGTGTCCTTACAAACCGATTCTAATGAGAATCAATTGATAAAATGTTAAGAAAGATGTATTTTTAGAGAACAAGGGGTCACTATTACTATAACTACGGCAATATAATTTCAAAAACTGACATTAAGGAGGAGCTGTGGCCAAAGGGGGTCGTCTTTCGAAAGTTCCGTGGACGACGACGACCACCGGGAGTCACCGAAAGCGCGTCTCACTTCGCGAATAAGTGAATTAGTTTTTAAGTCTATATTTTTGTATGTATGTTAGTCTGTAAGGTACCTATTTATGTTATGGGCCTCGATGCCTGAAATAAAGATTTATTATTATTAATATTATTAGTTTTTGATAATTTGTTCCAGTGGTTTAGTGATTCGACAATAACTCTTGTACTGACTGTACGACGTACGTGTGCAACCCACTAAGTACGAGACAGAAACAATAAACAAAACAGTAATTAACAACAACAACAACAATATCCCTACGTCGTCGCGCGTGACTCAAACCGACAAAATGCACGACGGTTGCTGACGCGGCGTATTTATTTATTAAATTCGCATTGTATTTACTCGTTGCTGATTCATTCCGAGGGTTTTGAACTTCCTTACACGTGCGGAACCAGGTGTTCCCAGTTGTATGTATCAAGCTCATGCTTAGGAGCAGGAAGAATATCTCGCATTTTATGCTTTTATTCAGGACCTTGCTTCGCGCTTGCTTCGCTAAACTAGAGAATTTCCGAGAAAGCTGAACATCGTTCCAAACGCCCTATAAGAAGAATATCTTCAATAATTCAATAATTTCCCAAATCCTCATTCGATATATCTTGGCTGGCAGATATATTGTTCTTCTTAACTTTAAAGAATGTCATGTGATTGGTTAAGAGAAATGCATCTGTCAGCGGGGCTTCCAATTGAAAAGGCGATCGGTGCCGTTTATAAGATCATTTTCATCTAATTTGCCATTAAAACGTTTGCTTATAATTTACTGCTACTCTTACTATGATTTCAATGTTATTAATTACTAGCTGACTCGGCAAACGTTGTTCACGTTCAGTTAGGGACAGTTGGGGCGGTATAAATATACTTCGCGAACTATTCTCATTTCTGCCAAATATACACAAAAAAATCATAAAAATGGGTCGAGGCGTTTCGGAGGAGTGTGACTACAAGCATCGTGACACGAGATTTTTATAGATTTTCATCTAATTTGCCATTAAAACGATGGCTTATAATATATTTGTTTATTTATTTGCTACTGTTACTGTGATTTTAATGTTATAAATTATTGTACCAATATATGAAGTTTATAAAATCGGACAGTTATACCATATTATTTACCTTGACCTAGAACTTACCCTACCCTGAGAGACTCTGTCTAATATAAGACACCCTCACATTCCCTGAATCGAAAAGTGGTGTTTGCAGACGCATAATATCTTTAAAATGTCATTTTAACGATACCCCATACTATAAGGTAGATGAAACAAAAATTTATCCACTAGTTTCTGTAATATCTATGACATTTTAAGTTTAAATAAATACTCACTTATTTATATCTATGCTAAATTATAGCTTTCTAGTACTCAGAGTCTGTGCGCTATGCTATATTTTGACAACGGAATTCTGAACGTTTAGTAGTTTAATAATTTAGTAATTATAAAATACATAATGTTTTAAAAAATAACTACGAGGTCAAAATCTAAATTTGAAATTTCGTGTAAAACTATTTTCCCGCAAGCGAAGCCGCGACCTGATATTAGTCCAACAAATGCTCGACAAAGTTAAACTAGAAAAATATATCGCCGCCCTCTTAAAGGTTAAACACTATTGACTGAAACAATATTTGTCTATTGTATCAACGCACTTAGATAAATTTGTTAACTTTAAGGCGCGGGCCACACAGAAAAGACGTAAGACGAAGACGGGGCTCGGACCCGTCGCAGACAGGGCGCCGTTAAAACATATAGAAAAGACAAGGAACGGGCGTGACGGTCGGTGCACACTGGGCTTTTCCCGGCCACAGAGTACTTAATCACTACGTTTTAAGAGACCTGCTCTCCGCGTCCTTTCCGCTCCCCCGCTGGCGCCTACGCAGGCCCGCGTCCTGTCCTTTCTGTATGTTTTGCAATAGGGCGCCGACGAGAAAGCGTCGTGTCGGCGTCCCGTCTTTTCTGTATGTTTTACGTCGCGACGGCTGCATACATTTTGTATGAAAGTAGATTAAACGGGCGCCGCGACTGCGACGGGTCCGTGTCTTGCGTCTTTTCTGTGTGGCCCGCGCCTAAGGCTTCCCGCCCACGTCCGATAATCGGTGACCGATTTTTGTACCGACTGTCGGTGAGTCAGTTTTATTTCTGACCGACTTTTTGTAGGACGTGTGCGTTGCACCATTGCTATCAGTACGTTCTATTTTTCTCCTACAAAAAATCGGTCACCGATTATCGGACGTGGGCGGGAAGCCTAAAATAATTGGAGCTGGTTTTATGCAGAAAATAACCAACTGGACAGAAGGACAGATCGAGTTATAATTATTTTTCTCCTGATCAAATTTTTTACTTACGTTCTTTTTGAAATACGCATTACTTCTTTTTTAGTCCTCGATCTTTAAATCGTTGTTTTAACAACATAATATTTTAACAAAGAAATAATTTACAATTAGTAAATAGTATCAGGCGTTACTTTGCGGTTAGTATTAAGGTCGTAGCCCAGATGTCGTTTAGATAAACGACACCGCTCCCACCCAACCAAAGTATGAGAATTCAAATATAAATTTTAAATCGTGCTCTGTAGATGCAACTATTGAGTGGCAAGGTTGCGGTAAGCTTGCTTCCCGCGCGCGGGCTGCTAATTTTTGTTGTTACTGTAAAGTGCACCTACAGTGCACGATTTTAAGTCTATATTTGAATTCTCATACTTTGGTTGGGTGGGAGCGGTGTCGTGTAGATGAGCTACGACCTTAAGTCTACTTAGCTACAATCCGCGGTTAACATGTATTTTTTTATGATATGCAGGCAGACGAGCAGACGGGCCACCTGATGGTAAGCAGTCACCGTCGCCCATGGACCCTCGCAGCACCAGGGGCGCCATCAGTGCGCTGCCGGCTAAAAATATGATAAAGTATGATGGTATATAGGTACTTTAATGGTCATAGCACACATATCAACTCGTAAACGGAACGTAAACGTATCAACTCTTGCATGTCAGTATTCTTTGTATGAAACTCCCTACTGTAAAGCACACTTATCGGATTCGTAACGTAATCGCCTCGCCTCGAGACAAGCTCACGAACCGCGGTACGGTGCGTGGACGACTTGCCGTACCCGCGCTTACGTCTCACCGTACGCTATCCGTCGACTTTCCGTTTCCTCGTGCACGCCCCGCGCCGCGGCTACCGCTGCGTCGGCGAACTGCTATCATTCATTCCGTCAACCAGCGGCCGGCGAGCCGTAAGCGCGGTGTCGCCTAGCCGTAAGCGCGGCGTCGCCTATCCGTAGCCGAGCTTACGTTAGGTTGACGGCGAGGCGATCCGGTGCCGATCCCTTTCCGAGTTGATATGTGCGCTACGACCATATGACACGCGCGGCATCTCCCTCCCTACCACAACGGAAACATACACTACAATAATTGAAAGTATATACCAACATACATACCAGCACCAACACGTGTTTCGCCCCGAAACGGAGCATCCTCAGGGTAAGTTGACTCCACGATGGTCAGTCGCAAAAAATAAGCAGTAAAAATTTGCTGAGTATCAGGTATATTTAATTCGCCTGTACCAATAATATTTAAGGAATTCTCACAATTCATCATGGATACTATAATCAGAACTGAATTTCGAAAAAAGACGAACTAATTTAGAATCTCTAAAAAAAATATACAACATGTATCCAAAAAGTATGGCTATTTCCTGCATAATTAGCTTCAGTGTAGGTAACGCGTAGAATACTTTGGCAAGTAAACATTGATCGCTAGTATTTTTAAGTAAATAAAAGTGACATCATGGTACTTAAAGGAATGTAGGTTGTAAGCGATAAAGAACCAAAATTTGTAAAATAAATTTTCCAAAAACTTTGAAAATAATTTATAACAGATTGAACGATTGATCTAAATTTTTAAAATAATCATGAATATCAGTGACACCAAGGATTCACCGATGCGATGCCGGTCAAGAAATAAAATTTTTTTTTTTATTTATTTTTATGACTCCCAACTCTGTCCTTACAGGAAACCCTATTCGTTAAATAAGGACGACCCATGTGGCGCAACGGTTACCATGTCGGACCGCGCCGCACCGAGGGTCCTGGGTTCGATTCTGAGTTTGAATTTCTGTTCTCGATCTGGGTGTGTGTGTTCTTGACTTTGTGTGTTGTCCATGGCACCCATGACACAGGGAATCTTAGTATGGGGCTATGACTGTGTAGCGTTATTTATAAATAAATAATGTTTACTTTAGGCGAATGAGCCCATAGAGTGAGTGATTTTAATCATTAGTTAACGTACCTATAATATGATATTGAGTTAACAATATTGAGAATTATAATCTTTACTGGAAGCCCTGCCACCAAGCAGGGAGCCTTACGACACATGTGATTCTTGGAGCTATTAGTCTGCAGTAGGTCAGTAAGGCCACATCAAAATAAATAATATACCTAGCTTCTATCTGTATAAAAAAAGAAGGAACTGACTGACTGATCGATCAACGCAACCGTCTCTCTGTTTTCTCCGTCTAGAAGCATGAAATATTGCACAAACTTTCATGACGTAAGTACTTAAGTAAACACTAGGAAAGAATTTTTCAAAATTCAATCCCTAAAGGGTTAAAATAAGGGATGAAAGTATGGATGAAACTCCGTCATTTTTAAAGTTAGAGACATATCTTTTGCAAGCGAAGCTTCATGGGCGACTAGTAATGTATATAGCAAAGCAAAAGCAAAGCAACAACCTATAATTGTCCCACTGCTGGGCTCGGGGTCTCCTCTCATAATATGAGAGGTACCTACAGACCATAGTTTACCACACTGGCCAAGTTTGGATTGTTAGACTTCACACACGTCTGAGAACATTAAGGAGAACTCCCCGGTGTGCAAGTTTCCTCACGATGTTTTCCTTCACCGAAGTGTATACAAGACTCGATAGATTTATTTTGTGTGTATACTTTACTGCTGTACGCCCAGCGTGGTGCAGTATGGCCTAAACGTCTCTCATTCATAATAACCAGTATGTCAAAGGTATCCCACCTTTATGGTATAGGTATAAATGATAGATCGTGATGTTAGCCATAATAACAAATGACAAAGCAAACAGATCAAGTGTACACACGTTTTTTATTAGGAATATTAGTATTTTAATAAAGTTTTAGTATGTTTTATAGATGTGCAAACAGTGAAGATTGATGACTTGGAATTTAGATGAATTAGAATTTTAGATGATTCACAAGTCAGCTCATTCAACCCAACTGATCACATAATGGATTAGAAAGCGATTATTCTTACAATCTTTCATGGTGGTTAGGTCAGGTTGTGTGGTGACAGTTTGTTTCTAAGTAGAACTTTAGAATTTCTTATAATTTGCCATGGTTACTAGTTTCGTTGCTATCGTAACTGTAATCTCAGTGAAGAGAGACCGGATTAGAACCATTAAGTTTAATTTCGAGGGAATTAATAGATTTTTCACATCTATGGCACCTTTAAGTCCAGAGAAATCGAAGTCTTTCGGTAGAGTCATTTAATATAATAAAAAAAAATTAACCCCCTCATGTGGGTGTCGTCGATAAAATGAGGTATATTTCATGGCTTTAAATTATCCCTAGTTGGTCCCTGGACACACTGTATAACTTCTGTAAAAGTGCTTATAAGATTCTAACTGAGATTCCCGATGAGCAAAACAATCGGTCAATACAGTGGCTTTGCCAGCACAAATTGAGCCATAGTTGCATTCTATTGCTTAAAGCTTTATAAGCTTGAATATTCTGGCTCCCACACAGTCTCATATTATAGATACCTAGTCTAGCTGCAATACATTTATTGGCTACAACAGGGGTCAATTAAAACTGGACAGGTACTATTCCCAGCATCGCTACAGAAGTATGATTAATCGATTTATCATTTATCTCAATACATAAATCGACGTTATAGCTCTACCTATAGGGTTTGAAATCTTTTAAAAATATTCACAGAATGTATTCTTGGTCGTGTAAGTGGTAGATTCAGACATGTATGGTAGGTAATCCTATTAATAAGATATTATAAATGTGAAACTTTGTGAAGATGTTTGGATGTTGGAACGAAGTTCCTTATCGCGCGTTATGAAAGGGGGCTAGACGGAAAAAATTCTTACGATTTGCCACGATACTTTTTGAAGTGATTCAGAAAGTTGTACAGCGCCATCTCGTTTCATATTGCTGAATAACACTGCTGAGCGCGTAAAATACTTGAATCGAAAGGAACATCGTTCCATCCGGGTGTCCCTTGACACCTCTCAAGTTTTTTTTGTTTCTCAATCACGCCACAACTACTTAACCGATTTGGCTGAAATTTGGAATGCAGATAGTTGGGAGAGGGCCTATACCTTGGATTAACACATAGGCTAATTTTATCCCGGAAAAGTTCAGGGTTCCTGCGGGATTTGTAACAAATCGATCTCTACAGCGGGTAAAGCCGCAGGTAAAAACTAGTATCTAATATAACAGCTGTATAATAATAAATCGGCTATTCTCTGCTTTATTCTGCACCACACACAGTCATCCAGTCAAAATTGGCAGGTTATTTTTATTTACATCCTGAATTACTGATTCATCATTGTCATTATGAGTACACAGGCCTCTCCTAATTTACGCCACACTGATCGGTTCTGATCCTTCTGAATCCAGCGGATGCCCGCTGTTTTCTTCAGGTCGTCAGTCCGCCTGGTCGGGAGGCGTCCTGTGCTCCTTTTTCCGAGACATGATCTCCATTCGAGTACCTTTCTTCCCCAACGGTTATCTATCTTTTGCGCTATATGGCCAGCCAGCAGCAGCAAGTTAATTCTTTGAACTATGTCGGTTACCCTCGTTCGTCTACAAGTGATTTCTGATACGATCACTCAGAGCAATTTTACCGAGTAGAGCCCTCTCCAATAGCCCGTTGCGCTACTTCAAGCTAGTGTATTATTCCAATAAGTGAAGCTGTATTTGATCACTGGCAGACACACACTGCTCAAACATCATGTCAAATTATAAGTCAATCCAAAACGTTTGTAATTTCTTATTCCATGGAGTCTTCTAGATAAAAACTATCCCGTATAAGAATTTAAAGTCAATCTACTGGTATTAATTACTACTGCTCCTCGAGTTATGCGAATCATTCGGTGGTTTGTTGGTTGATGAACGAATAAAGTGCTGTTTGAGATGGTTCTTCCTCAACCGATGTAATTTATCAATTAATATGACGTCATGATAAATTACGTCGCTTGTCAGTCAGCGAATTCTCAATGACTCAACCTGTTGTGCAAGTGTAAGATCGCAGCAGGGTCGATCAGTTTTATTATGAATCATTATTTAATTATAGGCTTCAGTTCCGCTCTCCATGTGTTGACTCGGAGTTTATCATCGTAGGCCATTACTGCCCTAATTTAAGCTTGAGTGCCTTAAATGATTTTAAACTTAACTCATCGTCGAGTGAACACATTTTACTATGATACGGGTACTCATGGCACAGCTCATGGTATTTGTAACTACTTACTATGTTTATTACATCCTGTCAAAAATATCTCCGCGCCATGCAGTTCAGCCGTGACCACAATCCATGGAATTGGGTCAAAATATCGGTGTACAAAATATATATCGTGTTTACTCGCATCATAGTAAAATTGAGTGCCTTAGAATTACTCTCTCATGATTCTGCCTGTGCTGAGAGGGGTTTAAGATTAGGATATCTAATCAGAACATGTCCTATCGCGATAAAGAGAATCCTTGTACTTGCGTATGAGCTTTCTATGTTAAAGCACCTCTCCGAAATAGTAACTAGCAGAATAAAGAAAGCAATCATAAGTGTGTCAGTAATAGCTATATTATGAGATGATTGTGGACTTGAATTTGAACTTGATGCATCATTTAATTTTCATCGATTCCAAAACATTGAGACGTTTCAGAGAACTCTTGAACGTATTTAGACCACGTGCGCACCCTTTTATTTCTTTAATCTGAGGTGCGCACGAACTCGTATTTAGATCACTGACATAAAATATCTCTGGATAATAACATGTTTTAGCGATATCGAAATTCCAAAACATCAAAGTCCGACCTCCATCTTACATCTCTCCATACTCTGTCATTGACATCGAATGTAACATTACTCGAGATTCGAACCGAGTCCCGGGTTGGATCTATGTTCACTCATTGAGTTAGAAACCTGTCATAACATTCATAACACTGATAATAATAATATTATATAACACAAAGTGGAGCACGCGATTTGTTGTTCTGAGACTAGGGCTGTCAGCGATTTTACAAGAAAAAATATGTATTTATCGGTGCAGTCTGGAATAAGTCCGTAATAACCAAATAAATTAAGAAAAAGGGAACTGTCAAGAAGACAGACAGATTGAGAGTATCGCGAATCAAAGTAAACAACTAAATAACGTTGAATTGATAAAATCGAGTGTTATCAGGCAATAAATGAATAGTATCCTTGTGCCTGTCGAATTGTGTGTTTTATTAAGTATCCTGGTAATCCTGACATATAACTACGCCCACAGAGAGAGATCTATGTTCATAGTACTGAAGTGTTCTTTGATACATAGTTTGTAGAGATGATCTGAACATACGAATGAGTACCTCCACAGAGCCCTGTGCTATATATTTATAATATATTATGTATAATATTGTATTTAATATTAATATATTAATTTATATGCATAATTAATATTAAACATAAATGTCTTTTAACATTGTCATTGTATATTTTATATTAATTATTGTAAGTAAAGTAAGCTAGGTAATACGTATATAAACGTTCTTTAATGTTAAGCAAAACTACTGTAGCCCTGAAATAAATTATATATATTTTGTAACTGAAATACATCGAAGATAAAATGCCGTACGATTAAGGCTAGGATTGATATTAAATGGTCTGTATGGCCATGTGAAATTAACTAACGATTCAAATCAAGTTGTTGCAAATTTAAAACTCTGTGAGACTTTCAGACGTAGATTTTTTGGTTGGCAGTCAATTTGTTATTTACATACGATAGTTATTACATATAAGGACATAAACATGAAAAATATAAAATAGTATCTATTATCAAAATGACTATTTCTAATATCCTAGATTAAAAAATTACAAGTGTTTTTCTGTTGCTTTCATTGTTTCTCAAATGACACAATATATAAGATTTTATATCCGTTTTAAGTTTACGTTAAATATAAAATAAAAGAACCTAGTGCAGTATTTGCAGTCGTGTTTTAACTCCACAAAGATCTAAAATAACTTTTCTATGAGTTCAGTTGACAGCCCTACGTCGTATGGTCCGCTCGTCGCACAAATAAATCAATTGAACCGCCGAAGAATATTGGTAATAATGTGAATAATACCACAGAATACTTCTTTCTTGGCCGGCAACGCATCAGTGATGCCTTTGGTGTTCTGATGTCCATGGGCGACGATAGCCACTTACCATCAGTGGATCGTCCGCTCGTTTGCGGGCTAATTCCATAAAATAATTTACGAAAATTTTCTTTAAACACTATAGAGGCATCACAATATTATTACCAAAGGCAATATTATAACCTGTGTCAGGATGCCCAGCTCTTTTTATTACTAGCTTGCTAAGGTTACTTACTATAATATAAAATTAAAAAATAAGTATGTATTTCCATTTTAAGTAGGTTTATTCGCAAACTTTTTGAATCAAAGTTAAACCTTTGACTTTTGAAACTTTAACTCTACATATTGAGTATTGCAGCCTGTAAATTTAATAGTTAAAGATAATTATGTTAAAACTAAAACTTTGTATTAAGTAGGAATGCATTGAAGCGCTTATAGCTCTGTGGTTTGTGTCGATCAAGTGATCGAGCAGTCGCGGTCGGTAGCTGGATGGGTGACCGCTAGTGGCAAAAATTTCTTTAGTTTCCGTACTTCGGAGTCTCCACAAATGTTGTGGGCCAATAATGAGTTATAGCCAATCCAGTTAAGTGCAAAATAATTTCTTATGTCACACGAAACAAGGTTCAAGGTAACAAGGTTGTTACAAGGTTCAACAATTTATTTAATCATTACAACCTTTCCTGATACCTCAATTTGTTTCTCCGAAGTTCGAAAGAGTTAGTGTAATTAGCTGCAGTCGGCTAGCCCGTCAACTTAGTCAACTTCATGTCGAGTCTTACTTCTCAGTGCCACAGAAATCTTAATAGCAGTACCATGAACCTATAACCATTCCATAACCCAATAGAGAGGAAATGTAATTTATTTTGTTTGCCAATAATTCCTTTGTCCCAAACCGCCTTTCGCGCATTTCTATTTTTTCCAATGGTTAGCTGGTAGAGAAGGCACTAAGCATTAAAAGCTCGCCATTTGTACCGTGATATTTTATTGTGGTCAATAAAGGTTAAGTAAATAAATAATTTCGCTAAATCGCTACGTCAACCACTGCACTTTTCAAGAATTTTCAACCATTTTTGACCATTTCTAAATATTATTACCATTTTTAAGTATTTCTGTGTCGGAATATATTTCGTAATGTTACGAAGAAGTACTTTATGTACTTCTTTACATAGGTCTGCTGTTTTAGCGCGAGCGAGACATTTACTAGTGACAAATCACTGATCAGTCTCGGAATTGAATGGACCATATTACTCTATTGGGTATGAGAGCTCATCGAGCGATGAGCAGTGCTAACACTATGATATGTGTGATGAAAAGGCCTAAACGCTTTTATGTAACTTATCTTGTTTGTGTGGGTCAATTAATCTTGCAAGCTTAATTGGATCAAGTTCCTCTTATCCTGTGAATTTTAAATTTTACATATCCCTTTACTTCTGATGACAAAGCAATGTTGTGGATAATTATGACCTTATACCTGATACTATGCTTACGTTTGGTTCCAGATGTGGGAACTCCTTAAAGTCGAACAGCACAGTCACAATTTTTTTATAGTACTCTAGTACCTTTTGTTTTATGACAACAGAAGTTTAGAGCTTGTTCGATCTTCTAACATAGTTATGATAATCTGTGTTCTACCCAATGATATTATATAGGTATATCGGTGAGGCCATGAATCTCCAGTGAAGGTCCAGGGACGGACCTCTTTATTCTACAGCGCTTGTCTGATGCAGAGGCTGGCATATAAGAAATGTCATGTCATATTTAGATTAGGGAATTGTCAATAATGCAGAACAGATTATTATTGATCACGTAGTGTTGAAGTACTTTGGAATATTGATGTGAACGTTAAGAGAACTGGAAATATATCATGGTGCAAAGTAAAAGGAATATCATTTCATAACCAATACCATAAAATACCTCCTTCTGCTTTATATACAAGATATGTCAAGATGGCGCTGAAATTATGTCAGTCGAATTTAGACAAGTGTAGCTATTTCAATTCAGACAGTTGATAGCTGCCTCTGAGTGTGACTATTATATGGTTTTAGTAGTGCCATCCCTTTTACATAATTAACCAATGTAATAGTGTTTGGTGTAGTGAAACAAAAGATAAACGTGTGTGTGTTGTAGCTCGGTGGGAACAGATTTTTTGGTTGATTTGTAAGGGCATAACGTATCTGTAGTTTAATATCATTGGGTCTACCGGATTCGGATATGCTATTTTTAATATTTTGTATGGTGGCAACCGTGACGTTTGTATCTACTTCCGTTTTCTTGGTTCTACGCAATAAACGTGTGAATCGCCTCTTGGATTTTAATTTACAAATACAGTCCACTACAAACTCTTTCAGAGCTCTTATGTTCAAATAGTAAGTTACCTAATAATAAACATGTACGAGTAACTTGTGTATTTCGTAAGAGATGCGCTCGGGTTATAAGCCCTAAGACAAAAGATGTCGGTAAATATTGCGGGTACTCGTCTCTCTTATCTTATTGTCTGACAAATACACCGGGAATATACCTGTGTATATTGGAGTTACTCTACACAGTACACCCAGTTTAGGCGCGTTATGAAATAAATGGAAAAAATGATGAGAGTAAAATTTTAAGATTTGTAACACGGACGGTGACACAAAAGGTGACGAAAAACGCATAAAAACGCTTGTTTTGAAAAAAAAATTATTATTATATTTATTATACCTACCTATTGTTTCTTTTGAAGTGGCAATGGGCTGGCCACATAGTGCGAAGGACCGATAACCGTTGGGGAAGAAAGGTCCTTGAATGGCGCCCACGTCTCGGAAAAAGGAGCATAGGACGCCCCCCGACCAGGTGGACTGACGACCTGAAGAAGACAGCGGGTATCCGCTGGATTCAGAAGGCTCAGGACCGGTCAGAGTGGCGCAAATTAGGGGAGGCCTATGTCCAGCAGTGGACCTCCAAAGGCTGATGGATGGATGGATGATTGTTTCTTTTAATATTGTTTTTACTGTTACTGTTGTTACTGTTTTTGAATATTGTTTTTTAATGATGCCAAAGAATTATAACTTCTCACGCGCGTACATGCACTCTTTTTTTAAGCGCTACACACTTTGGTCTCTACTCTAGTATAGTTGTGGGTGCCACTGCCGTGGACAACACAAAGATTGGACACACCCAGATCGAGAACAAAGATAGCAAAATAAGCTAAGCTGGTCACCTGATTGTAAGTATTTTTGCAACCCATGGAACAACCCATTATTAGATATAGTCATTAACCTAGCCTATGGACATTCGTTTCACAAACATCAATACACAGATCAATAAATGGTCTGCGCACAAATACTTAATTGTAATAAGTGATCAACTTACCATCAGGTGGATCGTCAGCTCGTTTTCCGGCTATTTCCATAACAAAAAAAAAAAAAAAAAAAAAAAAAAAAAAAAAAAAAAAAAAAAAAAAAAAAAGTGAGATCAGTAACTGTGAGTAAAAAAAAAAACAACTTGGTAGTTTCTAGCTGCCTCTTCTTCTAAGTCCACTCACGGCTTTGTTGAAGATTGATTGGAAAAAATAAAACAAACAGTTTTTGTAAATGTAATGTATTTTGAATGTTTGATTTTTTTAGGTTAAGTATTACAAACTTTGTTTAGAATGGTGATCATCGTTCTAGCTGGCAGTTTAAAAAATTGTAGGAGTCAATAATCCAACCTTCACTGACATGTTTGCTATGAGTGCTTTTTTTTAATGGAAATAGCCGGCAAACGAGCTGCCGATCCACCTGATGTTAAGTGGCTATCGTCGCCCATGGACATCAGTAACACCAAAGTCATCACTGATGCGTTGCCGGCCAAGAAAGAGAGAAGAAAAAGAAAGATAAATAAATAAATATGTTATTGTGAGATGTGTATCAAAACAAGAGCTTTTACCACAGTCTAGATTCTAGATAGTTTTGTACCATGTTTTTAGCGACCTTCTGGGTGAAGTTCGGTGTTCGATTTCAAAGCCGTCGATGGAACGCAATATATTGGAGGATGACAATTAGATTGTGCTCTAACAATTGTCTGTCAGCGAAACCATGCTAGACCATATTTGCTTTCAAGTGTTTCACTTGTTTTTAGATGTTTTTCTTTTGTTTTTCCACTAGTCCAACTTTAATAACGAACTAGGTTTATCTTTACTGCACACCAAACGATACGATCTATGCACCGTCAATGACGCGAATCAGAACATAAAGCAGGCACCATAACTGGCTTCAACATATTAATGGTCCACTACTGGGCAAGGGTCTCTCCCCTTGAGGATGCCTATCGCATACTCCACAACGCTGCTCCAGTGCGGATTGGTGGAGGGGTTAGTGGCCAAGCCGAATGTCGGAAGATTTTATGCCGCACGAAGGTCTCCGATATGCCTATGGTAGACACCATAATCTGTGCAATATATTTATCTGATATGAGTTACTAGTGTTACTACCCACTACCTATTATTTTTAACAGCATCCTGTAAAATAATGACGTATTATTTATTCCATACACATTATACATATAACAGTTGTCAAATAATAATTATTCGTACGGAGTGGTAAGCCCGTGAGAAGATGTTCCGATATCTACATAGTTACAATTCAATTCTGTAAACAAGTATTCAATACACGTACTATACATTTCCAATAATGAACGTAGATCGACATCTGGTAGGGCTGTCACGTTTGTTGCGGCTCTCGCCAGAATATTTTTTTTTTTAGTGCTCGCTTACAATTCGCTTACCCTAATAGACAGTAAAGTCTTTTGTTTACAGTATTCCTCTTTAACGGGTGAAATGAAAACATTTGTCTGTAATATCGTTTACAATTTATAATATAATTTTTACTGCATTTCATGGAAGTATGAATACAATTTAATACAGATTTAGAGACGGTGATTTCTTTTAATTTCTGAATATTCAGAACATTAAACATAAAAAATATAGGATATCTGTATTTACTTACGTAAACAAATCTTTTGTTTTTCTGACTTTGTTAATCAGACAGTCCTTATCATTACCTAAATTGGCAGTCTTAACAGTTACTTAGATAGAGTAGGTTATGTATGAAGGAACTAAAGTACATAATAATATCTTTACAGTAAACAAATGAAAACAAATAAATTTGACATGGATTGATAGTTGACAATGCACAGCCCTAATATCTAACACCGAGTGGGTATTTAACACTGGCCATACTAACCAACACGCTGAGTCGCTGAGACGCCGCGACGCAACTTGCCGTGCTGCCACAGATTAAAATTGGCGGGAAAAATTGCGCGCGAATTTTTTTTGCGTTCGTCCATCTTTGGCCAATGGAGTACAGACTATACAAAAAATATAAACCTTTTAATTTTGCTATAATGAACTGTTATATTTTATAACAATTTTAAAGTTTAAGCATAATGACATTTTCACCAGTGTAAATAAACTAAATAAATTATTTGTTTTTAGTTAAAGTAATTTAGTATTATTTTATGTGCAGTGATATTTTAATGCATTTGAATTGTATGTGCGTCACGATGAAGTTTTTATTGCTATTAATCTTGACCCAATATGCGGTTAAATGTGATGACACCAGGTAAGGCAATAGATTTAATTACATCCTACATACATAGACTGGACACCAACTCGTATTATCCACTTATAATGTGTTTATAATGAAACAAGTTTCAAAAACAAATACGTTATGTAATTAGATAGGAACAGGAAATAACAAACCGTTAAACTGAACATAATTGAAATGAAGAACTACGAGTGCTTAAAAATATTTTTTTGAATAAAGAAAGAATGCGTACATCCTTAGATGTCATCTTTTCAGCCTAAGCAATTTTTCTTTAATATTGTGTAAAATAAAAAATATATTTTTTAAATTAATACTAGGGAACAGTCACTATTATAATAAAACCCATTTTAAGTTTCTTTTTTTGATAAATTAAATAAATGTCAATGTTATGGTGTGTCAAAATAAATAAATAAAATAAAAAATACATAATCTCTATTCGTATGAAGTTGTAAACGCCGATAGGTCCAACAGAAACTTTATTAAAGGAATTTTGCCACCTGTTTTTGATCTCATTGCGTCTTCTTGCTGCTCACGTTGATCACATTTTTTCTGGTAACAATCATCCTTATGTTTATTGATCCTAGCACTCTATGTGGCTCAAACACACTTAGGTATATCTACCGAAACACAGAGTTGAAATATTTAGGTATACGGAATTAACAGGAGTGTTGACCACTAATTATCATCACCACAAACGAACCGGATGAAACATGTATTTGGCTGTGGTGGATCTATTGGCACCACAGATCTATCACACACTTGGTCAAATCAAATTTCCTTATAATGAAGGCTTTGCTCGCGAAGCTGGTAGCGAAGATACCACTTTCCAGATGAACCTTTCTTGATGAAATATATCCTATATCTCTCTCGGTTCTTTCGGTAATCAGGCCGACATATACATACTTTTGCATACAATACCTATTAGTCTACCCTCCCATGCGTTAGTCAATGGTCCAATTAATCATAATGAAAGAAATTCTCCACATATCTGAAGAGGGTGTAAAGCTTGGCTTATCATGATAAATGATCTTATGGACTGAGCTTAAATGTAGGTCAAGTTCATTAATATATAGAACACAACGATTCGAGGGTCCCATATACAGATATTACTCTCACTAATATGAGTGAGAAAATAAAATATATGCTTGCCCCAACCAGAAAACTTCGCTGAATATTATGGACTCAAATGTAGAAATTTAGGTGCCGACCCTCCGTATGAGTCCATTACTGGAAATAATGCTTCCTCTAGGCTCGAAGCCACTCTGAGGGAAACCAAGCCTTCTAAATCCAGCAGATACCTGTTGTTTTTCAGGTTTTAGTCTTACTACAAAATTATAAGAAGTTTCCAATGTTAGGCTCTGGGTTATTCATAGCTAGTACTCGTATATCACGAGTCACGACTAATTTACTATCGGTTGTCGTGATAAAGTTCCATTGCTAAGTGATGAAACGTTCGGATTGCAGCAGGAACACTCCCATTTTCCCACAGGTACTCTGGACTATCCTTTAAAACAATATATTAATTTAATTCCTAAGGCTACCCTTTCCTCTACTTACCTAAATCTCTGTTTAAGAGTTTATCTTCTAGACTACCTTAAGTCTAGCAGAAATCGCTTCCACAGCAATAAGACTGAATTTATTCATTAAAGCATGGTAACAAAGTAAAATTGAAGCATCCTTTTCTATGGCTTTCAGTAGTTTGGTGTATTGCGATTGGTTTCCGAAGCGTACGTTACGTTGCTGGGTAAGTTATAAGTGTAACTTCTCAACTTTGCAACGTAATCGAGACATTTCTTTGCGATGAAAACAATTCACAGTTGATTCTAGAGGATTACCAGAGCACATAAAGTATCTTACTGAGGGACATAACCAATATACATCGATCCCTTAAAAATGAGAAGTAAAGACGATTTCGAAGCCTTTAGTACTTAGCAGGAGGCGCCATGAGAGGATATAAACGCCAATTCAAAGACACCTGCAAAGGGAGCAAGTGGACAATATGGCTGCATTCGTCAAATTCCCTTTCTCTTTTTGATACCTATTAGTTCACTAATCTTCTGAACCTTGTACACATCAATTCCAGCTAAATAAAGGACATCAAAACCAAAAATATCATAGATGTGGTACAGGAATCATTTATTGCATGTCCCTGGAAACTTTCTATCAGTTGCACGCTCGGAGCTATATTTAGTATCTAACGATCGAGACCTAAGTCCTTGATTCAATAACCTCCCCCCTCCCTCCCCGCAACCATCCCCGCTTCGCCCTCTCACCGCCCCTGCACTTCACTGGATTTATCGGTTTCTTGTAAAAAGCGTTTCCGCTTTGCTTCTCTAATAACGTTGTTAACAAGCTCTATACGTGGTATAAACAAGGATTTCCTGACGTGGCCTTAATACTTAATAGTTTAGTAGGACTCTGGATTGAAATTAAATAGAATGATAAATTGGATTAGAACTTGGCATTTACACAATCCTTCTTGAAATAATTTTTAATGTAACCAGCTGAAAATGAGCTGACGATCCATCAGATGGCAAGTAGTCATCCTCATGGAAATCCGTAACACGAAAGGCATCACCGATATGTTGCCGACTGGAAAAGAAGAGAGATATATAAATAAATGTTTCCCAAGCCCCAGTCGGAACACGACAAGTCGTTTGGCGGCTGCCTCTAGCAAGAGGGTGGTAGCTATCCAAACAGGCTTCACGGAAAGATAAGAATAATAATCTTCTACAATATAAAAGGCAAAAATGATTCACTGATGTGTATCAATGCACAGGCCAAACATTAGGGCTATTCCTCTTATGACGTAGGTATCTACTAAGGAAGGATTTTTCAACAAGGCTATGACAGCTAATTCCACAAAAAGGAGAACGATTTGTTGTACTCTCCAGTTTACGGAAGATTATGCTCGTACCAGCGTGTATCCACCCCCAACTGTGTGGGATATTGCTTCTCTTTTTCTCTTCCTCTTTTTGTCAAAGCCAAATCCTCAACCGTTTTAATCCGCTGTTGTTAATTAAGCTAGATTTCTATATGGTAGGTAGTTATAATAACTTCCTATTTCCATTTCCATGCTCATATTATAACCTTGTAGATGACACTGATGTGATGACTGATGACATTTGCATGGCCTGCAACTTTCTTGCCAATTCGCTTCGCAATTAACTTTTATTGAATTTTCCTTTTTGCTATAAATAATGTTATGCTTGTAATAGTAATGTCACGTAATACACATTAGTATTTTTTAAATTACCGTTACGTATAATTTCCCATTCAAGATAGTTTATTACTTTTTTATGTCCTTACAAAGTTACATACAATAGGATTAGAAACTGAACGTGTTGAAAGCTAAATTACTTCGGGAATCCTTATCAATTTCCATTTACATCAAACGTGACACAACCATCGAACCACAAGTTTATTGTTTTTATGCTTTAAGTACTTACAACAAATTATTAAGTAAAGTGAAATCACATTGTACTTGACTTCGAGGCTTTTACTGAAAATAATAATGCTTGTCTAGTCGAGTCTATTGTCAGTACTCCTACAACGTACAGCGTCGTAACAGAAGGCTGTATGGCTTCAACCCATTAATGGCCCACTACTGGGCACGGTCTCTCCCCTTGAGGAGGCTTAGAGCATGCCCTACTATGCTGTTCCAGTGCGGATTGGTGGAGGGGTTAGTAGCCAACCCGAGTGTCGGAAGTTTTCATGTCACCCGAAGGCTTCGACTATTATCTTACGGTAACAACTGGGACCGACGACTTTACGTGTCATCCGAAGCATGGAAGAGGTCAAGAATATTTGCCACTAGCAGTTACCCATCCAACTACCGACCGCGCCCGCTGATAGTTAGGTAATTTTTTGGATCACTTCGGATCGACACAAGCCGCCGGCCTATTAGCGTTTCGTAAAAGAAGATCAACACCATATCAACACTTAATTATTTAATGTTATTGTTGCTTATTAGGATACTTGTCATGTTATTGTTTTTCACAACCTGGTGAAGACCTTGGCATTCATTAATATCTGAAGAATGACACCATCCATGTCCGCATACGTATTCCGTATAACCGATAATTATGACCAAAACTTTCATAAATTGCGTACATCAGATGATTCAAATGATTTTCTAACCCATATGACTTAATGAATATCCTGCCGGACTACGTTCGAAGGGTTTAGGTTGTTTACTAGCGAAGCAGAAATTTTCAGACTGGGTGTTGTCTAAACGATTTTTAGCGCTCATCTTCTAGGTGGATCGAGCGTCAATGCTGAAATATTGACACTTCACTCTTACTACTTTACTTACTTAGTTTTCCTCAATACATGACAATACTCTGTTGATCAATTTGGTCCATCAAATTATGGATTCGGCTATACTATGTTACTTCTCTGTTATTTATATTGTCTATGCCATCTGTGTCGCGACACAGGGGATCTGGTATTAGTGTGAATCAAAGATGTTTTAATATAGATACGTTATGCCCTTAGAAATTAAACGAAAAATCTGTTCCGAAAACAGCTACGACACACCCACGTTTATTGTTTGTTTCGGTACACCAATCAGCACTTGTTAAATTATGTAAAAGGGATAGCATTACTAAAACCATAATAGTGAAAAAGACAGCTAGTGTTTGTCGCTCGCGTCCAATGACTTGCGTCACTAATTTTGCACAATAGGGCTACGTTCACAAGGCAATATTTTTCCCGTATACAGTACGTGAGATTTTATCGAATAGACTGTCACTACAGAAGAAAATATATTAAACTGTTCACACGGAGTCTATGCGGGAAAATATCGTGTTCGAGAAATATTTCTTCCCGTATACCATCCGAAGTTGTCACTGCGGAGGCCCGCGTCTCGAAACGATTTTATCGAATACGACACGTTGTGGGCTGCGGCGCTTATGTTCATGTTGTATCGTTCACACGAACAAACTTGTCTCTCGTATTCGAGACTCGCCCGCGTGCACGCAGTTGTCCTTGACCCTTGTGACGTAGCATGAGGCGGTTATCAAAAGGAAGGAATTTATTTATTTAATTGAAGAATCGTTGGATAATTATAAATACAGAATAGAAATTTAATAAATAGAGGACCAATCTTCAGAAAAGGATGAACCCAATACCTCCTAGGACGCTGCTTACGTTTCCGTCTATAAAACCAATATAAAAGTAGTGGATCACGTGGATCCATGATGGCACGCACTAAATAACTGGCTGCTTTTCATTCGATTTTAACGGAACGTTTAAACCGAATAGTTGTCGTGTGAACAACTGTGTGTGACTCGTGTGAAAAAATCGAATCGAATAGACGCTGTGTGAATGTAGCCTAACAATAAAGACTAACAAATTCAGTACAGAACAGTCAGTAGGTATAAAGTACCTAAAAATAAACATAAGGAAGGAAGTTGTAATTTCGAAACTGTTTTAAGCAATATTTTGGGATTTCGGTGATGAAATATGAAATATGGTGACACATTTACGAATAAAGTAAATACGCGTACATAAAGGGACCACGACCTTTTTCATGTATATGTCAGCCTAAGCAGTAGGTATGGAGTCTTAGTCATTAACTGATTATATAGCATCTTATTTATTCTGTAGGTGGATAATAAAACCCATTTATTTAAAACATTAATTTATTACAATAAAATCTATGTAAATCTATAATAATATAATAAATCTGAAGAGTTTGTTTGGTTGAATGCACTTTAGTCAATTACATACAATATATAGCTATCACAAAAACTAAGTAAAACTTAAGAACAACTGAACTTCAATTGTAGGCAGTTAAGTCGTCATAAATATCATAATATAGCTTCTGCACTAACTAATCTATGTCCACAAGGCACGCTTTATCGCACGTCTTTATTGCTCTCGCGTCAAAACTACATCGCTATCTCTTTCTTCACCTGAACATGGCGTCTTTGCATGATTATTAGATTTTTTAGAAAAATAATTGAAATATACTAAATAATCTAAGTATCTTAGCATACTCACGCATAGTATGAGATTCCTTGTATTTTGTTGACCTTGGAGTCATAATTGGTGCACTTTCTAAACACACAGGATGGCATTTTGTAATATTTTCTTAACTACGTATTAACCTACGATGCGCCACGCTCGTGATTGCGCATGACGCAGACTAATCACAAAAGTTCCCAATTGGGAACTTTTTCAATCATCACAACGCGCGCGCTAATGACCTATCTGCCTCTTTTTAATATATAATATCATTGGTGTGAATGCTTATTTATTTATTGTTTATTTGTTCATCCGGCTTAATGGAATCCAGAGAAGCAACCACAAGAACCATCCATCCATCCATCGCCACGCCACGTGCATAAAGTACACTGCCCGTAATCTCTTGCCAATAAAAAATGCGGCTAATTATAGAAACAAAGAATTGTTGGCAACGTTAACTGATCTCAATACCTACTGTCAATGACTTCGGAAACCCTTTTGGATACATACTAACGTCCGCGGACATTCGGACTGATGTCTCTTGGTGTTCTATTGATTAAAAATAAATTTTATGAAATACTCCTCCTATTCAACTGAGTTACAAAAGTAGTAGATTCAATCAATTCGGTTGATTATACTGTATACTGATTATACTGTATCCTGTAAAATAAAAAAGACTGAGCTGCATTTCTCAAAGACAGACGAATACTAGTTTTCTGTGGAGCCGCAGTAGAGTGTGCAGTTTACTTATAACCCAAACTTTGATATTTAAAAGCCCATTCTACACTGCAATGCGGATTCATTGAATATAATTTATTGCTATGTTTGGAATCTCATGGAGCTGCTTCTAAGAACAAAATAGCGACGCGATTGCTGACAAGTTATTCTTTGCCCGGTCTTTTTCTCAGAACTATTCTGCTTTAGGCATTTTAAATTATGTTTAAAGAGGCAATTAAAACTTTCTCTTTTTTATAGCATTTTTAAATAACGGATTAAAAAGTATAATATAAAAATAATATCTAGTCTTCGTCCATTGTTAAAAAGGTCGTTAAAAACGGTGTTTTTATAATTTCCAGACTTTTCAAACTTGCGACATGGCAGGGGTGGGAAATTTCACAGGCTATGAATTTGGTTTGTTGTTTGATTTGTTGTACATTGTTGCCACTTTCTATTCTAGTCTATACTTTCCGTTGCTTTGCTACAGTAATTTTGATCCACAACTAAAACACACACACACACACACACACACACACACACACACAGAGAGAGAGAGAGAGAGAGAGAAAGGAAAGTTTTTTTTGCATTTTTATGTATCACGTCCACAAAGTGGGTAATAGGTATGTTTAAAAAATGTTTTAGTTGTACCCCATGTATTATTATTTTCTTGATTCAGGGGTCAGGGTACTTCCACAGATTAGCGAATTAGAGCAAAATAAAAATTTCTTTCACTTTATTTTTAAAAATTCAAAGTAGTTACTTGCAAGTCATTTATTTATTCGATAATTACGATAACTGAAGTAAAAGCATAAGGAACTTCGTCCGTTCGATCATGCGCATTTTTATTGAAGTTCCGGAACATTACCAGTCGGTCTGGCGACCAATCTTCATTACATCTGTAATTCGAGGCGTGACAAAAGATGCATGTCAGCTCCATGCGACCTTCACATTTATGAGTTATAAGTTACAACGATGCATGCCGTTTGTTTACAAGCCGATGCGTGTATTGAGAAGCGAAGCACGTTCTTTCAAAACCTGCAATTTATGCTAGATCTATTGACAATCAAATTGAAAAATAAATACAACTACTTAGGTGTTGCCCGCAGCTTCGCACGCGGAAATTATGCATATCATAAATAATATTGCGACTATAAATTGAGATGTAAGCTATCCTATCTTTCAAGTTGGGTCAAACTGCACACGGTGTGCAAATTTGATTAAAATTGGTTAATAGGAGTCCATCGCGGAGAAACAACGTGACACGTAATTTATATATATTAAGATTATAACAATTATTAAAGATCTAATTTTATTTTAACTATTATTCAATGTTTGGTAGCTGTGGCGTAGACTTCGTTTCTAAAAGATAAATTATCTTCTTGACGGAATTTGCAATAAACCTGTAATTGTTTATTCGCTATGAAGCATCAAGTCCGTCTTTAAGTTATTAAATCATAATTGTCGAGTTGTGTCGAGTGCCCCTGTTGTCAGATGTCAGTTCATCATACCTAAGTAGGTACTTAGTAAAAAAACTCAACTCATAGGCAAGGGTTATTAAAGCATAGATGAATATTTAAATGATAAGGATGCATGGAAATGCAATCAGTTCTGCTCAGGTTACAGAATACCAATTTTTGTAATAAATATAAGCTTTATTTTTAAAAATGTGCTGAAGAGTGTCTACTGCTTTTCTTCTCCTCCATGACAAAGCACCTTTCCGAAATGCTGGTAGATTAAAAAAATACGTGCATAAGTGTATCAGTGATACCTACATGAATATAGATTTTCGGATTTTGAATGTAACTTAATACTCTCTGCCCACCCGTATTGAACTCGGTATTCGCCGTTGCCAACAGCTGCTGATACAAAGCTTATCAAGGAGCGCCAGTTCCACTCTGCGATGTGTATACTACCAGATAAGCGGCGCGATTGTGACCTCCTTCCCGGTGTCAATGTTTGTATTCTTACTCAATTCGAGTTGACCACACCCTTACAAATAGCAACCTTTAGCTTCATGATCGCTTCTACATTCCATATTCATACCTTACTGAATTTCGAGACTTTGAACTCGGTACATTTTCTGAAGCCTTTTATTGGTGAACCAATTGCAATTAACAAAATATTTTACATTAGATATACAAGTGAAAACTGAATTCAAAACGATTAGACAGTTTTTGAGAATAAACACACAGATACATAGGCAAATTATTATAAATATTGTTACAGGATCTCGGTATTTTATTAATAAATACCCTCGCTAATATATCTTTATTGTCTCACATATGTCTCACTCGCCTTTGTAGAATCATCAATCATTTAATCACAGTTTTAGCAAAGCCTCCAAACAGTTTTTAATAAATGATGAAAAGGGGCCTCCCTTTGGCGTTAATCGTTTTGAAGTAATATTCCCCAGTAAAGTGCAAACACTTCCAGTAGCTACTAGGATTATGATTCATTAAGCAGCAACATGGCCTTATCTTGAGCGTTAGTAGCTCGTACAGCGTACTCCATTACGTACACAAATTACGTACCGCGTATGAGTTTACAATACGCTGGAAAGTGTGTCAACACGACCCGATGAATGAACTGTGATTCTGTGAGGACTGTGCGTAACCCAACAAACACATACCTAACTGAATACTATTTGTAAAAATACTACACGCTGATACACGAGGGTTGCCAGATAGCAGACTGAAATATTTACAAAACTTCAAAAAGAAGGGATTTGTCGGGACAAATATTTCCAAAAACTTTTTTGGAAGTAGTCAGCAAACGATCTGACGACGAAAAAAACGCAGAGCACGGGCGTCGCGGCGGCAAACGCGTTCTGTTGAATCGAGTGAATCGTCGGGACATTTTGTATGTTGTCGGGACTCTAGACATCATGTGAAATGTCGGGACAATCCAGACGAATCCCGACCATCTGGCAACCCTATCGCACACATGCGCGAGACATAACACAAAATGACATTGACATTACTGTCACATTACTAGAAGTTGCTTCGAGTTTTTACATGCATTCTACACGCGGTGACATTACTCTGTGATTTTATTCATTCACTCGTACAGATGTTATTTTATTTTCATTAAATCTATTTATATGACGACACCATAGCCCATATGTTAGTGACCTAATGAAGCTCCCAAAGTTTCGGATTCGATTCCCGGTTGGAGCAGATATATTTTTAATCTTTGCCATCCGCACCCAAGAATCCTTTATGTAGTAAAGTTATACTTTCATACTTAAATCACATTTGCAGTTTCATACTTAGTTCACATTTGCGACGCTTGATAAAATAATTGAACCTGGGACACTAGCAACTAGGCTATTAGGTCATTGTAGCACAACAAGTTCACTAACCTTATCTATCTCGCAAGTAATCAGCGAACGCTATAATACGACACGCCAGTTAATTCAACGTTTTACGTAACATTTCCGCGTGACTAGCTGATAGCCGTGAAATATTTTAACTATGTAATCGTTTAAATTGGTACCATAAATCATTCTGTAGGCGTGACATTGCTCGCTAGTAAGTTAGTGACTATTTCACTACGTAGGCCTGGTGATGAGATGAAATAAGAATAAGGGATGTGTACACTGTAGTTCGATTAGTTCCCGTACCGAAACAGGGATCCCGGGTTTGATTCCCAGCTGGGGCATATATTTAAGTGACAGACTAATAGGTAAATACCCTCGCTTCGTTCCGGTAAACCTTTCGGACTTCGGTAAGCCCACACTCGAGTACGGACGGTATTATTTGAACTGACATAGCTTTTTTATTTGAGAACTAATTGAAATAAAACAAACATAAATATTAACCCATGCTCACATACGAGTTAAACTGAAAACCGCATCTAAATCTGTTTAGCCTAAGTTAAAAATTCAGTACAGTTCTCATTTATAAGCGACAGTACTGCATGCCTGACATGACAGCGTTGATAGCCATACGTCATAAAAGGAAACTTCGTTAAGGGAATAAGTACCTCTGTCTCTCCAACGTGTCACGACAGTCAAAATATCGCGTCATATTACGAGGAAACGAACAATAATTACAAGAAGTGTATATTCCTGGATATTATTAGTATTTGAAGGCGGAAGGAACTTTGTAATACGCATCCTTACTACCGGACGGTGTAGCCAGTTCTCTTCAGTAAACAACTAAAAAGTTGTACAATTAGGTGGTACAAGTGGCAGGTTGATTAACTTGACAGAAAGCATTGTAATTATCTTTTTGAATGTGAATGATAATCACGATTCGTATTTTATAGACGTAATCGTAGTCACGATCAATCCCACCTCGACCATGAAACTGGGTTGAAATAACTAGAATACGAATCTTAAATTCTTCTTCTTAAGTATATTATGTTAGGAGATAACTGTATTAACTATTAGTGGAGATAAATAAACTATTATTATTATTAAATAGAACAAGAGAAAAAGGTCAGTTTTAGATATTGCTTCTCTTGACTTGAGACCTGAAGCAAACCATCAATAGAACGTTCTAAAATATTTTATACATAGTGTCCGAAGAGTTTGGGCTGTTTGTCTGGTAATTCTGTCTCCTAGTATAAGCTATAAATACCCCATGTGACTTGAGAGCCAATTCTTCCTTTCTTTCTTTTTCTTCTCTCTTTCTTGGCCGGCAACGCATCAGTGATGTCTTTAGTGCTGCTAATGTTCATGGACGACGATAGCCACTTACCATCAGGTGGATCGTCAGCTTGTTTGACGGCTATTTTCATAAGAACAATATGATTTCGAAATTCACCTGGTAATCATTTATTTTTCAGCAACTACTACGTGGTCGAAGTACCAGAAGACGAGCCAACAACCCTGACTCCACGCGCCTTCAGAAGACCTTTCCGGGCCTACTGGAACGTCCCCACCATGCAGTGCATGTCCAAGAAGATTCCCTTCAAACTGGACGACTACGGCATCCTTCAGAACCAGGACGACAAGTTCCAAGGTGACAAGATCACCATTCTATACGACCCGGGGCTCTTCCCCGCGTTGCTGAAGAATGAATCGAGCGGTGAGATGAAGTTCAGGAATGGCGGCGTTCCACAGGAGGGGAATATGACTCTTCATCTTGATGCGTTTAGGATGACGCTGGAACAGAGTGTCCCTGATGAAAATTTTGATGGTGAGTGCTTTTCTGTTAAAATTTGTAATCAGTGTGTTCAGTAAGTCAACTTGAGTTATAGAATCTTCTTATTAACCGACTTCAAAAAAGGAGAAGGTTCTCAATTCGACTGTATTTTTTTTATGTTTGTTACCTCAGAACTTTGGACTGGGTGAACCGATTTGGATGATTTTTTTTAATGGAAAGCTGGTGCTTGTCGTGTGGTCCCACATAAATTTGAGCGAGATCTGACAATGGTATTCATGTCAAAAGTACAATTTACTTCATTTGAAGTCGGTTATTTTTTTGTTAAAAAGTTAGATTATCTTTTTTTTATTTATTGTTCAATAATCATAATTACAAAAGTATCTTATGCTTAAGACGTTGATCCCACACTAGGATACCCTGTGTTGTGGATGATCATTTTGAATGTCATGCATCTTTGACTTACTTGGACTTAAACAAGAGTGCCGTTGTTACATGGACATGCACATGGACAATGGTTGGCTAAATCTAAAAAATTCTGTAATGACATTCTTGCACTTGAAAAGTTTGGAGATGGTAAACCCAGTTGCGGTATTCGGACTGATACAATTTGTCTGCGACTTGGAGGGGCCGAGGGTAACTTTAATGGACCTCAAATTCCTTTCTATTGCATACATTTAAACTGTGGAACGAACTCCCTGCATCGGTGTTCCCACTAAGCTATGACATGGGTTCTTCAAGAAGCGGCTATATCGTTTCCTTTTAAGCCGACAATGCATTGACGCCCCCGGTGTTGCTAATGTCCATGGGCGGCGGTGATCACTTACCATCAGGTGACCCGTCTGCTCGTTTGCCTGCTCAAGGCATAAAAATATTTACGTACGTCATTTGTATAAGTAATTATTGTTTAACATTAATGTATGTATGTTTGGCAAATATATTTTTATCCGTAAACCGTGTAGACAAGTAAACAGTCAATACAGGTAGGACTTTAAGTGCGTTATGACGAGTAAGCAACAATTCAATGACGACCCGTGTGGCGCAATGGTTACCATGCCGGATCACCGCGCCAAGGGTCCTGGGTTCGATTCCCAGCGAGGCGGAACTTTGAATGATGAGTTTGAATTTCTGTTCTCGATCTGGGTTAGTGTGGTGCTATGAGTGTGAAGCGCTATTATAAAAAAAACTAGGAAATCGCCCTCACTTCGCTTCGGGAAAAATAGTAAAAAAAATATAATATAGCCTATGTCACCCAGGGATAGTGTAGCTTCCCAACAGTGAAAGAATTTTTGAAATCGGTTCAGTAGTTTCAGAGCCTATTCAATGCAAACAATCAAATCTTTCCTCTTTATAATATTATTAGTATAGATGAGCAACAATCGGTTTAATCAGAACAATAACAAAGCATATTTGCTAACCGAGGAAGTGGTGACCGGGTGTAATGGCGACCCAGTGGCAGATCACAGATTATGTAACCGGGATCTGGTTTCATACCATGTTGCGTCTGCGGAGCAAAGTCCGAACTCCGAAGTAAATAAATATTGACAACTTGATACCGCTTGCAGCTTCGTCAGCAACTAACGATGTTATTGTTTTGGCTGAGGCCATCGTGTTTTTGGTAGTGATACTTGAAATAAGCTTCTGTCCATAACTATAGATTAAAATATAGTATAAAAATAGATAGTTTTATTTTCACGGCTAATTTCATAAAAAACAATTTATCTACTCAGCTTTACTGTCGTGTGTGAACATAATGTTTAAAAATAAATTCTTACTGATGACTCACAACACATTCGTTAATTATTGTTTTTCTTATCGCGAACTGAACTGAGAAATGTAAATTAATCTTTATAATTGATTTTCTAAAGGGCTCGTAGCCTTTAATGTTTCATTAGCACATCGCGTAAAGACGGATTGAACCATTGAAGTATAATGACATAGAACAGACATCTCGAACAAAATGTGTGTCCCACCCAGGTCAATTTCAAAATTGAGCCCCGGTCTCTATTGAATCCCCGGAATCTATTGAAGATTGAAGCCACGTGGCGCCAATGCATTGGGACATACATGGTCTTCGCGGTGTCGGTTCTATACGCTAGTAATAATACTTCAATGGATTGAACTACATTTTTTAATGTCCGTATACATCTCTGATTAGCTGCATAATGTCATTCAAACTGAATGTGCATTTGCAATCATAATAAATACCTAATATAATTTTTCTATTGTATATTACAGCCCTCTAGTCTAGTAAGTAGATAGGTACTAAGAGTCTGACGTAAATCGCGGACGTTGATAAGTAAAAAATAAATCACCTAGTTTATATTGACATTTTCTCATAAGAATGCTATTGACCTCGTTCCATGTCATTCGACAAGTTGAATTGCTTCCACATCGTATAAATATTGTACAATTACAGTGATATCCCCTATGGATATCTCCCAAGAATATGTTAAACATGTAAACATATTATATGTAACCACTATTTATAGCAAGGTTAACTAAGTTATGCGGGTCGATCTCATACAATTAATATAAATAAACCAGTCACTTGAACCGCTACCGAGTGTAAATCACAGAAAAATATAGTAAAAACAACAGTAAAGTAAAATTCACATTTTTCAGAACAAGCTTTTAATATCTTTAATTAATGCAATGCGTAGAGTCTGTCTTTGTAGTCGAGAAGTTCGCTCGGATCTAACCCTGACCGGAGTGTCAGGTCACCATTATCTATAACAATGCATTGTCATCGGAGTGAAAGTAATTGATATACAAAATAAACTCTGTAGAAAAACATAAACGGTACTTATGTACGCGCGTGAGAAGTTATATTTCTTTGGCCACGCGCTATCTGTGATTAATTTTGTATCTACATACTTGTAAAAACACCATCTATGTTCTATTACGAGAACTATTACGATACCATGCCACCTAGAACTAACTTCACGATGTAGAATTTAGGTGTCGGTGTGCGCGCGCATCGTAAAAATTCACATGCAAAAAAACGAAATGTATAGAGTTTGTGCTACCTAATGTTAAGAAAGTCAGCAAATCTCTTAAACTAAATAACGAAACATTGCATATGGAGGAATCGACGGTCTTTTTAGGGGTGACCTTAGATAGTAAACTTCAATGGGGCCCACATATAACAAATCTCGCGACAAAACTCGGTAGGGCTGCTTTTGCTGTTAGGAAAATAAGGCAGTATACAGACGTCGAAACTGCTAGGATAGTCTATTTTTCTTATTTCCACAGTGTTATGTCTTATGCCATCTTGCTGTGGGGCAAAGCAGCCAATATAAAACAAATTTTCATACTCCAGAAACGGGTTGTTAGGGCTATTTATAAACTTAGGTCTCGGGAATCTTTGCGTGAAAAGTTCAAGGAAATAGGTATACTTACAGTAGCTTCCCAGTATATCTTCAACAATGTAGTTTTTATACGGAAGAATATAAACGCGTATAAACAAAATTTTGATATTAATAATCGCCATACGAAAAGAATGCATCAATTAGTTACGCCTTCGTTCCGCCTAAGTAAAGTGCAGCGATCTTTCATGGGGCTTGGTATACATTTCTATAATAAAATCCCAAAATTAATACGTGACTTGCCAATAGAAACTTTCAAATAAGTCAAATGAAAAAAATTTTTTTTTTTAAACGCTTTTATTTCAATAATGTTTAGTTTATAAAATTAGCTACAAGTTGTGAAAATTTCAAGTCTCTACGTAAAATAGAACATAGAGAATTATGCGTCTGAAGTCTGAAAATCGTTTTTTTAATTTAACAACAAATAAACAATGAAAATTAGTTTAAAATATGATTTTCGTGTATTGTCATCGGAAATACACATGTCTGCCAAATTTCATCAATTTTCATTAAAGGGAAGTCATTCAAATTAACGTTACAAGATTTGATGCTCCGAAGTGAAAGTAAATAAAAGCGTTTAAAAACGCGTAAAGACACAATTGTTAGGCAAGGGATATTATAGTGTAGACGAGTATTTAAATGACAAAGACGCATGGAAATGACCAGCTCTGCAACCAGTTCCGCTCAGAATAGTAAATACTTTTGTATTATTATCTTTTTTTGTAATATTTTTTTAAAAGATGTGCTGAGGAGTTTCTTTAGGCTTTTCTTCTCCTCCACGACAAAGCACCTTCCGAAAAGCCAAAAAATGACGTGCATAAGTGTATCAGTGATACCTATATGAATAAAATATTTTGACTTTGACTTTGACTTTGACTTTGACATGGCGCTGTACAACTTTTTGAATCACGCTGTTGAGATTCTTTGGCCCTAACATAAGTAAAATAGGAAATATCGAAAGGAACTTCGTTCCATCCGGGTGTCCCTTGACACCTCTCAAGTTTTTTTATTTATTTGTTCTTTCTTTCTTTCTCTTCTTTCTTGATGCATTGCATCGCTGATGGCTTTGGTGTCACTTATGTCCTAGGGCAACGGTTGTGGCCACCATCAGATGGATCGTCAGCTCGTTATCTGCCAGCCCGTTACATAAAAAATCTGTAACTAAAGAATCGATTTTATGATTCTTCTTTAAACTATTCCAGGTGTGGGGATCATAGACTTCGAGTCATGGCGTCCTGTGTTCCGGCAGAACTTCGGCACCCTCGTGCCCTACAAGGACGTGTCCTATGAGATCGAGAAGAAGCTGCACTGGTGGTGGAACGACAACTGGATTCAATCAGAGGTCTATATCTTCTACTTCTTAAAATTAACGATTAACGATTACTCAGCTTTTCTATCGGTCTACTCAGACTTATAACATTGCATTGGTATAATGGCTGCAATACACATGCAAGTAATGTGACACACAAGCATGCGCAATACAATAAGTAGGCTCTGAGCTTGTGTATGCTTGTGTATGTGTACAAAAATGTACACAAATGTGAGATTTTTTATAGCCTTAAGGGCAGACGAAAAAGTATACGGGCCTACTGATGGTAAATGGGTACCGTCGCCTATGGACATGAGCAATACTAGAGGAATCGCCACTGCATCGCCGGCCTTGAAGGACAACTATTTTTTTGAAGAACTTCATAACATAGCACTCCGGGAATACCTCAAGTTAACTTAACGCTTAATTAGCGTGCTGGTTTCTAGCATGTGTATTTAAGGCCTAATGTGCATTATAAAGCACAGGATTCCACAGATACAACACACTTTCTTTTGTACTTATACTGTAAATCAACAGCTGTGATGGTTCGTAACTCAAATCCCGCGCTCGTCATCCTGTCAAAGTCAACTGACAGTTCTTACTTCTTTCTGACTTTCTTAATAATACTACAAATAATACTTAATAATACAGGAATAATTTGCAAATGAGAGGGAATGGTAGGTTCCGCCATTTTAGATTTAAGATTTGAACAACGCTCTTATAACCAACGTCGGCATACATTATAGTTGCTATTCATCAAAACGAATGCAATTAAGGGTAAATACAAAGGTTACATACAGAGAATCAGGACATCCTTTAGAGGAATTTATTAGACGGCGCTACGTAACATCCCTTCATAGACCTTAATTACAAATGCAGTGCTAGGGACATTAGGAGATGAGATCAAAATATATTGTGCGTATCTAATGGTGCATCGTATAATCTGGGCCACAGCACCGCCTCTTCGTGACTGAATCACTTCAACGGTAACTTGTGAACCCATTTGCTGTGTTTTGATTAATCGAAATGAGATTCCTGATTTAGTATGTGGATGGATGGATTTAAAATGATGGACAAGAACATTTTAAATCCATTGCAGTTCACAAAACAGTGGCTAAACTAAGTAGCAAGACAAAGGCTAACAAAAGTGATGACATTTAGTAGGATGAGAAGAAGTAGTTTTAATTCATCTTGCAAAAAAGGAATTTCAGTAATTAAAAGTTTGTAATTAACAACCATTCAACAAGCAAAAGAAACAAACGACATCAAAAACAAACGATGCTTGAAAATAGAAGTCAAATTCCAGATGATTAAAACTGTTATTCTCAGTTGAAGTATTAATTTTAACGCGTCGCAAGGATTTCGCAGTGGGCTCTAATTAAATGTTTACGTCAGGCCGTGAAGTGTTATGTAACAGTTTATTTCCATCATTGAATCATGTGGCTACAGTACTCTTCCGTTACGCCAAATAAGGTTTATTGCCTCTGTAATTGGTTGGATTACTTCCTTGTTATTTAGTTCTATACCATATTTAAACATTGATAGGCTGAAACTTACATATCTTATTTATGTTGAATCCACTAGGTATCATGATAGGGATTTATTTCTGAGCTTTAGATTTGCTTTTTACAACACTGTCAATATACTATACGACTAACACGCATATAAATATATACACACACACAAATAGCCACACGCACAAGCACCACGCTTGCTCTCAACTACTTAGTTTCAAAAGTGATCTGATCTGAAAATACTATTACAGACAAATTTCTAATAGAACCACAGTTTTATTTGCTACCTCTATTCTTATCTAATGTATGGTATCTTTCTCTTCTACACTAAATGCTTCAACTGCTTCCAGTTCCTAACTTCAGTTCCTAACTTGCACGCTTCCATCTTTCAGGCGAAGCAGCGCTTCGAAGCGTCCGCTCGAGCCTTCATGCAGACAACGCTGTCAGTAGCGAAGCAGATGCGGCCCCGCGCTATTTGGGGCTACTACGGGTTCCCCTACTGCTTCAACATGGGCACCAACAACAAAGTGGAGCAATGTGCCGACAACGTCAACACGGAGAATGACGGGTACCACAGCTATAATGATAATATAAAGTGAAGGCGGAGGGATTAGTGCCTAACACAGGTGTGGGAACTTATGGCTACCCGAAGGCCTCCAACATTGCTTAACGACATCTTACAACAACAACCGGGAGCGACGACTTTACGTGCTTCTGAAGTGCCTACCAGACACCCATCTAAGTACCAGCCACTGCTGTTGCCGAACTTGGTCGATCACTTAGAACTTGATTGAAAAGCCGCCGGGTTATGAGTAAGTGTTGCTGGAGGCGCGGAAAAATATAAATGTGACATCACAAACACTTGCGAGAACAAATAGTTTACCTGTCAGAAGAATGTCTGGTCAGGCAAGAAACACGAAATCTCTCTTTTCACTGCTCTTCGCAAGCCTCTTCCTACTAAGTTATGGTCTAATCTCCCTAACCATTACCTTTCTCCTCAGCACCTATTGGCTGTGGTCGGAGAGTACAGCCCTGTACCCCTCCGTCTACAGCTCAGTGGACCTAACATCAGCTCAGCTCGCGGCCCTCATTCGCGGCCGTGTCAAGGAGGCTACTCGCGTCAGGAGAAAGTACTCCCCAGTGCTGCCATACTTCTGGTTCCGGTATAGAGACGGCGAGTTCATGAGTGAGGTGAGGTCTGCGATGTACTCGTAGTTTGATGAATAAAATTAAGAAGAGAAACTAACAAGAAATAAGGTTATCAAATGAATTTTATTTCCATTTTCAGATTGACTTGTCAACAGCATTGAAAGCACTGTATACCTCGAATGCAACAGGATTAATAATTTGGGGCAGTTCCAACGATGTGAACACTTTTGATAAATGCAAGGACCTGCTCAATTATGTGCAGAACACGCTGGGACCAGCCATAGCTAAGTACACTAAGGCAAACATAAGAGAAGATGATGAATATCCTTCAACTACAGAATCATTAGATATGACAACTGTTTATGAAACGTTAAATAATACTTATGTCCATGAAGATGTTTTATATTCAGTACACAATGTTTCTAAAGTGGAAAACACAACAGTAGTAAATACGAGGTTTATTCCAATTGATCCAAAGTTCCCGTGGGTACCACCGGCAAATTATTCAGAAGAAATTTCGCATTTCGTTGAAGAAGAACTTATAAAAAAGGATGGATATAATGAAACCAAACTTGATAGCGAATTATCAAACGTAAACAAAAGTTTGCTGATGGAAATTATGATTAATAGTATCTTAGATACAATTTTAAGTTCTGACAATGGTAATCTTTCAGAAAATATCACCTCAAATAAATCTACAGATAATGAACCTCAAAGTAATCTTACAACTGTTGACTATACATCAAATTATAGTAATAATATTTCAACATCTACAAGTAAATATATTGTAACAGAACAAACAACTTTATATAATTACGTAACAAAAAATGCTTTTAATAATACATTTAACAACTACATATCGAAGTCAACAGATCAATCTATCATTTTAACAAAAGAAGAAGAAAACAAATTTACCACAGAAATGACTGATAGTAATTATTTCGCTGGCACAACCACAGAGAACTATGAGTTATCTAGTCAACGTGTCAAAGATATCAGCTCATTGGATCCTCATCATATCGTTATTGATACTGCAGAGGGTACTACTGAAACTTTAACGCCCTATACCATCTCTATTTTTGATAGTAGCAATATTTATGATCAAGGAACTGTAACGGAGACTGATGAATTATTTTCCAGTTCTACAGATATAAAATATGAAGATATTACTACATTTACTGAAAGTATAAACTTAACTACAGAAAATATAGAAGAGTTCATTACAGGAACGTCAGATCTTATGAAGCTACAAAAGAAAGAAGAAATAGGTTGTAGAGAAGACTTCCTGGAGCTCTCTACTAATTCTCCATTCTTTGAAAAATCAGATCCGGAGCAGGTTGTTATTTACATTTCATAGCCCCTTTTGTTATTTTAATATTATTTTTATTTATATGATTTCTAACAGTATTTTTAATATTAAGTAGAAAAATCCAGTCAACGCTTGTAATTACTTAAGTATTTCTAACGTTAATGTTAATTATTAAGTGCATTTACGGCATGGGATAATCAAGCATATTATTACACTTTATATTTCCATTGCAAATATTAAACTGAAGTCACGTCTTCCGCTATAGCGATACAGTGATAAAAGATTTAAGAATTAGTTATAAAATTGCACAAATAAAGCAAAAGTATCCGACGCGGATGAATCAACTTCCGTATTTGTATGTGGGTGTGCTTAATTAATGGAAAAAATTGAAGCAAAACTTTTCCAAGGGCATTGTTATCAACTCCGTACGTAATCTGTACCATATAACAATAATACCCATGGGTATTAGTTAAAAACACTTTTATTTGCTGATCTTATGTAATGTATAAATAGTCACTGGAATAGTTTTTCCACACATATTGACTGTAATGAAATGATTTCCAAATAGTTTGCCTTCTAATTTATAGTCTACTACTTTTTCCTTTGTTATTGTTATTAACATTGTCACGTTAACTCATAATCCTTTGCTAATTCACTGTTATTTTTTGGTTTAGTTTTAAGCACTAAATATTTCCGAATGAAATATTTTGTTCAAATTTTTATTATAATTATGTGGTTGTTACTAATTGCTACTATTATGCCTATTACTAATTCTAGATGTTCATTAACTTTTGCTTGGTTGTCGTATTTACATTCTTAGATTAAAATTAAGACCCGTATTAATAATCAAATGAATTAGATACTGAAATATGTCAAATCGTATGAAAAAGTGGCATTTATAAGATCTGATTGAAGATCTGAAATTGTGCTCTTGAGCAGAGATCGGTTTATTAATACGGGCCTAAATCTATTGAACTCTATCTCGGCTAACTAGATCAATTTTATTTTAATAATGATGGGCTTTTACATTTGTGTTCGTTTGTGTCCTTGTGCTTAGCTTCAGGTGGACCAATATGTATAAACCTTTTTTTGTCTAGGTGAATGGGGCTGTCAACATCGCGAATGCGTCAAATTACTTCATTTGTGTTGTTTTCTACTTCTTCTTTGTGTTCAAGTGTGTTTGTGGTGTCTCTGGTCTGTTTCTAACAGGGCTTGCTTTTCGGGACTTTTAAATACCTATTGCTTATAATTATATTATCTACCTATATACCAATCGTTGCTAGAGCAACTTGGTCTAAACTCCAGCTACAGTTGTGACATGAAATGTGGTAAGCTCCAAAGGGGCTGCGTAGCAAAGTTAATTACTTAATCACAATAACGTACTGAGTTATGTGTAAGAATATTATCTGTGATATAAGCTTAAATAAATAATTACTACCTATTATTTTGTAAATAAGTATTGTACATAAGAAATAAATAAATATTGATGTTAATACTGTTTTTATTGTTCAGACTATTTATTCATAATTTTATTTTTGTGTTCGTTCGGACTCAGACGCCATTATCGGTTGAAGTTTTTTGTCTTTGAGCAATAGTTACAAAAAAGGAAATTCATCTCAGTCCTCCTGTACGTCACTGAACTTAAGTACAGTGCTACTTGTAGGAGGTAAATGATAATTAGGAATGAGTACTGACACATAAAGAGATAATTAAACAAAACGCAACAACTCTAACAATAACCGTTTATTAAATTCATCCAAAAAACACACAAACACATTAAACACCACACAGAACTACAAAGCAATAGTTTTTGAAGAGAAGAGGGATTTCGTCATCCGTGATAAAGTTCCTATCAGGTCTCACACTGGCGAAGGGGTTACATTTGGGGTCAGTGATGGTCTTGAAGCTGACTCCGGAGAGTTCAGAACACTCCTTGACCCTGAAGACGTCTCTTTTCAGCTCGTCGATGGAGTAGGAGCTGATGATGAAGGGAGTCTTGAGTTTCAGGATGCAGCTGACGGTGGTAGGCCAGGTGTCCTTACCGTTGTACATCGAAGATCTTTGTATGCTGGGATTGAACGCGCAAACTGCAATAGAGCAATACCAATCTACAGTCTCAACAGTATAGAATTACGTGCATGCATGAAATTAGGTATAAATAAAAGGCTATAATTTTTAAAACAACATAATTTTGATGAAATCTTACACAGATTTCTGCGATCTCAAAATTCAGTTTGAGATGCTAAAATATTATGTCAAATCGTATGTATCTTAAAAATTACATTTGTAAGGCCTAGTCTTTTGTCTGTTCTTTTAGGCAAACGCCGACTGGCAGCACGGCCAGTTTTATTTGATTAAAAGAAACATACCTTAATTATTGTATGACGTTAAGATTAAAATGCATGCCTATTCACTTTAGATCCTCTATTTTTGCAGCTACGATGAGCTTCATTAAAAATTCAATCTAACTAAGGTATTTCTTTGCGTCGTATAAAAGTGTATAGGCATGCCGGCAGCCAGTCGGCGCTGGCCCTTAGGGTGTTGATAGCCGATCACAAACCTATGTCTGGTGGACAGAACTCCTCACTGGCCCAGTACTCATAGTACGTCTTCTTGTCCTGGAAGCTGAACTGAACGCGTCGCTTCTCCGCTTTACAGGCTTCGCATAGCCTGAAACCAAATTATTACTACAGTGGACCCCCGGTAATCCGACAAACATTTTGCAGGGCAGTGTCGGACTATCGAATTTGTCGGATTATAGAGTACTGCCTAAGACCCCCCTATAGTCCGGAATTTTTTACAAAAGAGTACCTTGTAATCCGACAAATTACAGATCCAATGATAAGATTCTATATGTTATATTGTACTCTGAAGTACAAATCATACTTCAATAAGTATGTCCAATTTAGTAAATTAAACAACACAATAGTTTTATTATAAAATTAACGTCATTAAAGTGACGTAATTAGTCAAATTCAAACTAAGCAATCAGAATCAAAACAATACCCTACGTGTCGAGCACAATAGTGGTGATGCGTACCTACAAGTTATAACTTGTTCAATCATGCATTAGCGAAGATTGTCAAAAAAATATTCAATAATAAATAATTAGACCATGTCGGATTACAGGGGGTGCCGGATTAGACAGGGGCCGGATTACCGGGGGTCCACTGTATTATTATTTCTCGATGGGGGCTTGACAGCCAGTTCTTTCTTTCTTTTTCTTCGATCTTTCTTGGCTGGCAACGCATCAGGTCTTTGGTGTCGCTAATATCCATGGGCAACGATACATATATGCCGGACCCCCGTGGCAAGGCGTCCTGGGTTCGATTCGGTCTGGGCGATTGTCTCTTGTCTTTGTGTATTGTCCATGACACCCACGACACAGGGAATTTCAGTGAGGCTATGAGTCTGTAGCGTTATTAACTTATTATTAATTAAATTCATTAAATAAAAACTAATTAGGGAGTAATAGGGTTGTAATTAACCCTTAGGTATAGTAAGTAGGCTTGGTGAAAGAAGCAACCTACAGTTATTACAGATGTGATGAGAGAATATAGTTAGTATTTGATGACATAATACCAATCTAAGTAGTTGGTATTATGTCCCAGTTTGTGTACTGTCTTGTATTTTGGGTACCTAAATTAATTTAAATACAATTATATTCACGTCAATGAATATTTTATTTATTTTATTTTATTTTATTTTTTTCGGAAAGCATACAGTGTTTTTAAATTAATATGACAATTACTTAAATTAGTACAGGACTATAACACCTATTAGCTGCTTTCGCATAGTAAATCCCTAACTTGTTTGTTTACAATAATAATAACAAAGTAATAAAATCAAAGAAAAAGAAAAAAAAATATGTAACTAAAATATAAGTGCTCACAATAGGGATGTTGACTAATTTTAGGATGATATGATCAGACTAGTTTGTTCATTTCGGTGTTACTTCATACTTCAGTTGTTAAATAACTTGCCCCTAGCGATTGGAATATGCAATTATAATATACTTATTATATATTTCGCTAATACAACGAAACATTTAAATTAAATCGAACCCCGGTCTTTCCAACAACTGAACTACAAGGCCATCTCGTATGAACACTTTCAAGGTGGTTCAAAAACATTTCAACCCATTTGATCAAGCTTAGATGGAGAGGATCGTCTACAAAATATTTGATGTATGCATTAGATATTTAGGACAAATTGCACTTGTCTGGATGGACCTGTGAGGGCAAGGACCTTGTCTCGTATTAAAGCTACTAAGGCGCCCTCTCGCGTTGGGAATAATAAACGATACACAGAAATCACGAAACTAACCTATAAAGACGAAAGGGCATGACTCCGTGCTCAGAATGTTGTCTCGTTGTATAGCGAATAAAATTCTTGTAAATATCTTTATTTTTTACGACGAATCGATCCCGTTCGACTATTCAGTCTTCGTGTGTTTATCAGATGTGATTCACAGCTAAGTTTCTTTATAGAATTACGCAATTTAAAGCCAAATATAATGTTACAAACCCGACAGTAAGTCGGTAAGTTGTCTTATATATTAAATCATTATGTAAATAAGTGAAAAAAAAACTTTACGACCAAGTTGATGGTAACTGTGCCTCTTTACTGAGAAGTCCTGGGTTGGTTTCTCGGTTGGACAAGATGTTTATGTAACAGACTGCCAATTTGATAATTTTCCAATTAATTCGTGTATGTCCATACCATTTGCAACATACAAAATCCGTGTATAAAAACAAGTCTAGACTTACTTGACTTTTTCAAGCAAATTCAACGGCAAATGACTCGGGTTGAGGTCTGGGCTGACGAGGACCAGCTTGAGGTCCTGGACTTGAGGCTTGAGGTGCAGGAAAAACAGCTCCCACTTGAACAGCACGTCGGCCTCGAACTGCAGCTCCGCGCCCACCACGTGCACCACGAAGGACGTCTTCTGCGAGGATAGGAGGTTATGGTGGTTTATGGAAATAGCCGGCAAATGAGCTGACGAATCATCAGCAGTCACCTTGACATTAGCGACACCAAAGGAATCACTGATGTGTTTCCGGCCAAGTAAGAGTACACAGTAGTTTTACTTTCTGGCCTAGTTGGCAGTTTTTTTCTCTTTATTTCTTGGTCGCCAACGCATCGGAGATGTCTTTGATATTACTTATGTACCTGTATTTTGGTATTACTGATGGCCACTTCCCATCAGGTGGTCAGGTCGTATATCGGTTAGTTTCATAAAAATATCGCTCATAGCCCAGCGACTTGTGACGATCCTAAATGATCGACCGGGTTAAGCAACAGCGGACTGCGGACCCGGTCGGTAATTGGATGGTTGGCCTCTACTGGCAAAAAATTCTTAAATGCTTCAGTGCTCAGGCCCTGTCGAAGGTCTTCGGGCGGCTAAAACTTCCATCTCTTGCGGTGACCACTAATCTTCACTAATCCGCACTTGATCAGCTGTCGTGGGCTATTAGTCCACAGTTGCAGCCATGAGTGGTAATAACTATTTTGTCCAGAAAACATACCAGCTATAGAGTGGTACATTAATAAATAAATCTTCGACACAATAACAAATTCTGTTGGACGCATGCCTCGTCTAGCGCCGGTCGCATGTAGGTACGTATGTATACAATGAAAGCCCACGCCAAAAGTTTACGCAATGTATTGTAGTTAATAAAGCAACAGCAATTAAATAGAATGAGCGATCAGAGCCAGGAACTGTAAGGTCAGGGTCTCTTGATGACCGTACCTACAGAGAAACGTTCTTAATTCCACTGTATTTTGTTTTTTTTTTAATGTGTGTTACATAACTCGATACCAAAAGCAACACGAAGAGAATTGAGTCGATGAATAAATCTGTGCACACGTCAATGCACACGTTGCTGGGCATATATATTATATACATATATCTTTAATATGACATAACGTTATAATACTAATATTTAGACTCGGACAACTTGAATTGAATAATCAAATGTCTTCTTTAATATAATTTCTTAAATACTGAACCAAGATGAAATGACTGACTTGAAAAGGACTCATAAAAAACGAAATAAGTAGGTATCCTACTACTTTCAATATGCCTGTTAACATGTTACCTTGGAAATCCCGTTGGAGTGGTTCGCCGTAGCGAGCTGGTGGCCGTAGGCAGCGGTGAGGGGTGCAGTGGCCAGCTGAGTCAACGCCGCGTACTCCATGTCCGACATATCTAATAAAATGTAACAAATAAATACATATCATTCAGGAGGTTTCCATGAGCCATAGTTGACCTGGACATCATGAACGTATATCCTGGACATACACAAGATATCACTAACCGAGGAGTCGACAGCTAATATCTGTCTCAAGTCTGTCTGGAAATCGAATCCGGACTGCTTTTGCAGATCTAACTAAGCTACAGGATGTATCTAGCAAGAAAAAAATGTAAACAATACTTAGTCTTATTTCATATCACATCATATCACTTTATTAACCGATTTCATAAAGGAGGAGGTTGTATTCGATTGTATTCTTTTTATGTTTGTTACTTCAGAACTTTCGACTTGGAGAACCGATTTTGATGATTCTTTTTTAATCAAAAGCTGGTGCTTGGCGCTTGGTCTCATTTAAATTTGAGCGAGATCTGACGAGTAGTTTTTGTGTTATCCCTAATTTTGAAATCAGTAATTTTTTGTCAAGAATTATAACGAATCGGATACTGGCTTCAACCCATTAATGGCCCACTACTGAGCACGGGTCTCTTCTCTTGAGGAGGCCTAGAGCATACTCCACCACCGTGCTCAGTGCGGATTGGTGGAGGGGTTAGTAGCAAACCCGAGTGTCGGAAGTTTTTATGCCGTCCGAGAGTCTCCAACATGGCTTAACGACTGTTATGATAACAACCGGGACCGAAGGCTATACGTGCCATCCGAAGCACGGAATATTTTGTTCGCCAAAATCACAAAATATAGCAACTGACTTTTATACTTTCTCCTCTATCTCTCTACGTGTCCCATATCACAGGTTTTATCAAAGTTATTAGGAGAGCACCACAACATGTAATATTACAAAACTTTTTTATACTGAAAATAAATTTTGGCTTTTTTCTTTTTAACCACCGACGCAAACAGGGGTGTTATAAGTTACACGTGTCTGTGTATCTGTGAATCTGTATGCCTGTCTGTGGGATCGTAGCTCCTAAATGGATGAACCGATCTTGATCAGGTTTTTTTGTTTGAAAGGTAACTTAGTCGAGAGTGTTCCTAGCTATGTTTAGTATAAATATAACTGTCGCGGGTTTAAAATTTTAAGATTATTGTTTTTTTTTTGAGATACCGACGTAAGCTCACCAATTTTCTCATCGTATATCGCAGCAAGAACCTCGTTGATCTTCTCCGGGATAGTGAACCCCTCGGGCACTATCCCTGCGGGCAGCTTGGGCTCCAGCCGCCCCCTGGTCTGCTGGTGGTGGACCAGCTTCTGATACAGCGCGTAGGACCGGCACCAGCGTTGGTGGCTCGCTGGCAGGTGGTCGCGATGTTCCGAGCAGTAGGATACCTGCCGAATATAGATCTTTAGGCGAAGATTCTACTACAAATGTGCGAGACAGCAAGGTGATGCGGGGAAGAGGGTCACCACCAAAATTACAATAGGTATTTCTATTGGTTTTATCTATATGCTCTGGTTAAGTTGGTTCTGCGGTACAGGGGATCATAATGTGGGGATATGAGTGTAAGGCTAAGAATCCACCACAGGTCTATAGACATAAAAACCACCAGTAGAAATACCGATTGCAGTTTTTATAGTTATTTTTTTAATAACTCTACCAGAAACCTAAAGATAGTAACTGAGTAATAACATAAATGGAATCGTTGCATTGGCATTCAGGTCATTACACCTGAATAAAACTATGAAACCATAAAAAGATTCGTACTGTTTTAATCGTAGTGACAAAGTGAGAAGACATGTTTTAGAAATGATGAAAATAATTAATACATAAAAAATTATAAGTATTTTTCAAGAGAACATCAGGGTTTCCGGCCTAACAGATCGATTGTTATCGGGCTACGTTGGCTTCACATTATCATTGTACCCGTTTATTAAGTTGTTTGTTTACGACGTCCCCTCAAAGAAAATATTCCGCACCAAATATTCCACAGATAATGTAAATATTTTACAGGAGCCCTATAAATTATTCATGAAAGCATTTGAATAAAAGCATACCTACAAGTTTTAAACATGCAGAAAGTGTTTTTCGCGTCTTAGTTTCAAATTCTGTTCTAAACATTGCGAAAAAAATTTTAGTTACGATATTGAATAGTCGAAAACAAACCTACTGAAATTTTCATTATTATGTTATGTTGTCACAATCCACTGAATATGAAAGAAGTTATAATTTTATATAGTGCGTCATCATTCAAAACCTTTTTAACTCCCGACGCAAACAGAGGGGTATCTGTGTATTGTGTCTATTTATCTATGTATTTGTGTGTCTTTGTGTCTGTGGATTTGTATGTCTTCATGTACATTTTATCAAGATTTCTTCAGGCGTTTCAAGGTCGGGGGTTTTATAAATTTAATTTACAGTTATTAAGTAATAAAAGATGATTCTATCGAGACCTGGGCAGTACTAAATTCTCTTCAGCGGTGCCGGATCGACTACCGGTATATCGAGGTGTTGAAGTATTTGTACTCATCAGCCACCATGTCCGTCAAAGTACACGACACAGCCACGAACCCCATCCAATTGCAGAGAGGTGTCAGGCAAGGGGACGTTATATCCCCAAAACTGTTCACCGCTGCATTGGAAGATGTGTTCAAGCTGATGGAGTGGAAACGACGTGGCATTAACATCAATGGCGAATACATCACACACCTGCGATATGCCGATGATATAGTCATCCTGGCAGGATCCCTGGAGGAACTAGGTACAATGCTCGGGGACTTGAACAGCGCCTCACAACGGGTGGGTCTTAAGATGAACATGGACAAGACGAAAATCATGTCGAATGTCCATGTCACACCCGTACCGGTTGTTGTTGACGGCGCTGCTCTCGAAGTTGTAGACGAATACAATTACCTGGGACAAGTGATCCAGATGGGTAAGTCCAACTTCGAGAAAGAAGTCACTCGTAGAATCCAACTCGGATGGGCTGCGTTCGGGAAACTGCGTCATATCTTGTCGTCCAAAACACTACCTCAGTGCCTGAAGTCGAAGGTGTTCGAGCAGTGTGTGTTGCCAGTGATGACATACGGATCCGAGACGTGGTGCTTCACTATTGGCCTAATCCACAAGCTCAGGGTAGCACAGCGGGCTATGGAGAGGGCTATGCTCGGTATTTCTCTACGTGATCGAATCAGAAATGAGGAGATCCGTAGACGAACAAGGGTGACCGACATAGCTCAAAGAATTAGCCGGCTGAAGTGGCAATGGGCTGGCCACATAGTGCGAAGGACCGATAACCGTTGGGGAAGAAAGGTCCTCGAATGGCGCCCGCGTCTCGGAAAGCGAAGTACAGGACGCCCCCCGACAAGATGGACTGACGACCTGAAGAAGACAGCGGGCATCCGCTGGATTCAGAAGGCTCAGGACCGGTCAGAGTGGCGCAAGTTAGGGGAGGCCTATGTCCAGCAGTGGACCTCCAAGGGCTGATGGATGGAAGTAATAAAAGTAATCCAATATTTTAAAGTAATGATATTATGGTATCATCAACCGTTACCTGTCCACAACCCTCACAGTCAGCGAGCTTGCTCTGCTTCCACTCCCTGCAGGCTACATCCGCGCACATCCTGGGGTACAGGAGAGCCTCCTGCTCCCAGGGCACCAGCTTCCTCTTTAGCACCTTCTCACAGGAGATAATCATCTGCATCCGCAGCAGCCGATAGTTCTGACCCGTTATGTTCTTCGCGTCGGCATAAATGTGTTTTTGATCTGTGAATAATGCACCAGTTGTTGCTAAAACATTTTAAAATTCCTGTCAGTGTAATCTAAAAAAAAGAATTGTATAAAGAAAATTACCTTTTAAATGAGCGATTGTGCAAATAGCGAAGCACAGAGCCTGATGCTGCGTCCAGTCTTCATCTTTGTGCTTCTGACTGCAATAAAAGACCAATGAGCAGAACTGGCACGGCACTCTTTGTCCCAACTCCTTCCTACAAACATGGCACAGGCTCTGGAGAAACACTTTACGAAAACTGTACTTGTATACGTACTCCGCGTTCTCGTTCGTCATGTAAGAAAACGATTCCAAAACGTTTTTGTTACTTGCAATTTTTCTTTTGTTCTCCGTCTGTGATTCCCTCGACTGCTTGTTCTTCTCCATCTTCTCAATATCTACAGCGTCTTTTATTTTGACCTTGGCCTGGCGCATATTTGGTGATTTATTTTTTTCTTTTTTATAATCAGTTCTATTCGATGGTACAGGAATATCCGGATGGCCTAACAAGTTTTTTGGCGGCGAAACAGGATTTTGTTTTGGTTCCGCTCTCTCTGATTCTTCTGTTGGCGAAGTTATGTTAATTTCTGGGTTTTGCAACGTAAGTTCCGGAGTGTTATTTACTTCGTTAGCGATCATTTCAAAAGTTTTATTAACGTCATCAACACTAGATGTCAATGCATCTTCAAAATTTTCGATAGGTTCAAAAGATAATTCAACAACATTTGATGTAGGATCGTTAATAGGTGCTTTTTCTGATTCATCGCAAGTTTTGTCAAGTTGCATTGCTTGTTGTTGTTTACCTTTATTGTCGTTTGATTCAGATGATTGTGACTTTTGTTCTTGTTTTTCTTTCCCTTCTTTTTTATCTTCTTTAGCAGTAGTTTCTGAAGTTGTTACAGTGGTGGTTTCAGGACCTCTTGAAGTTTGCTGAGGTTGTGCTTCTTGCTTACCTTTTCTTTTTCCTTTACCTTTGCCTTTATTTTCCTTTCTAGCTGGGGCTTGCGGTGGAGCTTGTTTCTCGAGAACATGTTCATCGGGTTTTGCAGTAACTTCTGATTTTTGTTCTTGAATATTTTCAGGCTTAGGTAACTTCTCTTCTTGAATTTTAGTTTCTATATTTTCAGTTAAGATATTTGATGTTGTGTAAGCTGGCATTTCTATTTTTTGTTCTTGAATGTCTTCAGGTATGGGTAACTTTTCCTCTTGACTTTTAGAATCTATTTTTTCAGTACAGATATCTAATGAACTTTCTTGTCCAATGGTCTCTACTGTTATATTGTCTTTTACGTTACAAAATTTTATCTCAGTAGGTGTATCTAATAGTGGAATTGGAGCTGCACTATCTTGTGATCCTTTTACAACATCCTCTTCAGTTCTTTCCATTGATGTCAATTCTGCTAAAGATCTTTCAATGGATAGTCTAAGTTCCTCCATATCTTGACTGACCTCCATCATTTTTGATTTCAAATCTGTTTTTTCTGGTTCATTCGTTATATTTCTCTCTCGTGGTTTTATAATGCTAGGAGATTCTTTGGTATTTTTTCTTCTACAGTCTCAGGTGTTTCACCAGAGCCATGAATTATTGGTTCAGTGGGAATCAATAAATAAAGACCTAGCTTGTCCTCTGTTGTAGTAATTTCACGTATTATCATATTATTGTTATCATCAACAAACTGTTGGCTTATTGCCAGAGGATGTTGTATAAAATCAGGAGTTACATCAGATGATCCAACTATTTCATCAATTTTTAAACTACTTATCTCTACACTATCATCTTTACTCGGAGATACCGTAGATAAGCCCAAGTTTTCACTTTGTTTGTTTATTTTTTCAATTATTGGTTCTGATTCTGGGGTAACTAAAACATTAGTTTCAGAACGTTTCTCAGATACATCTGTTTTCTTCGGATGTTTCTTCTTTTTCTTCTCTACAGTTTTATAAGGTTCTGAGGAAGTTGCAATTTCCTTATTTTTTTCCTCTGGTACTTCGAAAGAGATCGATGGTTCACTCTTTTCTAAGTTTTTGTCAGATTCCACTGGTTCTTTAGTAATATCTGATGATTGAGTTATTGCTTCACTAGACTTAATGCTAATATTGACATCGGCTATACTTAAATTACTTTCAATAATCGGTGTTTCATTCGGTGGGATTATTACATCACTTGATGTAAGAGTCTGAGGAGATTTTTCAATTTCAGTAAACATAATAGTTGCCTCAGTTTTTGGCATATCACCATCTTTTCCAATATTTAAATTGGGTGAAGTAGCCATTTCACATACATTTTCAGGTAATTTTTCTATTTCTTTAACAGGTTCTTTAATTTCAAGGTCATCTGATCTTTTTTCCACTAATTTTTTTTCACTACCTTCTAATGTCTCAGTTTTTCCTTTTCGCTTCTTCTCAACAGGCTTGGCAATTTTAGCTTTAACTTTTGGAACTGGTTCTTCTACAGCACATTCCACTTTCTCAAGGGACTCTTGTGGGATATCAGTACTCACTACCGAAGGCTCTAGTTGCCTAATATTCCCTTCTGTTGAAATATTTTTTTCACCATCCGTTTTTGGATGTTGTTGTTTTTTGTCTTTTTTACTTTTCTTTTTACTCTTTGACTCGTTTAATTGTTCATGTTGTAATGCTTTATCCTGCAATTGCTTTGACTCCTCTGGCAAAAGGACACTTTGTATTAAGTCTTTAAGTGTTTCCTCTTCTACTGAGGCAGACAGATTTTTGTCACATATGCCGCTATCTTGAGATACTTTTATATTGGTTTCTGGGTTTATAGTTCCTTCATTATCTGTAGAACTAATTAGTTCCTTAAATGCGGCCGTACAAGTAACTACTTCATCTGTTTTATCAGATTTCTCTGAATCAAGTCGATGTTTTTTCTTTTTATTCTTTTTCTTAGTCTGCTTAATTTCGGATTCTGTTATTTCGTGTGTACTTAGATCCGGTATCATTTTGTCCATCACACTTTTCTCCTTTTTAGATTCTTCCTGTGTTTTCTCCACACTATCAACATCACGATGTTCGTTAAGTATTGGTTCCTCGTGCTGTTTTTTCTTGTTTTTCTTTTTACGAATATTAGCTGTTATATTCTGTTCTATATTTGTATTTTCTTCCCCAACATTGGTTTCCATTTTATCTATTATGTTTTCAGATTGCATTGAAAGTGGTGCGGGTATTGAATCTTGATCAGAAATTGATATGTTTTCATCTAAACTTGTTTCTTCCTGCTTTTTCTTCTTTCCTTTATTTCTTTTTGGTTTCTTGGGTGTATCGGTGGGCGTTTCATTATTTTCTTCAAATGGCTCATTAGACGTAATTTCACTAGTAGTTTCAATCACACTGTCACTTTCCTTAACTAAACTTACTAATTTTTCTTCCACAGTCACTGTTACGGCTTCCTCTATATTTTGGGCTGGTTCTGTTTTTTGGGGTGAAGAAATCGGATTTACAGGTTTGCTACGATTCTTATTTTTGTTTTTCTTATTCATTGTATCACTTATCACTTTTCTAAATAAAGCACGACTTCGATTCTGGATAACAATTACGGCACAGTCGGCTGTGCTATCTTAAAATCAGTGTTCATCTGACCGATTTCTGTGTCAGTTTTATTCTTGTCGGAGAAATTTCCACGTGTGATGGCATAAAATGTCAGTTCGAAAGAACTATGAAAGTAATTTCGATCTTATCGAACCGAGTAAGGAGTGCTTTTAGCTTGGCAAAGGCGAGTTTTCTGCACGTCGTTAGCTATGAGGAAGCGTGCGTTGCCAAAACTGCATCCACGTCAGTTGCTGTGCTCTTAAATATAGAATCAATTATATCGAAAGTTCAGAGTGTCAATACTTGTGATACTTATCGAGAGTTAAATAAAACACTATAAATTATGACTACAATATATAAAAATATATTTGAGATGTTGCATTGACAATCAGGTAAGCTCGGCTTAAGTGGCTACTACAGGTTTATGACACTTGTACAGAAACTACAATTGATCTATCTAAAAACACCGTTCACACTACCCAAAAATTGTTTGACACGTTATGTCCTTTTATGGTTACTTTACGAAACCCCACATAATTATCCTGATACATTTTTATGTAATCGGTGCTTGTTCATTTTCTTTAAATTAATTATAATACATGCAAAGTACGAGGAAGTGAATCCTAGCTTCCCACAACACCGGGAATCCTAGTGATTTGTAATGATGGTTGCTGAATAAATCATTTTTTCATTTTTATTTAAAAAAAGTATCAATACACATTTATTAAAGGAAAACATTTATCTTTGTATCTATGCAATACTTACATACAAAGAAAAGTTGAAATAATAATAAGTATACTTACTTATAATCCATCACATTTACGGCAGATTCAATCAATTGAATTTAAATTATTAGAATTTTCTCATATCTACCAAATATACACAAAAAAATATCAAAATTGGTTGAGCCGTTTCGGAGGGCGACCACAAACAGCGTGACACGAGAGATGTTGCTTCTTGTTACATGTATGTTTGTATGTATTGTACTCTAGTCCCTCATTACCCGACCACCCGTGTGCCATAATAGTTGCCATGTCCACTCCAAGGCTCTTGGGTTTGATACCCAGCGAGGCGGAAAGAATGATAAGTTTGAATTTCTGTTCTCGGTCTTGGTGTGTGTGTTGTCCATGGCACCACGACACAGGAGTATGTAGTATTATTGAAGTGAAACTTCTTTAGAATCGTTGTGATTTCAAACCGGATGCAACGGAAAAAACGACAGGTAAGAGACACAAATACAAAAATGTGTAGGATGAAGCCAGGAAAGAATGAGACAGAAATATTCGTCAGTTACAATAAATAAAAACGACATCGCGACAGTAAAAATGCTAAGTAGAAGATTCGATTTATTGCTTTTTCATCTCATTATCTTGAAACCAAAATTTTGGAAAGTTTCACTTCTACCACGTGTGAATTGACATTTTCTTTTTTTTTATTAATTGTTTATTATCACCAGGTCAGCAGAAAACAATGGACAACACAAGGGATTACACCCCAAAGCACCACGTCACAGAGACAATAGCTATTGTCGACGTCACAGTCCCGGTCCCCACGGCATCCAGTGACATGTCACGGGGTGACGTCACGAGGGCGACGTGACATGCTCACGGCAGTAAATATTGTACTTAACATGGGATTAGTGTCAAGGACCGCGTGTGACCCGCGAGGGACAAGCAAGGCTTAAAATATAAATTAGCATACTTCAAAGCTGTGTAGTTTTAAATAAGAGCAAAAATACCTACTTCAAAAAATTCGCCGACAAACTAGCTTGCAGTTTCGCAGAAATAGATATATGGAACTTTCTTTTGGTAGAAATAAAAAGTTCGATAAGCTGAACTTATACTAAAGGGGAGGTTGTATTAACAAAGCTTACAAAAATAAAATGAGGGTGTAAGAGATCGCCCAAGTGCGTGGACCTCGGTCAGTGTACAGATCCCTTGTAAGCTGTGATAGTTTTAATTTTACCATTATTGATTTATTACGAATCCTTTAGCTTTCAGGGCAAATGACGTTAAAAATTGCGCTTTAGCTAACGGAATAAATGCAAACATACTATACCTGATTGCTTAAATGTTTGTCACACAATCATTTTGAAGGGCCTCTTGAACGATACTTGACACCATGACTTCAAACCATTAATAGCCTATTACTGAACACGGGTCGCGAAGAGCATACTTCACACTGCTCCAGTGCGAATTTAATGCTTAACATTTCACGCCACAGGACAGATGAAAAAATAATCTAACATTTTAAATAAAAATTAACCGACTTCAAATGAAGTACATTGGACTTTTGACATGGATGCCATTGTCAGATCTCGCTCAAATTTATGTGGGACCACCGACAAGCACCAGCTTTCGATTAAAAAAAGAATTATCCAAATCGGTTCACCCAGTCCAAAGTTATGAGGTAACAAATATAAAAAAAATACAGTTGAATTGAGAACCTCCTCCTTTTTTTGAAGTCGGTTAACAAATCATCCGCTCTTTACATAGAAGCACCTTTTTTGCAATAAATATGTCGTGATGTACGCCGTTGCCAATTTACAACTTTCATAAAGGTATTAGGAGAATATTTTTTTGAGTGGTAAAAAACGACTAGAATAAAGTCACGGACCTAAATATTACTTTCAGGCCCGTATCAAGCTCATGTTCGTCATGCAATCTTGTCTCTGAAATGACGGAGTGGCTATTTTCTTCTACTTAAAGAATACAGTTTTCTAATCCACATAACAATATCGAAAAAATATCTTGGTGGTGGAAGCAATGAAATATTTTTTAATAATCCCACTCTGTCTGCGTGAATAAACTGGCAAATGAAACATTGACAGACGAGCGTTAACCAGCGCCCTTTTAATGTTTAAAAATAATCTACGGAACCAGCCGTCCTCTGCCCAGCACCCTCCTGGAATATTCCCTTTTATTGCGTTGTTTCATTCTCTTTGCAGGGGGGGGGGGACTTCGTTTGTCCGTCAAAACGTTCGCCATTTGGAGTGGCCCCCAGTTTGAAATGCTAATGAAGAAGGGTTTCACCCCACTATAGACCGGGTGCTGGCAGAGCTTGTTTATTTTGCCAAATATTTTATTGTAAAAATGTATAGATATTTAATGATGTAATTATTTATTTATCAATCATCAAACATACTTAGAAGTTATCAATTTGACACGTATGTGTCGTTTTAGAACAGCAACATATTTATTATTTATATTAAGTTTATCTATTATGGCTTCCAAAGAAGTGTACAAAATTCCATGTGCATGTATGTATTTTTATCTGTCCACTGATTTCTCCAAAACTAGTGGTCCAACTGTAAGTATTCATTTTTTCGATACTATTAGGTTATTTATTTATTTTTCTAAAACTATTTTTTTAAACATGTAACGGCCTAATTATCCATATAACAGCCATCTAATAAAAAATCGACTTTAAAAAAGCTAACTCATAGGTTAAAAATAATAAAGGGATCTAAGGCTCCGCTTGCACAAAAATCAGTGTCATATTTCCATGGTCGCCTCCTAGTCTAGTAAACAAGGTGTAGTAGCACGGACAGACAGAGACAGAGACACTGCCTAAACTAATTATAACTGCGCAAGAGCGCGCCGCGGCCGCGAGCCAGCGCCACCCAGCGCCGCGCCGGGTAACTGCACTGGAGACCGCTTCTTTATTAAAATTTTCATACACACACAGACACACACATATCTAGCCGTATTAGGGCGGATTAGAATTCCCACGCCGGATGGGTGTCGTAAAAGGCGACTAAATCCGGCCCGCAGGTGGTAGGGCCCTCGGAGGGATTATATTGGTAGTATTGATTTTAATTGTTAATTAATACCATTATTACTATTATTATTTCTCCAGGGGTTCGCCTGGATAGCTACCACCCTCGAGCATGAGTCAGCCGCCAAACGACTCGTCGTGTTCCGGCTGGGGGCTTGAGAGCCAGTTCTTTCTTTCTTTTTCTTCTTTCTTTCTTGGCCGGCAACGCATCAGTGATGCCTTTGGTGTTGCTAATGTTCATGGGCGGCGATAGCCACTTAACATCAGGTGGATCTTCAGCTCGTTTGCCAGCTATTTCCATAAAAAAATCAATTATATTTGCACACACACTTTTTCTTATCTTATATTGTGTTACTTTCATTTACCTTTCTATGTTTTAGGGATTAATTCTTGCAACTAAATGTTAAACTATTTAGAATTATTTGCAATACTGTAAATTGCTACTTGGATGATAAAATACAGGTAAATTAATGCTTAAAAAAATGTTTCTTTGGATCTTTCATGTAGGCTTTGAAATAACATTATGTCAAACAGATTTTTTCAGCATCCTAAAAAATATTCCCCTTAATTTCAAACAACTTAAAACAGCAAGATCTGCTAACAATATGGTGTAAAGGAATACATCAGAACTTGGCCCCAAGCCAACCCCTTCTGTTAATGTTGCAGTCTAATGAACACCGGACGAGACTGTAACACCAGTTTGCACCAGTTGGAAGTCACTGGGCTCTAAATAACTATCCTAGACGACTGAAATAAAAGATATAAATGTATGTATTAACGTAATACATCCCAAAACAATGATTTTTAGAATTTTTGTCTGTTTTTCTGAGCGTTTCATGCCACAAAATCATGACTGTTTTATAACAAGAAGCCGTCTCCACAGAGTGAGCGCGGCGTACGGCCGAGATATCAAATCCGCACATGCGTGGCGCGTGCCCGGAGACCACAGAGCACTCACATACAGAGACTGACATTAATAATGAAATTAAATGTATTACAAATTGGTGCAGACCTTCCTCATTTTATAACACCTGAAAGTTTCTCTGCGCATGTCCCCAACACAGGTCAGAATGCTCCGGGACTGTGAAGTTTGGATGATGCTTATCTTGGAACATATCAGGTAACAAAGGTGTATAAAATTGAACCTAAAATTCGTTAAAGTATAAAGCTCAGTTTTTTATATTTTCTTAGGAATAACATTAGAAAAATCGTTATTACATCCATTTGGCTGCTTTCAGCACCTGCCAGACGGGGCACCCTTACTTTACCGAATTTTGTTTGTTCGAATTTCATTTTAGTGGAAACATTGATTTGAAAAATCGTATTCTTGTATTTCATTCTCTTTCCATGAATATGTACAATTTCTTTAATTAATGTTGTAATCCGGTAATAAGACTAATAAAGCTTTACATGAGTATATTATATCTGTCAAACGACTTTTGTATTCCAGTTGGTGGCTTAGGAGCCAGTTCTTTCTTTCTCTCTCTCTGGTTTCTTGGTCAGTCATGCATCAATGATGCGTTTTGGTATTGCTGACGTCCTTGGGTGATGGATTTTATGTTAAGGATTTACATGCGTAACTATTTACATAAATGACAATGATTGTTGAAGATGTTGGAAAAAATCATGACAACTGAAAGCTTTACTGACATTGCTAGTACCTTATCTATACTAATATAATAAAGAGGAAATATTTGATTGTTTGTTTGCATTGAATAGGCTCCGAAACTACCGAACCGATTTGAAAAATTCTTTCACTGTTGGGAAGCTACACTATCCCCGGGTGACATAGGCTATATTATATTTTTTTTACTATTTTTCCCAAAGCAAAGTGAGGGCGATTTCGTAGTATTATTATAAATCTAATAGTATATGTTTATATAAGTTTTCAGTTCCAGAGATGACACTATGAGCTACAAAATAATAATGTTTTAAAATAAATGAGAGTCTGTAGCTGAAGTACTCTGCGTGTATATTATTACGCGATGTAAACAGGGAGGACGAAATATTAATGTTCTGTTGAATTATTCGACAGTATTAAAAAGCTCGGTATTAAGTTTGCGGAGGGGCGCGGGTTTGACTCCCCGGCGGGGCACGCTCCGATGGTTTTGGCAACTTTTCAATTTTAACTTCTACTGTTGTGTTCAACCCACATTTTTATGGTAATGTGTATTGTAATGCCGTGTTTCTACCGTCAACGCATTACACGTAATATGATAGGAAACTATTTTAAAATGCTTTATTATAATATAACTAGCTGACCCGGTGAACTTCGTATCGTGTTTCTTCTAAAATTTTTTTCGAAAATAAATGTAGCCTAAGTTACTCCTTGTTACATCAGCTATCTGCCAGTGAAAGTCCCGTCGGTCAAGTACAAAAAATCAAAAAAAAAATCAAAAAGTCAAAAAATCGGTCCAGCTATTTCAGAGATTAGCCAAAACAGACAGACAGACAAAAATTGTAAAAATGTTGTTTTAGTATAAGTACCGTGTATACATCCAAATGCACTTAGTAAAAAGTGGTTATTTTAATATGTATTACAAATAGACACTCCAATTTTATTTGTTTATATAGATATAATATTACAGTACACTAGTTAGCCCGTCCTTGCATCACTTCGGATTCATTAAACAACATTTCGACTTCGTAGTATGAAAGAAGTTATTTATAGTTCTAATTTAGTGCAAGATTTGACTCGAACATACAAGATACAATAGAGAGACAGGAGACAAGACATTGCAAGTTAAATTAAGGCTGGTAATAATTCTTGACAAAAATAACTGACTTCAAAATTAGGGATAACTCCAAAACTTCTTGTCAGATCTCGTTCAAATTTAAGTAGGACCATATGACAAGCACCAGCTTTCGATTAAAAAAAGAATAATTAAAATCGGTTCACCCGGTCGAAAGTACTGAGGTAACAAACATACAAAAATACTGTCGAATTGTACAGTCGAACCTCCTCCTTTTTTGAAGTCTGTTAAAAACCAGAAAGATCTGAACGGTTTAATATTATTCATTTGTTAATTGAGGTTTCGGACAATCAGGTTCAATCAGGACCGACAACAGGAATTTCACTTCTAATTAGGTATGTTTGTAATGGTTTGTGAGTACTAAATATAGAAAATTAGGTGAATGTATTATTTCAAGATGCCGATATGAAGAAAATAGTTAATAGGTAATAGTTTTCCTTTTAAATTCGTTATATTTTACATATAATACTATCGTGAATTTTTTCACGTCTTAAACCAACCATTGAGTTGACGGGATGAATTATTATGAAAAACTCTTTCTTAATTCTCTCCAACTAGTGCCGTCGACCAGTCGCTAAGGGTTTTAAATCTACTTTTAGTAGACTTTATTCGCCTCTGCACCCAGGTTTTATATCATAGGTAGGTATTATAAGGAATCTCTGCTTAGTGGTTCTAATTAATCTTACAATTTCGAAGCTATTTTGACATGTCAAATGTAAAAAAAGCAACCATAATAAGATAATGAAACGAATCAGAAGACTAGTTCATCCAATAACATATTTATAGTGTTTGTTTCCTATCCACAGCTGTGTCCGGGGGCCGCGCCGTAAACAAGCAATATAATAAACAAATTATTTCTGAAAACCTTCCGAGAGTGATCCAATTTGACAATCAAACGTTGGCGAGAGCTTCCGGGCCGTTGACCCTGCTGGGGGAGGGGGAGGGGGGCGGGTGAGGGCTGGGGGAGGTGGAATACCCTCTCGGTCTGTGTTCATGGTTGGTTGTACGGGAAATTGTTTGAATTTGAGTACTGAGCCTCAAGTGACAAAAGGTTTTTGAATGCAAAATGCCGCTAGTCTTAGATATACCTACAGATAGGTGTACCCTAACTCCTTCCCCTAATGTAGGCATTTTCCAGGACCAGTAAGGATGAAATCCTTTAGTGATGCGTTTTATTCAAGCCTCGACATACATATGTAACTTGGCAAGTTCAGTTTCCCTCCTCAATTATTTGCCCTCCTGCGTACTACGCGTTATATTTTAGGACAAACTTAATTGTTTTAACGTCATTTGAAGCATAACCGTCATAGACTCATAGACACTACTAACCTTTAATCAGAAAAGGGTTCTACCACGTTGAATTCTATCGATACTAGGTATAAAAAGGTGAGATTCCTTACTAGCTGTCAAAATCCTTCTAAATTTTTTTTTATATTCTTATGCTGAAAACTTTTCAGTACGATCGCTTTGATCACGAATAACCCTGACGCATTTGATTGTGTCCTTGCCCTTGGGTTCGGTTCCCAGGACAGATTAATGTGACTGATGTACTTATCAGACATCAGGGTCATCTCTGGCAGGTGCTTGCGATGTCTTCGTGTTGTTCCACTCGCTAGGGAATCCTAGTGCGGGGTAATGTGAGAATGCAAGTTCCTACTTCTTGACCGATGTTGGTAACAATTACTACCACATGAAGGTCAGCTCCATACTGCTCTAACAGCTCTCTCTACGCTGGACAAAGTGTGTTTCATTTACCATGGTAATCAAATCAAATCAAATCCAAATGTTTACTCATATAGGTATCACTGATACACTTATGCACGTCATTTTTTTAATCTACCAGCTTTTCGAAAAGGTGCTTTGTCATGGAGGAGAAGAAAAGCCGTAACGAAACATTTTAAAATTATGAAAAGTTACATAAAATGTAATGCTTTGTTACCGGCTAGAAGCAGTCCTGGATTTGTCAATAGGCCGTATAGGCCGCGGCCTAGGGGCGGCAGCGTCCTAGGGGCGGCAGCGTCCTAGGGGCGGCAGATTTCAGAAGATGATTAGATAATTTTACTATTAAAAATTGTCGTAAAAAATTGTAATTCTTGTTTTTTACGCACTTTCTTAGTGACTAATTCAGTGCCTTCCTTACTATGAATGGAAAATTATTATTTTAGAAAGATACATGGGGCGGCGGAAATAAATTGGCCTACACTCATAAAAAATATAAATCCGGCACTGGCTAGAAGGCTCCCGTCCGTCACGTCACACAAACATTGTGAATAAGAACGTACGGTACTGAGGCCACATAATACATAATAGTATGCTCTGGCCTCCAACAGGTGGTCCGGTTAACGCTTAATATTTTTGTTTTTAACGTCAATGGAAACGAGTCCACCCCGCGGCTGAAAAAATCAGAAACAGCCCCTAATAAAGACATTTGCAAGGAAAAATCGACCCTATCTTCTCCCCCTGGAGCTCATTTTCGACGCGCTTGGCGCGAGCTCATGAAATAAATATTAGGCCTGGCCTCGAAAATTAAGCCGCAGTGGTTCGAAATAGGGTCGAGTTTTGTTTGCTTAAGTGACGGTATCAGATGCTGGAAGCGATGGCGAATTTGAACCCTATGAGGTTGGTATACGATAGTTTTTATATTGTCCAGATCCGTTTAAGATCCATAAAGTAGTCCAAAATATATTGCCGCGAGGGATGGCTTCGCAAATGGAACGGGAGCATTTTTTTCTGTAATCGCACTTCTATTTTTTGTCGCTACAAAGAAAATAGGATTACCCTCAGTGTTCCTTCTTGCCGAGTTTTTCTTACGAATGGCTTGGGAAAAGTAAGGGAATAATAATGACGCTGAATCAATTTTAGCCGTATTGGGGTGGCTTAGAATACTAACCCCAATCCCACGCCAGATTAATGTCGTAAGCGGCGACTAAATCCGGCCCGCTGGTGATAAGGTCCTTCGGAGTGATTATATTGGTAATATTGATTGATATGGGGTACGCCTGAATACCATCCTTGAGTTTGAGTCAGCCGCTAAACGATTCGTCGTGTTCCGGCTGGGAGCTTGAGAGCCAGTTGTTTCTTTCTATTTCTTCTCTGTTTCTTGGCTAACAACGCATCAGTGATGCCTTTAGTGTTGCTGATGTCCATGGGCGACGATAGCCACTTGCCATCAGGTGGATCGTCAGCCTGTTTGCCGGCTGTTTCCATAAAAATTATGTGATTTTGAAATTCACCTGGTAATCAGTACGAGTACTTGTGATTTTCTTAGCTTAAAACGATCTGAACCTTGAGCCTTGATCATACCTACTTATTGCGAATACATACACCTGTAATAAAGGTCACAATATAGACATTAGATCTCTAAAAATAATACTATCTATAACCCGATTATTGTACCGGACATCTTAACTATTGTATAATAGTAATGTATCCAATAAGTGTCCATAGAAATACTTCGCTTTATTTTGGGCAAAATTCAGGTCAAACGTCAAATGTAATGTGAGACGCTGACGTGGAATTCAGTACAATATAACAATCAGTCCTAACAGACCGGAGATATCCAATTACCGACCGCGCCTGCTGTTGCTTCACTCGCCCGATAACTTAAGATCGACATGAGCCGCCAGGCAATGAGCGCCTTTAATTCTTTGATTTACATTTTATACCAAAAAAGATCTTTTTTATTAAACGCTTTTATTTAGCTTCACTTCGGAGCATCAAAGCATCAAAGGATCAAATCTTGTAACGTTAATTTGAATGACTTCCCTTTAATGAAAATTGATGAAATTTGGCAGACATGTGTATTTCCGATGACAATACACGAAAATCATATTTTAAACTAATTTTCATTGTTTATTTGTTGTTAAATTAAAAAAAACGATTTTCAGACTTTAGACGCATAATTCTCTATGTTCTATTTTACGTAGAGACTTGAAATTTTCACAACTTGTAGCTAATTTTATAAACTAAACATTATTGAAAAAATAAAAGCGTTTAAAAAAAAAAATTTTTTTAGGATTCAACTTATTCAAAAGTGTAGTACCTATTTTGACATAGGGCCTATATAATATTAGGTCGGCGGAAAAGTTTATTCGCATTTTATATGAAAATTTTTAACCTTTTTTTTCAAAGTTTAATAACTTTTTAATTATAATATTAATATACATATGTACCAATTTGTTCATTGTCTTTTTGCCATCTTGCCGGTAGTGACATTGCTTTGCATGATTCCATCGCTATAGAAATTTTGGGAATTCTGATCAAAAACACACTACAAGTAGTTTTGGCAGTCATCTCTTAATGTTAACCTAACACTGCCTAAAGAACTCTGAAGAGATGGAAACAGGTGGAACTCTGAAGGTGCAAGGTCAGGGCTATATGGCGGATGCATTAACACCTCCCAGCCAAAATCTCTTAATTTTTGCTGAGTGGCTAAAGGTGGCTATATATTATTCCCTATTATGATAACACGAGTGAACCAAAACAAACTTTATTTATTTATTTATTTAATCTTTATTATACCTAATATAGTTGGTATAAAAGGCGAGCTTAATACTAAGAGCATTCTCTACCAGCCAACCTTTGGGCAAAGCAGATAACAACGATGGCGGTATTAAATATTATATGAAAAATTTAAAGAATAAGATACTATTAAAAATAAAGAATATAAATAAAGCAGTAAATTCATACTAAATACAGTCAAAGGGAGAAACTATATAAACTTTCCTATAATTTAATTCCACGAGTCTCGATAATTGAATTATCGGAGCTTTTCAAAAGCTTTTAGTTGCGTAGCTGCGTGGAACGGTGGGTACCTAGACGAGTGTTGAAACAGCGCGGCAAATGAAATCTCGGATGGAGTGATGAGGGCTTCTCAAATTAAAAGCCGGGGGCGAACTGACCCTCCACTCTACATAATAATATGCGTTTGGCGGTGTCCAATGCCGCGGCACACTCTTGACTATTAGGCATCGAATTTTGGCGACTTTTATAACTAATGACGACTTCTAATCTTTTGAAAGATGTCTGAATTTGACCATAAAGATGAATTGAAAACATAAATTAATTTGAATGTTTAGTATTTTTTTATTTACTTAAAACTATAAAAGTTCAATACATATTATGACTAATAACATTGAGCTTATCAAATTCAATAGCTACGCAGTTTAACAGCTCGTCAAACAAAACAAAATATGTTTACTACAGAAGAAAACAGGGGTGTAGAATTTTCTTTCCCTTGTTTATTGCGGTGATCTATTGTGATTTCGGTAAAGTTAGGGGACACAGATGCGATCACTCATTGACGTCGTGAAGAACTTTGATTTAGTCTGTAATTAGACGAGTAGAAGAGCCATCTTCGTGACCATCGTCATCCTTGATAAATAAGTAACATCTGAGGCATTACGGATGCCGGCCAAGAATAGAAAAGAAAAAAGAAAGGTTTTTATAGTGATAACAAATAATGAACGTGAGGCGTATAATAATTCGGCAGTTAAATTGGTGAAGTGTGCGTTAGTAGCAGGCTGACAGCAGTAAACAAGAGGCGTCCATCGATCAGCCATTGTACCTGCAGACACACGTGTGCAGCACACGGACACACACACACACACACAACACTAGGGTTTCCAGCTGCCCGGGAAATTCGGGATTGAAACAGAATTTTGTTTCTACTTCCAGATTCCGCATACTTACCTACTGTTTTATTTACAACTTGTTGGTATCCCGTTTGATATGTTAAACACAATATAACTTTTACTCGTTGTATTTTGTGTTTACTACTTTTTGTCTTACCTTGACCTTATCCACATGCTTAGTCGCACAGCAGGCTATGGAGAGGGCTATGCTTGGTATTATTTTTCGTGATCGAGTCTGAAATGATGAAATCCGTAGACGAACAAGGTTAACTAACATAGCTCATCGAATAAGCCGACTGAAGTGGCAATGGGCTGGCTACATAATTCTGACGTAGACAGATGACCATTGGGGAAGAAAGGTCCTCGAATGGCGCCCACGTCTCGGAAAAATGAGCATAGGATGCCGTCTAACCAGGTGGACTGAAGACCTGAAGAAGATAGCGAGCATCCGATGGATTCAGAAGGCTCAGGACTAGTCAGAGTGGCACAGGGCTGATGGATGGATAAATAGATTTTGTCTTTAAACAACTAATTATGTATAATCTAACATTTTAACAAAAAATTAACCGACTTCAAATGAAGTACATTGTACGTTTGACATGGATACCATTGTCAGATCTCGCTCAAATTTATGTGAGACTACACGACAAGCACCAGCTTTCAATTAAAAAAAATCATCGAAATCGGTTGGCGAGATATTGAGTTATTCGTCCATTTATCGTACACATACTTAATGCAAATTTAAAACTTATATGATTTTCACATGGATGCCATTGTCAAATCTCGTTCAAATTTATGTGGAACCACACAACAAGCACCAGCTTTCAATTAAATAAAACAAAAATCATCCAAATCGGTTCACCCAGTCCAAAGTTCTGAGGTAACAAACATAAAAAAAACAGTCGAATTGAGAACCTCTTCCTTTTTTTGAAGTCGGTTAATAAGTTAAAACACTGTCGACGTCTAGCAAAATATCAACATATTTCCATGATATTTATTACTACCTAGTTACCTTACTAGGCCGAATATAATTATCCCGGAAATGGCTGTATGGTAGCCCTAACACGATGAGGAGATCGGGCGCTGTAGAGCGTTGATTTGATTGTATTGTCCATCCGCGGAGGTGGTTTAAGGTGGAGCGGGGTGCGGGAGGACAACCACCCACTATGTATGTATGTACGTATGTATGTAAGTGTTGTTATGTCGTGTCACGGTCCGGACGTGTGATTGATAACTTCATAAATATTGGCCGTTTCATAAAATTGTTGATTGTCATGTCTGTTATAAAAACGAACGTTTAACTAATACCTATGTTTATAATATGTTTATAGATGAAATAAAAACCCAAATGGCGTTGTTCTGCAAATAAGAAGTTTTATTGACAACATTATTGTCATAAGTTTTATGACAAATATATTTTAAAGTATAATTAAGTACATAAAACACAATACCTGCAAATAAAAAAAACCACATTTAAGGTCCTTATTTCGAGAACTTTATCTTGCTGTTTATTTAATATTTAATATTATTTACTTCCACGTAGGTAATTCTTTATTTGTTATTTAATGACATGATATTCTCAATATGATATATATACGCGATAGACAATAAACCATAGATGAGCATAGCTTACATGTTTATTGTTAAGAAACATTACAACAACAAAGATTCAACGTAGAACATCGACAAAATGTTGAAAAAATCGTTTATTCATCCCCGGTGCTGTATATTCACTAATCATTCTTTAATCAAGTGGTAGCTTAGCACACAGATTTAGCACCGATTTAGCTCAGATAGGCTATGATGTGGAATACGATGCAGGGGACTTAATATCCCGGAAAATGTGGGCAAATCCGCGAGCAGAACGCCCGTCAAAAAACAATTCGCAGATTAATTAGTAGATCATTTTACGAAACTATCAATTCTGCATCCGGATCGTAACATATAATACAGAGTTTTCGAAGCTTTCAACTTAACAAGGGCGTCCGGTGGTCCCCGCACTGCCCCGAGAGAGGGCGCGCGGGCGCCCGCTGGTAAGAAGCTTAGGCACCCTGTTCCAGCCACATAGCCTATACACATCAATTCGCTAATTGTTCAGTACGGCTTTGTTATATGCGAAGGTTTATTCGGGTGATAACATTTATTTACGTGAGTACTTACAGAATAATTAATTATATTTTTACATAATGAATTGTGTTGTCCACAGCGCCCGCGACAGGGAATGCGGTACGGGTTATAGCGTAGCGTTTATTTTTTTTTATCTATACTTATATTATAAATAGGAAAGATTTGATTGTTTCCATTGAATAGGTTCCGAAACTACCTAACCGATTTGAAAAATTCTTTCACTGTTGGGAAGCTACATTATCCCTTGGTGACATAGGCTATATTATATTTTTTTTATACTATTTTTCCCGAAGCGAAGCGAGGGCGATTTCCTAGTAATATATAAAAACAAAGGTAAGTACCTACTGCTTAATTCCAACAAAATGTCTTCCAGCAACCCGGCGAATAAATAACAGAAAGGTTTTTCGATAACACCCTTACCTGCAAGTATCTGCTGACTAACAATAAAGATAACTTCACACTCATGATATAACTACATCCTACTAATATTAAATTATTACATTATTACATTAAATTACATTAAATTTTGTGTGGATATTGGTTACTCTTACACGCGAAAACTATTGTACGGATTTTCATGAAATTATACACATAGATAGACTATGACTTGGCTTGAGACACAATTCAAAATTCAAAATAATTTATTCATATATGTATCACTGATACACTTATGCACGTCGTCATTTTTTTAATCTACCAGCTTTTCGGAAAGGTGCATTGTCATGGAGGAGAAGAAAAGCCGCAAAAAACTCCTCAGTACATGTTTTAAAAATTAAAATTCATAATATACATAGGGTAGTTATTACCCCGGGAAACACGACCAAATCCAAGCGGCAGACGCTAGTTAACATTAAAAGCACTCAACGATCTGATCGATCGTAATGGTGTCATCCAATTCTTTCTAAAACTGTCAATAAATCACCAAGATTATTTGAGTTAGACCTTGCTACTACTAAATTCTATAATCAGATGATAATTAGTGACAAGAGGCGGAATTACTCTCATAGCTTTTTGAGTTTATCTTCGAAGTGTCAAGCCGTCGGTAGTGTTCATTATTTTCATAACTTAGCAAAGTTCTTTCCTCAAAGAATGTTAAACGTTTGAAGGTCAGCAGTGAAAATTTCAGTTTGCTTAATCTGTTTATATAAAACCCAAAGAATGTTTGTACGGATGACCTTTGTCCTTTATAGACTCTGAAACCATCCAACCGATATGCCTTAAAATTGTTTACTTTGAAAGGCAATAATCCGAAGGTGGTTTGAAACCACTAAAACATGCATTAGGCACATTCGGTCTATTTATAAAGTTGATTTTCCTCTTTTCCCATTCAACAATTTGAAGATAATATGTAAAGGTGGCGCATCAATATCAACTCAAAAACACATCAGAAATTTTAGCGTAGTGAAACCTGTGAACTAATATACTAAGTGAAAAACGCCGGTTGTCCCCTTGTTTATATATAACTACTTAGCTGATACCCGACATTACAACATAACACTAACGACTAAACAAACATTTTTGTATGAGAAAAGTTGCAAATCAATTTCATGAATAGAACAAATGTGCTTCTGCACTATTTTAGTGGTCTCAAACCATCTTCGCCTTTCAAATGAAACCAGTTTGGGGCACATCGGTTGGATGGTTTTAAAGTCTATTAGGGTCATTGCCACAAATATTTTTTGTGATGTAATACTATCTATTTATAAATTTTACTAGCTGACCCGGCGTACTTCGTATCGCCTTAGAATGTAACAAATCAGAGATCATTAAAATCAATACAGCCGTTCTTAGCCGCTATAGTTTTTGTGTGCATATCTCCTCCCTCTCCCTCTCCCGCTCCCTCTCCCGCTCCTGCTCCCTTTCCCACTCCTGCTCCCTCTCCCTCTCCCGCTCCCTCTCCCGCTCCTGCTCCTTCTCCCACTCCTGCTCCCTCTCCCTCTCTCGCTCCTGCTCCGCTCTCCTCCCCGTGTTACAACTATAACATTTTTGTTTCTAACTATAAGCTTACATATTAATTTTCACATTTCTGAGATCAAAAATAAATAATAGTTTAATAAAACTAAAAAGAGGGCGTCCATAAATTACGTGAGATTTTTAAGGGGGGGAGTGGGTCGAGTCAAATCTCATCTAATCTTACGTTGGAGAGAGGGGGGTCTCGGCAAATATCACGCAATTTTATTTCTGATTGAAACAAAAAAAATTATACTGGAGGGGGAAGGGGAGGGGAGAGACAGGTGGAAAGCGAGCGGGAGGGGGAAGGGTAGGGGGAAGGCGAGAGGGAGGGGGAGAGGGAGCGGGATGGAGAGAGAGAGAGGGAATTTAATGGTCTCTGATTTGTTAAAGCTACCAAAACTATAAAAGTTAAAAGTAACAACAAAATACATGAATCACTGACTATTATCATAATAATCATTTTTCATTTTTCATTTTTTTTTTATTAGGCGATACGAAGTTCGCCAAGACAGCTAGTGTTAAATATTTATTTCATGAAGCCAAAGAAGTATAACTTATCACTCGCGTACTTACATGTAGGTTTTTCTTTCTTCCTTTCTTTTTTCTTTAAATATTGAATTGTCATCGGTCCTCGATAAGTTTACGAAGTTTGAAAGAAATCTCACTGTTTAAAGTTAATTAAAGCGTGTAATTAGGTTTTTCTTTCTTTCTTTAAATATTGAATCGTCATCCGTCCTCAATAAGTCTACGAAGTTTGAAAGAAATCTGACCATTTAAAGCTAATTAAAGCGTGTAATTAGGTTTTTCTTTCTTTATTTTTTTTCTTTAAATATTGAATTGTCTTCAGTCCTCGATAAGTCTACGAAGTTTGAAAGAAATCTGACCGTTTAAAGCTAATTTAAGCATGTAATTAGGTTTTTCTTTATTTCTTTTTTTTCTTTAAATATTGAAATTGTCATCGGTCCTCGATAAGTCTACGAAGTTTGAAAGAAATCTGACCATTTAAAGCTAATTAAAGCTTGTAGTTAGGTTTTTCTTTGTTTCTTTTTTTTCTTTAAATATTGAATTGTCATCGGTCCTTGATACGTCTACGAAGTTTGAAAGAAATCTGACCATTTAAAGCTAATTAAAGCGTGTAGTTAGGTTTTTCTTTATTTCTTTTTTTTCTTTAAATATTGAAATTGTCATCGATCCTCGATAAGTTTACGAAGTTTGAAAGAAATCTGACCATTTAAAGCTAATGAAAGCGTGTAGTTAGGTTTTTCTTTCTTTATTTTTTTTCTTTAAATATTGAATTGTCTTCAGTCCTCGATAAGTCTACGAAGTTTGAAAGAAATCTGACCGTTTAAAGCTAATTTAAGCATGTAATTAGGTTTTTCTTTATTTCTTTTTTTTCTTTAAATATTGAAATTGTCATCGGTCCTCGATAAGTCTACGAAGTTTGAAAGAAATCTGACCATTTAAAGCTAATTAAAGCTTGTAGTTAGGTTTTTCTTTGTTTCTTTTTTTTTCTTTAAATATTGAATTGTCATCGGTCCTCGATACGTCTACGAAGTTTGAAAGAAATCTGACCATTTAAAGCTAATTAAAGCGTGAAGTTAGGTTTTTCTTTATTTCTTTTTTTTCTTTAAATATTGAAATTGTCATCGATCCTCGATAAGTTTACGAAGTTTGAAAGAAATCTGACCATTTAAAGCTAATGAAAGCGTGTAGTTAGGATTTTCTTTGTTTCTTTTTTTTCTTTAAATATTGAATTGTCATCGGTCCTTGATACGTCTACGAAGTTTGAAAGAAATCTGACCATTTAAAGCTAATTAAAGCGTGTAGTTAGGTTTTTCTTTCTTTCTTTTTTTTCTTTAAATATTGAATTGTCATCGGTCCTCGATAAGTCTACGAAGTTTGAAAGAAATCTGACCGTTTGAAGCTAATCAAAGCGTGTAATTAGGTTTTTCTTTCTTTCTATCTATCTTTTTTTTCTTTAAATATTGAATTGTCTTCGGTCCTCGATAAGTCTACGAAGTTTGAAAGAAATCTGACCGTTTGAAGTGGGTCAAACTCAAGTCCAAAGAGAAGTTACAAACATACAGGTGAAGCTATTAATAAAGCGTGTAATGACGAAGTATTACACCTTAGGGGATGAATTTCGAAAAAACCATGACCGTATTTCTTGTGTTTAACTAAAAGCACATTATACTCGTATAAGCACAAATTTTCACCCTTCTTACTTCAAAACTGACGAAGTTGCCATAATAACTTGCGTCCCCTTAATTAACCATATAGGGGATGATTTTCCAAAAAAATGTGTTAAAATTAACTTTTGTTTATAACTATGAATTTACATAAAAATGTTCATGTTTATAACTCTAAAACTGACGAAATTGGTTTGTATTTAAGTGACTTCCAATCGCTATTTTTAGCCCTGGGGATGATTTTCCAATATCTTCTGAATGGAATGTCCGATTTGAGTAATTCAAAAAGTTATCAATAGGTATTGAAACAGTTTTGAATATGAAATGATTTATTTGGATAAGGATTAATACGAAGGTATGGTTATCATGGTCTGATGTTGATCAGCTTTTTTATTGACTTTTAAAATGTAAAAAGTGGTTATAGTGACATAACTATAATAGTTACACATATAGTATCGCGACGTTTTTTGTAGATATTGATATGTTCTCTAATATTGTAGAACATTTTTTTGTTCTATCATCAATAGATTCCGCAGCGTATGCTATGAAAGAAATTTTTAAGCAATTTTTTTACACCTTGGTTCACGTTACTGAAGTTTTAGCAAGGATCCCTATTTTTTTCTAAAAATAAATATAGCCTATGTTACTCAGGAATAACGTAGCATTCTAATGGCGAAAGAATTTTTAAAATCGGCTCAGTAGTTTTTGAGTTTATTCGTTGCAAACATACAAAAATACAAAAATACAAAGCTTTCCTCTTTATAATATTAGTATAGATTTATGTATCAACGTTACGATAGTATTAAGTTGTGTAAAATTTTGATATAGATGTCAAGTTAGAACACTTGAAATCTACGCTATAACTATCGGGTGAGACGCTACGCGCGGTCTACGAGCGCTACGAACTGTAGCAGTCACATGATTCGTGTCAAATGACTCGAGCGGCACGCTAGGGGTCTGCCCGCTGTACTGAACCCTACCTTACACTAGCGGTAAATGACACTATTCCCACTAGTAGACTAGGCAACGAGTTGAAATGCGAGAAGAATAGTGATAAAGCTCCTAAAATATGAACGAAAACTCATTGGATTCGGAATGATGAGTTCAAAATGTATCGGAATAGTTTTACTTGATTAAGCACAATAATTGTCATAAAAAATAAAGATGAAAAAAGAAGGCATTATTTTTTACTTAATAACTTTAAAACTGTCAATATTTAAGAAATTGAAAAAACATAATATATGAAGGATAAGGATATGCATTATAAAAAAGATGTATCCTAACTCCCGTAACTGTATCTATTATTTATTACCGTTATTTATTATTTGAATTTTTCACTATTTGTCTCGAATTACAACTTGTTGATTAGACGATAGCATTTCGTCACCGACTATCATCGTCGCGTATCATGCACAGAGCTTCAACAAACTGTCAAACTTACGTTGATCTTTTTCAGTGGGGATAATAGAGAATATCATGTCGCTTTTCGCGCCTGATACGTTGATAGCACGGTCATGGTATGGTACGTTTATACTAGGCAGAATCTCTTTGATATCGCTCTATCGCACGCCAACTGGTAATATAATTTCCAGTCCGGAGTCCAGCCGCTGTCAGAGGCTGGGGAATTAGCATTTTAAGTGGCCGGCCACTTCGGTCAGGGTTGAATATCACACGCGGAAGAAGTTAAACCCACGGGAAACATATAAAAATAAAATTGTGACTCCAATTTTGTCTCATAGGCTCTTTGTTACTGAACCGTTTGGTACTTCAATCATTGAACCAAAGAAAAGGGGTTACATTTTGTCATAGTTTTATTTTAAGTAACATTACATATAATTTCTTTCTTTGGACCCCGTAGCTTAGTTGATAGTGACCCAAGCGAGGGGTCCGTTTCAGTTCTCGACCGAGGCTATTTATGTGACAGTGTTTACTCTCGAGACGTGAGTCCAGTGGTTATTTGCGTTGTCCGTTACTATTGTGTTCTAAGACGGTTTCGACTTTATCGTGTTATATCAGAGAACTATCCATCGAATAAATTCATAAATGAATGATTCAACCTAACTTAAACTGTAATAAAACGTTTATAAAAGCACTACTAATCACTTACGTGCACTTCATTTTGCCGAGGTGAATTATGTAAACGAAGACTCTCAGTCGTAGTACACAATATAATTTTTGGTAAGTGGACCAGCAACCCTAAATAAAAAGTGCAGAGTGGAGCTCTTCACATCAATTTAACTTGCAAACCAGCGAGCGCCGCCCGCCGCTCAGCTCACCCTGTGACGATAATTGGATCCATTACCCGACGTCATCTAGCGACTGATAAAACATAGAATTATAAACGCTGAAATGGATAGCTGCTGTTGCTCTTAGCGACTTACAGCTTCACGCGGACAGGTGGACGAAGCTGGAGAGGCTCAGCCGAGAAGACATATAGTATGCAAAGTGGGAGTTTATTTATTTATTTATTTATTTTAATTTTTTACATCCTAACATTACAGGCCATAACCCAATGCGTTAGGCAAATAAATTTAAAACTAATTTTAATACTAATCTAATATATAAAATTCTCGTGTCACAGTTTTCGTTGCCATACTCCTCCGAAACGGCTTGACCGATTTTGATGAAATTTTTTGTGCTTATCCGGTATCTATGAGAATCAGCCAACATCTATTTTTCATCCCCCTAAATGTTAGGGGTAGTCCACCCCTAAATTTTATTTTTTAGACAAAATTTTTAATTTCTATTTTTTTATGATACAACATACAAAAATACATACAATCCTCAATTTTCACCCTTCTACGATTAACCCTTATTTTTTAATAGCCATTTTAGTAATTTAATCATTTTTCCTTTTCGGTCGAAAACTGATCAATTGTTACGAAGTTCGCTGGGTCAGCTAGTTAACAATATAATTATGTAACATAAACTAGCACATGTACCTACAACACAATAAAGACAAATAAAATTAAAACTAATATCAACACTAATTACAATAACTATATAGTTATAGCTTCACACCTCGAGAAGGGGCATACTAAGGGCACCCACTGTGGGATTATTAGAGCATTACTTAGTTGGTCTATCAAAGAGTGAACGCCTGGATGGCCGAAACATATCTATATGATTAGGATAAAAGCTCCCGATAGTTTCCCGGGACCACTCCCGGCGGAGATTTGCTGAAGCGATGGCGTAGTTTGGCTATTGAAAAATAAGTAAAAATCAATTTCGAAGTAATTAAATTTCATCTTAATACACAATTTGGAAATCAAACAACTTTTATTTCAATTCATATTACAAAAATTAAGTAACATTAACTAAGAAAGAAATTAAATAACAACATAATATTTACACTATATAAAATAAAAATAAATACTTAAAAGTAAAAGTAAAAATTAATTAAAATAAATGTATATATCTAGGCCCCTGCGGTGCAGTACCTAAGATGCAACTTTTGATTATGCTTCTTGATTCTCGATCTTTATTACGCTTATTTTAAAACGAAGGGGAAAACCTTAACTTATAAATCACAAAAAGTGTAAACAGAAGCCTTGCGAGTGTAGTGGTCATACCACTCATACCACGCGCTACTTGGTCGTTTCATGTCATTCAGTCGAGCGCCTCGTTAGCGATATTTGATCGCCGCAAGGTCGGTTAACCCCTACTTTAACTTTGAACTTACTTCACGTCGGTGCAAAACGATCCTTGGGTATTGATATTGGAGTATTTACTCCATGAGAAAAATAAATTAAAATTGAATAAAGTCATTAGTCAGTTTTATTGTTTAAAATGAAAAATAGATTTTCTCCTTCAGCACGTCCCAATTAAATGTCACACCTGTAAAGGTGTTCACATGTTCTGTGCTCAGTGATCTGCACCTGGCACCTGGCGCCTGGCACCTGGCACCTGGCACCTGGCACCTGGCACCTGGCACCTGGCACCTGGCACCTGTTCCCTCCCCTCGTAACATCAATTGTTATAAGCTGACCTTAACCTATTATGTATTATAGTAATATGTTTTCTGTGCCATAACAATAAATGACGCTAAATGAAACTGGGGAGATTCGTACAAAGTAACAGCACTGTTTCATTTATAAATGGGAACAACATTCCAGATTTGGATTGGGAGTCTGTACGTGATACGACCAAACTCTTTCCTTGAGTTATCATGCCTGTAATGGTTGATATCATTATATTCTGGCTTAAAGGTATTTTAAAGAATTCTGTCAAAAAATATAGCGCAGGTACTGAGACATAGGTTTCAGTAAGGGAACAGCCCGTTTGCCTACGAAGTGAATGTCTTTAAAAAAAGTGAGAGGGGGTTCACGAGCAGGTTCTAACTTCTAGGTACATTAACATCTCCCAAGTTCCTTGAGCGTCAATGAATAATAAATGTACTGAGCTTCTGACATCGGTACTTCATAGTTCTGACTTGTAAACTCTACTTGTGTACTCTCTCTTTATTTGCACTAAATCTTGTAAGTAGTAACTTGCACATTGTAGTCACTTTTAATCGCAACTTTACTCCACTATGTCCAACACATGTAATGGATATCAAATTTATTAGTGAACGAAATACCAAATCATTAGAATCATAAACAAAGCCGGCGGTGTCCGGGCGGGCGCGGGGTGTGGGGTGCGGGGTGCGGGGGGAATGGGGAGGGGGAGGGGGAGGGGCGGTGGCTGCGAGCGCTAAATATCATCGCACGTACCTGTCGATAGTACCTAACACGTTTAGTGTTCAGTGCGCATGCTTTGTCACCTGTCCCCCCCCACTGTCCCCCCTGTGCCCCCCCCGCCGCCCTGCTAGCGCCCTGTAGGGGGGCACCCAACATCCCAAGGCCCTAGCATCAAACTATACAAATCTCGATGTAGCGGAGATTATACAATTACGTATCAGAACAAAGAAATAGGTTATTGATTGTTTATCTTCTGGACTTGGATTGCTCGGTAGAAATTGAACATTTAGTACTTATTATTCGCTAGCACTGCTTCCACAAATCCGCACTGGAGCAGCGTGGTAGAGTATGCCCTAGGCCTCCTCAAGAGGATAGCCCCGTGACCAGTAGTGGGCCGTTAATGGGTTGAAGCCAGCCATCGGCCCGCGACTTCGCTAAATTGCCGCCAGAGATAAATGAGAAGTATGGCACGGCAGTCACAGATTATGTGGATGGTCGTCAGAATCTGCACGTTGCAGTGTTGCTCAGACCTATAGTTAGCAGGTGTCTATTGAGTCTGCAATGTTCGATGAGCAATCTGATAAGTACCCGTAAGTCAGGGCGATTCAGGTTGACCACTTTCTTTGACTTTTGAGTAACAGACGATAAAAAATAACAACGGAATTGAAAACCTCCTCCTTTGTTCGAACTCGGATAAATAGAAATTTTACTTTTTGAGGCAATATAAAAAGTTCTAAGTCTAACAACAATGTTCAATTCTATGATCCTTTTTTTGTACTCGAGGCACAGAATTGATAATACCTATTGGTACTCGAGGGTAAAAGATATTATAAAAATTGATTCAACATCTACATTAAAATGACAATAGTGTTGTGGGCCGTGAGCGGTGACCCTTCAACATTCAAATTAATAAAGCAGTATTAAGTAATCTATCTACAAAAAGGCAAAAGTGATTGACTAATGTATCAACGCACAGGAGAAATCCTTAGGGCTAGAACCTTAAAATTTTGCACACGTATTCCTCTTATGATGTAGGCATCCACAAAGGAAGAATTTTTCAAAATTCAACCCTCAAGGGGGTGAAATAGAGGATGAATATGATAACCATACTTTCCGCGTGCGAAGCTGCGGGCAACAGCTAGTTAAGTATATAAGTAAAAAATTTTTTTGAATGTTTAAGAAGTTAAGTTTGTCCCGAATTCCATTCGACAATATAACTCAACAGTTGCCAATGTTCGTTGGCCCAACACACTCAATCGCCATAACTGTATCTGAACCGAAGCCAGTGCCATATACATTTATAACTTTGTTTGGACACATTTCTGTCAAACGGAGCCAACTTAAAATATTCATGAAAATTTTACTGACACGCTTAAACTTGGACGCAATTAAGTCGAACGATAAGCTTATCTCCTTATTATAATGCTGGGTAATCGCTACTCGGAGTAAAATTATTCCACCCCGTTCTAGAAACGCTTGAGGTCAGATTTTCTTACTGAAATATCACAAAAGTCTTTTTAGGTCGACGGAAAGAGACAGCTGTAAACGGTAGCGCGCGGTTCGAGTTTGGCTCGTCCGGCGAGGGCGCAAGGTCGGAAGTCGCTCGGCGCCTCCGCGAGACTCCCGGGCGCTTGATAAAGGGCGTGAAGCGGAACCCGGTTACGCCGAGCTCGCTCCCGGGCCGAGATCGATGGCGCTGCTCGGATCTGGTTTTTTCGGACACTATACCACGGGAGGGGTGAACGAACCGCGTTATGTAAGGCGGGGATCGATACAGCGGGACATGCGCGCCCCGGCGGCCCGGCGCCCCCGGCACCCCCGGCGCCCCAGCCCGGCCGACCCTCCAATACCGCTCGCGCGCGCGGCCCCTACGGACGTGCCGTGTTTTCTTTTTACCGCGTTTTTCGTTTCCCTTTCGTTCTTTCCGTTTATGATTTAAGCCACCATGTCGAAAGGCGACGGCGAACAACAGAACGGCTCCGGCGAGGAGTCCAAGACCAACCTCATCATCAACTACCTGCCGCAGAGCATGACCCAGGAGGAGATCCGGAGCCTGTTCTCCAGCATCGGGGAGGTGGAGTCGTGCAAGCTGATTCGGAACAAGGGCGCCGCGTTCCCCGACGCGCTGAACCACGCGCTGCACGGCGGCGGCCAGAGCCTGGGCTACGCCTTCGTCAACTACCACCGCCCCGAGGACGCGGAGAAGGCCATCAGCACGCTCAACGGCCTGCGCCTGCAGAACAAGACTATCAAGGTGTCGTACGCGCGCCCCAGCAGCGAAGCCATCAAGGGCGCCAACCTGTACGTGTCGGGGCTGCCCAAGACCATGACGCAGACGGAGCTGGAGCGGCTGTTCAGTCCGTACGGCCGCATCATCACGTCGCGCATCCTGTGCGAGAACTCCGGCGGGCGCCCCTTCACGGGCGGCGAGCAGGGGCTGTCCAAGGGCGTGGGCTTCATCCGCTTCGACCAGCGCGTGGAGGCGGAGCGCGCCATCCAGGAGCTGAACGGGACGGTGCCGAAGGGCGCCACGGAGCCCATCACGGTGAAGTTCGCGAACAACCCCAGCAACAACGGCAAGGCGCTGGCGCCGCTGGCCGCCTACCTGCCCGCCGCGCTGCGCTTCCCGGCTCCGCTCGGCCGGTTCAGCTCAGGCAAGTCCCTCCTAGCTATCAACAAGGGTCTGCAGCGCTACAGCCCGCTGGCGGGCGAGCTGCTGGGCGGCGTGCTGCCGGGCGCCGTGGGCTCGGAGTGGTGCATCTTCGTGTACAACCTGGCGCCCGAGACGGAGGAGAACGTGCTGTGGCAGCTGTTCGGCCCGTTCGGCGCCGTGCAGAGCGTCAAGGTGATCCGCGACCTGCAGACCAACAAGTGCAAGGGCTACGGCTTCATCACCATGACCAACTACGACGAGGCCGTGGTCGCCATCCAGTCGCTGAACGGGTACACGCTCGGGAACCGGGTGCTGCAGGTCAGCTTTAAGACCAACAAGATAAAGACCATCTAAATCTGTCACGGCCTAGCCGGACGCTAGGACGGCACAGCAGGCGCGCACCCATACATCCCACACCACATCCTACCGCCACGGGGGCTGGCCTGGCGCCTAGCGACACTACACCCTGATCAACCTGTGTCTTCCCCTAGGCTCGCCTGGCGCGGGCCCATTTTGTATGTTAATTATATTATCCTAGATTGTAATGACCTGGCTCCCTCGTAGTCCTTTGTTCGCCGCTCGCCATTTCCGTCGCCGCCGAAACTGGGTTAAGTGTTAAGGAAATCAAAATGGCGGAAGGCGTTCTGCGCATGTCCGGATAAAATGGCGGTCGCTGAATGAAGCGCTACTCGGGGCGTGCAATAATAAATTAAGATGAAGAAGCATTTAATGCTAGCGCGTGAAGCATCAGCATTACAACCGTACATATTGATAATAGTCAATAGACAATCGACTTGGCTTATGAAAGGTTGTGGTTATCGAAAGATACTTTTCGATTATAATAAAATAATAATTAGCAATATTAGCCTAATGCTACGCTCCCATTAAGTGATCATATCTTAACGATTGTACGTACGGGCCGGCTCGGCACCAATCGATGTTTGCCAAATATTGGACTAGTCTCTGTCGCTCAACACATCGTATGTATTGTATGTATTGCATGTATTGCAAGTATTGCACGTATTGCGGACTCGGACCCACCGCCGCCGCACTCTCTCCAACTAATAGATGTTATTGTTAAAGATTGGAAGATATAATATATTATCTATACGTATATTTTAATCATATATTAATCTAAGTAAGGATGAAAACTAATCAAAAACTGTGATAGGTTTTGATAAAATTTTAAAACTAAACGTGAAAACCTTCGCGGGACGAACTTTCGGACGCGATGACGTACGATAGGCCGAATCTCGGAGTCCCGGAGCCCGTGCCGATCGTACGCCACGAACACTGGGGAATAAGTAGGTTAGTTTTTGAGAAACATTTTGAGGTGAATAGAAACCAGATTACGCTTAGCCTCATAGAGGGTGTGGAAAACGCCCAACGCGAAGTCAGAAGACGGGGAAAATCGATTCAGCTGTTCCGGGCGAGGCGGGGGCGGGGTGGGCAGCGGGGGGAGGCCCGAGCGGGACGCACGGCGTGCGAGCGGGATGGCAGGTTGCACACGAGCGAGAGAGGGAGAGGTCCGTTCGCGGAACAATGGTGCATAACTAGCGTAACGACGTCGATGTCGTTGCACGAGTAATATAATCGATGTCTAAACATATTCGATCGGTACCTGCTATTTAATAATGTATGGATGCGACCCTGCGTCTATTCGAAGTAGGCTTTAATTGTCTTAGTTTAAATGGAAATTTGTATATAGAAAAAAATGTTTAATTAAAGTAATAATAATAAAATAGTATTTCCGCCGCGTCGCGCGTCGCCGACGACGCTCCGGTAGCCACGACACTTGGACCGACACAAGACCCTGTTGATGAAACATCGAACTTGAATAGATATAATATCGTGCCGTCCTAACGACCCTACGATTTTTGTAAAAAAATATATACTTAAATATATTATGTAAAAACAGTTTTGTAACATTTCAAATATTACTAATAGGTACACATTAATTACCAAAGATGGAAAAATAAAATTTACAAGTATTTATATATTTATTATAAATGTAAAACGTGCAATAATAATAGTCATTAATTTAATAAAAATATATTAAAGAATGACTCGGGGAAGCGACGTCACGATGCGACGTCGTCACGACGTCACGACGTCGGCCGGGTTTGATTACTATTTATTGTAAACTTGGTCACTGAGGACCGGCCGGGCAATAACTCTTTCAATTTATTCTTTAAATTTTCAAGAAAACTAAAAAAAAAGCTTTATTTAATTCCGCTTAAAATAAATGCTTTACATTCCAATTTAGTAGTGTTACTATGTTTTATTATTAAGGGTACTTACTGTATCATTTAGTCGAATTGTGAGTTACCAGGGAGACTCCTAATGCCGCCGGGTTAAACTTATCAAAAACTAATAATTGTAATTAATAATAATAATTGTCTAATTGACATTTTGACGTGTAGCGAGCGCGACGAATTTCCGCCGAGAATGGCGGCATTTCCGGTCTCCTTATACAGTTATTATAATTGTTTATTTATTCTAATTAATTAATTATTTTATTTTCGGTTGAATCGTTCAAGGCGATAAAACTGTAGGTTTAATGAGCCGACGGAAGGTGATGCACAAGTTTTGCGACTCTAAATTATTACTTAATTAATAATATATAAATTATTCTACTGTAGTGTCTCCTAGGTTAAATAGTTGTTGTGTTTTGTGTTGTATAATATGTTCGAGTCTGCGACAACTGTCAGCTGTCAGCTGTCAGCTGTCAACTGTCAAAAGCCAACTATCTAGTCGTTCGTTCGGTCCGCCGATGCCGCGGCCGACTATTACTAATATTAAATATTTTGAATAGTTGATCGCATTCATGTTATCCTTACGTAATAATTTTCGATATTAATTTAGTATATGTGCAATTAATTGTATTTATGTCTGTACTTAGTTGTAATAGGTGTGCATTTATCTTTATTATCATGATATTTTGTATAAGCATCGGGGACTGGGGTGGTAACTTAAATTGATTTATTTATTAGGGAAATATATGAGGCGATTATCCACATTTGACTGTAAGGCAGCGAATAGCGAGTTGCGAGTTGCGAGTTGCGAGTTCCTTGGGTGAACATAAACGGGTACGTCGGTAAATTATTTTGAAATAGTAAGTCTTATTGTTCCGATTCATTCAGTTGTCGTTCGTTTCGCATTGTTTGTGTAAAATATGTTGTAACGTCGTTTGGATCGAAACAAGAACACCAATATATGTAATAAAATCATCGAGTTTTTAGATAATAAATATTGATAAATGATTAGCGAAAATGCAACTATTTTGGATTGAATTGTTGGTTAGAGTTGGGTAGGACTGTAGCGGACAGAGTGGAGGAGGATGGTCGGCCACTTGACACTCGGTGCGGACGTCATTAGTAGAATGTTTTGTGCGTTCCCCTCTTCTTTCGGTCATAATTATTAAAATTAATAATATAATTATAAATTAATAATAGTGCTCAATAGCATAGAGGGCGCGAGTCCAAATTTAGAATAAAACTGGAAAAGCAATAATGATAATTGTGAATTTTTAACCATTACAAACGGGTAGGTACGCTACAATATATTTAACTTAATATTTTTGTATGTATTTTAAAATATACTGTAATTCATATCTTCATAGTTGTAAGCGGCCGACTTGCAAAACGTTCTACTAATATGATGTGGTTAACGCGTTTATGGCTGGACGGCCTACATCAGTAGCTAGGAACGTAATGAAGAGCAATAATATAATAAGACTTAAGGTAATGTACTGTGTACTGTGTAGTGAAACTGCTTCCGATGTTCTTGCCCACTTCAATTGGGCAATTCGCTAATCACTCCTACCCTCCGGTGTGACGGAACGGTCATAAAGGCGTTAAGCGATCGCAGCTATCTCCAGACTAGCCGTGGCTAGACCGTGGCTAGACCCTGGATAGAGACTGGACCCCAGTGAGTGACGAGGGACAATCTCATATTATCAATAGCATAACGGCTACTTTTTGAACAGTGTTTTGATGCATTTTTTAAGAAATTAAAAAGTAATAATATTTAAAAATAAAAGTAATTAATTGGCACACAGAAACAATACTCTAAATACGCATAGGCTAATTAACATTGAGGCTGTGAAATTAGCAAAAATATAATAAAATACATGTGGCGATTGATCGTATTTGATAATGGTATGCGTAAGTGTGAATCTCAGAGTGGGCATGTTTTTTACTCTGCGGTAGGAATGACATCTGTGCACGAAGTTTTCCCGCGCACTTTGTGTCAGTTTGATCGACACGTGCGTTCCGTTTGACGCGCGACGCACCACCACAGCTCCGATGTCATTCCTCCCCCCACTCTACGAGTTAAAATATTGCGCGTACAGCACTTGGTTAATGGCTCATATTTAATAAGTAAATCAATTGATAATTCCGACGAAAAGCGTGAAATGTTGACTGTCCAAAACTGAGTTTGGTGATAAAATAGTGTGGAGAAGCGTGTAGCATTTTTATGAAATCGTGAAATGCTTTCTCATGATAGGTGATAAGGAATGGCCTTAGTCTCGGGCATGTACACGAAGCACAAATGAATTAAATGGCCGAGCCGTACGCGATTCCCATAGTTAAGACACAAATTGAAGAAATGAAATCTTCCATAGGAAATAAATACGTAAGTTTATATGTCCCGGACGGCGCGACACTCCGGCCGCGCGGTGTGGTGCGACGCTCGATGCGCTAACTTAACTCAAATGCTCAATTATACAGCATCCGGTGTTGCGTCACGGCCCGTCAATGACGTCACGCCACGTCGTGACGTCACGACACGCCAAGCGCGCCCCCTGACGGAGCGGGCGGAGTGTCACGCGCGGGCAACTCGAGACATCGACTAAATGTGTTACTATTACTTCATACGTCAGAGTAGTGAGAGATATAAACATTGCATTGCACAACACCTAACTCTGGGACGCCGCGACGGCTACCGTTGTAAAATTAGTCACTAGCGACGTTTGCTCATCGGGTACTTCCTCGTACTGGATCCGTTAATGTAGTTTAGCTTTAGCGTGCTGATGGTTTTATAACGCTAGCCGGTGCCAGCCGCCCTGAGGCCTGGGTGGCCCCATGTCATCGTCTCGCGGTTCTGCTGCGGCTGCATACCATGTCCATACTCACTGTGTCCGTGTACTGCTAGTACGGCTAGTGCCGCTAGTCGATCCCTAACGTTTAGTTCCACTTCTATCTGATCTCTCTTCTTCAATTTTTGCATTTTCTCCTCAGCCGCCAGCAGGTGCTCCCGCCCCGCACCCTGCGTCTACGCATACGCTCATCATAGACAGTGAAACTCTCATATACCGGAGCGGCCGCTATCTAGTTCCTTAACGTTCCCGACCCTCGGTCAAGAGATCACGCATCCGATTGGTAATGAAGCAAGTTGCAATAAATATGTAAATAAACAGAACGGCACCAGTCCAGCTTCGGGTGAGCTAATTGTATCCAAATAGTTTCCAATTAAAAAATTATAAAAAGTAATATCATGTAATATCAATTTCACTGTCTATTTATTAGATTATCGTTTTCGGTGTTGATTCCTCTATTGAACTGCACTGTGCCACGGTTTGTTTCCATTACGCAATGTATCTGATGTAACGTTGGCTCTCGTTCAACGTTTTCGTTGACGACAAGTTGTTGACATTGTAAATAGGCGGGACGAAGCTAATTTTGGAACATTATACAGATATCGGATTAGGGAGATATTCGGGGGAGGTGTTTCGAGTGTAGGAGCTCCGTTTGGGGCGAGATGTGCCAGACGTGCCAGTGAAGGGACGAGCTGAGGTCCACGTGACGGAAACAAACCAGCAGCACTGTGCGGAGTAGCATGTGATACTCTTAGTCATAACAGTAGTCAAATATTCATTCATATTCCCATAAGATAGACCGGGTCGAACTTTGGAAGTTGCGAGGTCTTGCCGATTCACCCCGACTTCCAGCAATGTCGGTTTAAGGCTAGCTAATAAATTAGTCAAATGCATCGTAAGATATAAGAATCTCAAAAGTAAAGTATTGTATAAGTATTTTACCGACTTTGACGTGTTTAAGGAGAACTAGACAATGAAAGCAATGATATTTATATTATAGAATGAGATTATGAATCGGTCAGCCAATCTCCTCGTGCAAGCTAGCTGACATCACTTTGATACAAATACGTATTTTATAGTGAAAAAAAATTTTTGAAAAAAAAATACTTAAAACACTTAAGATCTTCCGGTATTTAAATCAATGTTGACGTTTCTTTTTGTCATTATGTGGTTAATTAAAGTATTAAGATGTAGGTGTCTGTGTTGAGAGTACCCGATTAAGTTATTAAGGTGACATAGTGAGCGGTGACGTGACGCGGTCGTGCCGTGACGTGCCGTGACGTGCTTGACGTGCCGTGTCACGCCGTGACGTGCCGTGTCCGCTTGCGGCACCGCGTACGCCTAACGTTAGGTATTTCTATATTCTTATTGTGTCTGTTTAAACGATTACCTCTACTTCATTATATAGCTTTTGTGGAGAATATTTATGATTTGCACAAGAAACAGTAGTGGAGTTAAGATCGAAACTAAACCTGACTTTGTCGCTCCGATCGTCGACGTCAAGAGACGTTGGCAGTCGTCTACCGATCAGTTTTAGTGTCGTCTTATATAAATGTTGTTCCCAATTATTTGTAAGAGAGCGCGGTTCTCCGCAGCGGCCGACACGACATGCGACACCCCGACGACATGCGACGCGACCTAACGATCGCTCGGTATAAGGAAGCTCTGGCGTTCCGGAGAGCCGCGCTAAGCCGTTCTTTGTTTGAAGTGCGGATAGAAATTTTTAAAAATACTCATTCCTAAAAATAAGCATTATTAACCAATATTTACATCTGTAGTGGTTACTCGGCTGTTTTTAAGTAATTTATTCATTAATATTTTCACGTAATTTATGTGTCTATAATTATTAATTTATTGGAATTAATTATAATTGAATAAAAAAAATATGGAAATGTCACATTCTCTTCACTTTATACAATAGTTTTTACAATATGATATTTAATATCCTCAATGGTTGTAACTATACATTTCTTGTTCTAAATATATAAAAAAACCTGATGTTTGTTATTTCATTTCGTCATCCTCTTACCTGATTATACCTATATCTTACCTGAGTCGCAAATAAAACGGGCAGAGTTTCAACAAGATCTTTTAATCACAAAAAAATCATCAAAATCGGTACATCCAGTCGAAAGTTCTGAGGTAACAAACATAAAAAACACAGTCGAATTGAATACCTCCTCCTTTTTTTGAGTCGGTTAAAAATACCCTATATGATTATAATAGGGGTCCTATTTGAATCCCTACCACCGACAACCGAGACTAAAGGAGACATTGCAACGACGGGTGGTGCTCCCTTTCACTTCAAAAACTATTTCCTTTCTATAAGTCATTAATAATATTATGATTGCTGGTTTTATTGTTGATCCTGAAGCCTGACTGTCTAGTTACTGCCCTCGAGCTGGAGTCAGCCGCCAGATGATCGCCAAAGTCAAAGGCCAATGAGGTGTTTCGGCGTTGCTCGGGAGCCACTTGTTTCATGTTTCTCTATTTTTTCTTGATCGTCAAAACAGCGGTAGTAGCCTTTATTGTTGATGGTATCGAGCGACAAGAACCAATCATTCGGTGGGTTGTGTGCTCGTTTGTTGGATATTTATATTAAAAATCCAACTACGATTACTATTTACAAACTGAACCAAGAGTCAACAGGCATGCTTATGGAATATTTCACCTAGTGCTACCTTTGAAAACCCAAAAGGTAATTTTATATAGTTAGACCCTTATCTACCTATGTTTATGTGGTAAGGATTAATGAGCTTGCAGTGCCGCCATACCCTGCTGTTGACATCTGTAACAAACCTAGAATAGGATCGTAAGATGGTAGGCTAATATCGAGCTAGACTCTAGCGTCTAGCCTCTAGTGTACAATCTGCCTCGTAGCCTGATAATATTAGTATCTGTCTAGTAGACTGATATTAGCATAGTGATCAGCGAGATAGCAGAGATGCATATTATTTCATTGATTAAAAAGAAAATATTAAACGCGCATTCAAAGCACGCTTATGCATTTCTTATAAGTCGATTAGTGAACCATACCTTAATTATTTAGAGTGTATTGCATTAAAATGTCACAATATAATAAAGGCACTCGTTGCCTTTTTCATACTTCTGATAAACCTGTCTAAAGGATCTTAGAACCATTAAAATCCCCACTCTTTACAAACCTCAATTAATCGCAATTAACTGCACGACTTTCAAAGTTCTTGTCAAAGTTTTAGCATCATGGGTCCTCTTTATTAATATTAGTATCGATATTCTATATAACACCCATCCATAAGAAAGGACCTAAAAACCAAATTGAAAACTACAGACCCATATCCAAACTTTGTCTTTTTGCTAAGGCGCTTTGTTCATTCCTACAACTAAAACTAAATATACATAGACAAAATTCATTATTTTCCAGAGCCTGGAAATTGGTTAATATTGTTAGTCAAAAAAATAACATATATATCTTTCATACTAATTCTTCAAAAATTAAAAAAGCGATGAGCCGACATTTTTTTAGTAATGAACTCTAATTAAAAAAAAAATTTAAACCTTTTTCTAAAAAAAGCACCATATATCTATTTATACTCATAAGCTTTTTCTGCTCTTCTCTTATATCTATGTTATTTTTTTATATCTGCTGGCATTTGTATATTGTATATCTATGTACATTCTTTAATTCTTTCGACTAATTTATTCTACTCTATCACCTATCTGCGAAAACTTGTAAATGGCTTTCCTTTTACTGCTCAACATAACATAAATATTGTAATAGCTGTAAGTTTTCCTAAGAAATAAATAAATAAATTCACTCAGTGTATCTATACGAAAACCACTACCGCCACAACAGCTGAGCATAAAGCGCTTTATAAACTTCAAACAAGCCTTTCTCCTGATTCACTATAAAGAACAGTTCTAAGAAACGTATTATCCAACACTCGGGTTAAAGGGCTGACAATAGGGTAAGGGCTAATTACAGGGGACCTACCCTCTGTGAGGCCGCCGCGCCGCGCCGCTAGAGGCCAAGGGGCCAGGGTATGACTAACGTGTCTACAGCTGGGTCTAGTCTATTGACTATTGCCGCCGCCGACTATTGCGCCGCTCGCCGATCTACACGCGACTGACGGGCGCACTGAAAATCGGAGGACGTAGGAAGTACCTGGTACTTGCTACGCCGTACTCTGAGTGCGACCCTTTTCTGGCATGCTGGTAGCTGCAACTCCGAATACAATTTATAATTGTTGATATAGTAATAGATATACCACTGTTTTTTAACATTGTTGCAGTGCCTATGTCGGATTAAATGTTTCTTTCTTTCTTTCTTTCTATTCTTTATTAATAGACCACGCAAATGAGGGTGCAGTATTTTTAGAAATCAGGCATAGTCTACACACAGATAGATTAAGGTACTAATTTTTGGCAATCAATCGTTTCGTGGTGTGAACTAAATCGATTTCGAAACCTTTTTAAAATTCAATAATTTTCAAAACTTATTAAGTTGCCAAAACTCACAAGTTCATTGATTAAAAGTTATCAGATGCCATGAAGAGCCCAACCCCTAACAACAGCTAATTCGACTATCTTAACTTTACAAATACTCAAAAAATTATAATTATCTTGATAGACTCCGAAATAAATAGGCAGGTTTTTCAAAACACTTGTTTAAGTTATCCCAAAAAATCAACTTAGATATAAGTCACCGAAATAATGAACCACATTTACTAATTAACTACAGTTCGTACAACCAGCTGTCGTAGACGTCAAACACAAATAGGGTTTTGTAATTAAAAGCATTAATGAAAAGCCAGAGGTAGATACGTCAAAATCAGCCGCGAGTTCGATCATCCACCACACACACACACACACACACACACACACACATACCGACATGTCAGTGTGACTGACAGTCTGGCAGTCCATAGCGCAGTTATCAAAGGGCTGCGGGCGACGGTCGTACCACCCGCGATCGGTGGTAGCGACTTATACAAAAAAGGTCGCACTGAAAACGAGTAGCCGTGGTTCGCCTCGGCATGATGCTGAGTGCGTACCTTTTCTGTACAGCACTGCTGCACCAGATTATGTCAATTTGTATAACGTATTTACTGTTTTTTATTGCATTTTGTAGCCTGTTGCATTATGCTTTACGAAATAAATAATTTATTTATTTCTTTCTTTCTTTCTTCCTAATATTTAAATATTTTATGTAACTAACGAAAAAACGAGCTGATGATCCAACTGATGGTAAGTGAGCACCGTCGTCCAGAAATCAACGACACCAAAGGCATTCCTGATGCGTTGCCAGACAAGAAAGGAAGAAAGAAAAAAATATTTTAGTTTCTTAGTAGGGACGCAATAAATTCTGAAAGATAAAACCCAAAAACCTGTGTAACTTTTATAATAATGTCGACTTAATTTGACGATTTTCGTAATTTTTGGACAGATCCTAAGAAGCAGACCAGGTCGGTAGAGCCAGCATTCCGTATGGTGCATGTGCTGACAGATCAGGCCTGTCAGAGGCAGTGGGTTAGGTTAGTGTAGTTTGTAGTGTACTAACATTACATTATAAGTAAGTATATGTACTTACTAACAACATGATAAAATATGATCCAAGGTTCGTCGATATAAATTATTTTTAATTACTTTTTTATTTATTATCTTAACACAGTTCCTCGCTTACTCGCGGGTGGTGGCGAGCAACCCTCGTCATCGCCATCGCTGCGACCCCTGCTCCACGGTCCACACCCCATCCCCCATCCAGCCCATCGGCCCTTAGTAATTAATTATTGACGGATTTATACGTGCTATTGTACAAAGATAATAAATGTAATGTCACGTCCGTATGTCTCTTTGTTGCACAAAATAAATTATAACTCTTAAAAATCACAATGGATTATCTTTACTCGATTTATTTAAGAGAATAGAAGTCACAAGTTCTGGATGGTGATACAATTTTGATGGTGAATTATATGTTTCGTCCGAGGTCACCACTTCAGTCTAAGTTGATCTCTGCAACGAGCAATTCGGCGCGCTCTGATTTGCATTTAACTACATTTTTGTAGCAGAAAAAGGAAATATAAAAAAGTCTACAAAATATTTTCAACAAGAAGCTTTTACCATATTTCATAAGCTATGAAGAAATACAATATTTTGTAACTAGTAGGTAATTATACCTAGTACCTATATGGCTTCGGTTTAAAACTTGTGAAAAAAGTTTTTACATCTTCACTGAAATTATTATTATGTAAGTTAGGTATACAATACAACGTTATCATAGTTTCAAATTGCTTAATTATAAGTGTCTATAATATAATGTGGAACTTTCGAACCGTCAATGAAATTTTCCTCGAGTTTTGGTTCATTTCGTCAGTTTATCCGAGGTCTATTACAACACTAATAAAATTGATGACATGAGTATTCTTGAATGCAGGAACTATTATGAGCTTTTTACACATTACTTTTCAAGAACTGGCAAGTTCTGAGCCTTCTTAATTCAGAACACCTGTTGTCTACTGCAAGTCGACACTCCATCTTGGTAGAGATATCGTGTGCTTCTTTACCAACGACGCCGACGTCGTCCGATGCAAGGATCTAAATATCTTTCTCAATTGATGTCAATAAGTCCACTAAACACCTGGTGGTAAGTTGTCACCACCGATGTATAGCCGGCTAACAGGAGACAACCGGCTAAAAGGAACAAGAGAGGAGGAATAAACTTGAATAAAGTACTGGTTCTCAAGCTCTCAACTAAAACGCGACGAATGTTATTTATCGGCTTTTTGGATACAATGTGATGGGCCCATCGCCGCTAGTCAAATTGTACAATGTACAATGTACATGCTAATTAATATCACTTACATTTGTTCGTTTTTGTTATTCCGTTGTTATAGGATGGGTTTCAGTTAAATATAATAGAAGAATAGACTATAACGTTTATTAGGAGAGTTATTTATAATTCTACCTGTGACTTTCTGACTAACGGCGTAATGAACAAGTGTTTGATATGCAGGATATCGAATGCAAATCGAGAATATGAACTAGGTACTATGTTAAACAATTATGTTAATTATTAATGAATTGATTTTTATTGAATGTTAAATTCTCAAAGGTATCATTGAGTCGAGTGAAACAAAGTCCCATTCGCAATACATAATACTATTATAGGAAGTAGGAAGCGGGGGGAAGGGACAGGTCCGAATGGAAAATAACAAGTGGATATTTACGCACTGAAAAACCCCTTAATTACAAAGCGGACGCTGCAATGACAGCCGCCCCCGTCCCTCGCCCCTCGCCCCTCGCCCCCGCCGCCCCGCGCCCATCTATAAACTATAGACAGAATCAGATGCACCCCTAAATTAGAGATAGGTACCGGTCAGGCTTCAAACGAACTTCCCTCGCACCTCGGAGCCCCAATATAGATTTATGATAACACACATCCACGGTAACAAGGGGGCGCACATGCGCACTCTGTGCCCATCCCCCTCCCCCTCCCCGTGGGGGTGAAGTAATAATAATAGTGATTTCCTCTGCCCATCCGGAGGCGAGGGAAGGGGCGCTACGATTTGACGATCATGTATTTGATGTTCTATCTTATAATAAATCGAATGACAGATTTGTTGTTTTTCACCTTTCGAATTGTAAATGAGATAGAGCCTCATGGATTTGATTTCATTGGGGTTTATTTAGGAGGAATAATATCAAGGACATTTTAGGAGTATTGAATATTATAGAAGGCAATGGAAACTGATAGAAAGAGATGGAAGATGTTAGTGATTTATAGTGGCGTTGTAATGTATCTAGGTGTGGGTAGTGGGTAATTGGAGCTCTCGCAACGACGCACACAGCATAATTTATAACTTGTTCTTTATTTTACTACGTGCTAGCTATGTCCTGTTGGTAACGTTTTAATGTTTAATACTTACTTGTATCATGTTTTGATACTCTTAGTCATAAGCCAGTTCTTTTTTTCTTCTCATCGTTAGCAATGCATCGGTGGATCCTTTGTTATTACAAACGCCGTCCGTGGGATGCGGCGGCCAGCTCTCTACTCACCAGCTACCATCAGTTCAAACTCATATGACCGTTTGTCAGCTATTTATACAAAAATATTTTAAATGTATGTACTCAAACTCCATCCATACTTGAGTCCAACCTAAAGTCACTGGTCGTGGTGCAGCCTGGTCAACGATGGTCGAGGCTTGGCTCTGTGGGCGCTACTTAGCCCCAATCCCAATAATAGCAGTGAAAGCGCTTATAGCCGAGAGAATTAAAAGCTACTGAGCAAAGCAATAAAACTGCGAACCTCTCCGCTAAAATTCAGTGAAGCGTGGTGCAGGATCGGCCTTGCATCCTGCTTGAATCAACGATAGAATGGTATGGTGCAAAAATCAGGTTGCAATAACAAGCGTATCACCACTCTCTGGGCTCGTGGAACCTGGGGCCCGCCTCTACGCAAGCAGGGTCTCTGCCTAGCCTATGGGAATATACCTGCCTTATAAACTCACCTTTTCATACTTATGCGAGAACAAGTGTCCAAGAACTCATCTGAACGCACCGATGTGATGGTGGCTAGTGTGGTGGTGGTACTACGGGGTACCTACATGGAATAAAGATTAACTTTCTAACTTGATACCTTCATGAATAAAAGTTCACGCTCAACGTCATAAACGAACAAACGACTTCACTCAGACCCTTCTAGTAACTACATAAAAAGGTAAGTAATCGTGAGTACCCGCTGCATGTAAAATGTTCAGTGTCGGCGATGGTATACGTTTAAAAGCATGTTATATAAAAAGAGTTGACTGATAGATAATACATAATACCATGTATTAAGTCCGCCCATTATGTGATACAATAAAGAGCAAATAAATTAAGTAACTGTATATACAAAAGGCAAAAGTGATTGACTGATGTATCAACGCACAGGCAACCCTTAGGGCTAGAAACTTCAAATTTCGCACACGTCTTCCTCTTATGACGTAGGCATCCACTAAGGAAGGATTTTTCAAAATTCAACCCCCAAGGGGGTAAACAGGGAATAAGTATGAAAAGTATAATTTCCGCGTGCGAAGCTGTATCTCCTATTTTTGACGTGTACCTAAAATTTTTGAAATAGGATGATTAAAATTCTGCGAAATGTAACTAAAGACGTTTGGATTCGTTGCAGTGCCCATCGCTATTTCTCATTCACGACATCAAAGTCAAAGTCAAAGTCAAAGTCAAAATATTTTATTCATATAGGTATCACTGATACACTTATGCACGTCATCACGACCAAATCTTACTATTATAATAATATTTGTTGAGTGGAGAAGAGTTAGCAAGGTCTACAGGCTTCTGCACCAAAACTTGGTGATTTACAGCTGAGAGTAGGATAGACGACATCACTGCAATCAGTCACCAAGCTAGACTTTACAATAGCCCTCCTGCGGGGCCCAGATTCCCGATTTAATTGTAGTCTTTCGATATCAATCAGTTCGCTACTAACCACTGACCAAGCACTTGGAGGTAGCGCCGGCTGTCGTCACCCATGTACCAGGACATCAGCAACACCAAAGACATGACTGACGTGTTGCCGGCGAAGGTGTCAAAGAAAGAAACAAAATTGGCTTACCTTAGGATATTTATAAGAGTAGATAAATAAAAGCATTAATAAACATTTCTTACTTACTATCTATTTTAGAGTTTAAATTGCAAACCTTAATTCATTATATTTTTATTCGTCCAAGAGAGTGACGTCACCGGCAACATCTGTAAGTGACAAACAAAATTGGCAACACATTTGTTTTCCCCAAATGTTATTCCTGATACACTTTGCGCCTTGAGCTCACGCACCCCGCGCCATAGTCGGTAGTCCCCATGCCCCATACGATAACACGCACCCCCGAGTTCCTAATTCACGGGTCAGTCAACCTCGAGCCGAGGTCGATGACCCCACTATCTGTTCATCTCCGAGTTACATTATTGCAAAGATTAACGATAACTTTCCCGCTCGCACTGTCGTCATCTGTCATTAATCCTGCTCGTCACAAGCTCACGGCTAGGTTTCCCCAAGTAGGGTACGATGTTTCCATTCAATGGTAATATTGGTGCTGTCAAGTCAACTAGTAATACTTCTAATAGTTTTTTTCATGGAAATAGCTGGCAAACGAGCCGACGATCCACCTGATGGTAAGTGGCTATCGTCGCCCATGAACATCAGCAACACCAAAGGCATCACTGATGCGTTGCCGGCCAAGAAAGAGAGAAGAAAAAGAAAGAAAGAACTGGCTCTCAGTCCCCCAGCCGGAACTCAACGAGTCATTTGGCGGTTGACTCATGCTCAAGGGTGGTAGCTATCCAGACGAACCCCCTGAAGAAACAATAATAGCAATAACGATATTAATTAACAATTAAAATCAATGCAATCAATACAATCCCTGGAGGGGCCCTACCACCAGCGGGCCGGATTTAGTCGCCTTTTACGACACCCTTTCGGCGTGGGATTGGGGTTAGTATTCTAAGCCGCACCAATACGGCTAAATACGGTCTTTAATTATGCTTTTGGAGCAATGACTTTAAGTTTGACTTGCCTTTCTTGTGTGTAAAGTCTACACCGTTACACCGTCTACCGTTCGTTTTTATCCTTGAATTAGTATAAAATTAAGATTAAATATATTTTTTATAAGTAGGTTGGTTACCAACTTTATTGGCCATTCATTTCAATTTACAAAAATAATATGACCAGGGGAGTATAAAGCCGTAAACGGCAGTCACCGCACCTGACACAAATATTACCTCGTTAATGAGTAGTTTTTGCAAGTTTCCCAGCCCAGCCCTTCGCCCCAACACACCAGGTACGTGTTGCCATGGAGCCCCCTCGCCACGTGCGGCGCCGCGGCGCGGCGGCGGGGCGCTAATAGATTCAGTCCGACGTGCACTAGGGCCGGCCTGGGGTACCGCGGGGTCCGTCACACCGTGACTGACACGCAACGCAACTACTACGGTCAAGTGTGAGTTGGACGTCCACGGTCCGCTGAGCTGATGTATACAATTTAAAAAAACCGGCCAAGTTAGGCCCCGCGCTATGTACCTACTTAGCTATAAGTGCAGAAAGGGTCACATTGTATAGCTTTGCTTACGTAGTTGTAAATTGATCGATTAAAATTATTGCTTATTAATCTGCAGACCCTTAGCCGTGATAGTTTTCCTTATAAGTTCATCATGTTCAACTGTTTAGTTTGCAGCGACACACTGGACAATATTTTCCAAACGGACCCCTGAATGGAACAATGGTCTTGGATAGGGTCATCCAAGAACTTTATATTGTAGGTAACCCTATCCAACTTTATATAAATAAAGTTCTTGGGGTAACCCAATAATGAACCCTGTTCAACGATACCCCACATGGGGTAAGTACCTACACGAGGAAAAAATCATCCCCAGATCCCCACGTTACCTGTGTACCTACTGTGTAGGAGAGGTACCCTTAAAGAGAAATGATTTTTTATGATTTTATTCAACCACTTTGTAGTTGTGCGACAAATTATCGCAACTCAGTGACAAAACATTCCGTATTCATTTGTGAATAGCCAGCATAACGCATTTAACTAGTGGGAACAAATCGTCAGTTCTTCACATTATACTCATCTTGACTGTTAGGATCAAACATAGCTATCATTTTTTCACCAGACACATACGTAATGGCCGCGATTTAATACAAAATTTTTCAACCATCTTCCCCACTTTTTCATACAAAATCTATTCGAGCAATAGATCTGCATCAAATTCGCTTTGATTTAAAAGCGCATTTCTATAGATGAGTTAACAACTTAATATTACCGACACTAGTACTAGCGGTTGAAGATGACTGAGATTTTTTTGCATCCTGTGAAAATACTATGTTATCCTTTTTGGCTATTGATCTCCTCATCCTAGGTCTATAATGTCATCTACTTGTGATTGATAAATATAAGAAATATTCTGTGTGGAATTTTACGTTCTTAATAATTGTTTCTTCAAAATTCAAATACAACTGAAAAATAACGCAGTGTATAAGTAATCTGTATATTCCTTCTGACAATCCAATGTATTTTCTCTATCAGACGTCACACGCAGGCGTTAGTGCCTTGCAGCGCCATCTCGCGCGCCAAACTCACACTTCAGCTAGGGTAAGTTTTTTTTAAATAAAATATAACTCATTATACTCAAAACAATAAAGCGTCCACTTGGTGAAAGGATTTTTGGTATCGGTCCAGTAGATTTTAGGGTTCCGTGGTCAAAACCCTTATAGTTTCGTCATGTTCATTCATCCATCCATAGTGCCAAGACTCTTAGCGCTAGAAAGATATACTTTGGCGTGGATATACACGTCAGAAATCATAAAATGGAACGTCAAGCCGGAATAAGCTTGTTGTTGAATATGTAAGTGTATGCGGACGGAAGTTGACGATGGCAGCACTATGCAAATTGTCTACTGCCATTTGAGTACACTCGGTAGCGAGGGTAACCGAGAATAGCTATTGCCTTGCCAGCCACCATCGGACCTCTATACAGACTCCGAGCTGAGCAGACGCCTAGAGTAGAACGTCATCACTCTTTAAACAGCCTTCGAGTTGAGCGGAACGCAATTTAACTACATATTAATATCATGATTATTATCATGGCCAGGAGCACCCCAAACCAAACACACTCGAAGGGATACAAAGGTTTTCTATTCACGTATACAATATATTTTTAACACAAAATGAAAGTAGTATAAATGTGAAAATGCGTTTATTTCAATAATAACTAGGAGACGGTGTGGTTGCCCACCTCGCAGTAGAACTCGCCGCTGCCTGCAACAATATACAATGTTACTCGTTACTATTGTACTTACATTTTATTTATTTATTTATTTATTTATTAAGGTTCACCAACAGTTTCTACATGAAAACAATGTGTAGGTACAAAACAAAATGTCTTATGCTACATGCGAAACCAATGACAGGTAAACACAGCTTTCACCAAAACAAAGTATGAAGTGTGGGTAACAATACTTTAAATCTTCGAGTAGGTTAAAACAAATATAAGAAAAAGAACGCGGTCTTTAGAAAATCGACTAATTAATGTAGTGAATCATTATTAACTAAGCTTTTATAGTTTTAGTTGGTTTAACAAATCAGAGATCATTAATATCGGTACAGCCGTTCTTAGCCTCTCCTCCCTGTAACTCTCCTCCGTCTTCCTTACATTTACATTTAGCTTACTTACATAATATTATTATCACAATTCTTAAGCAATAATCTAAAGCATATTGTATAAAAATACCTATTACAGTTAATTTTTCTAACTATAAACTACCTATGAATTTTATTAAGTTACATAAATATTCATGATTTCAAATCCCAAACTAACAAAGTTGATTTGTATAAAAATGACTTCCAACACCCATTTCAACCCTTTAGGGATGAATTTCCAAAAATCCGCTAGCCCAAAACCTTCCTCGACAAATGAACCATCTAACCAAGAAACAATTTTTCAATTAAATCCAAAAAAAAAAAAAGCTTTATATTATATTAGTTAGATAATTCGCTTATTACATTATTCAACCAAACAAACAAACTCTTTAACTTTATAATATTAGTTCAGATAATACGTTTATTGTCAGAATTTTTTTCATTGAGATGAAGATGCATTTCGCTGGCAGATGAACTTAATAAGAGAACGGAATTTATAAATGCTGGTATTGTTAATATCCAATTCCTCAAACCTATTGTATAGCCTGCTGAGGCGATGTATTGGTGAATTTGAGCCTAAAACTGTTCTCCTTAACGGAGGAACCAAAGGAGTAATTTTGCGACGAGGATACTGATATGGCACTCTGAAGTTTATAATTTGTAAGAGTTGTGGGCAATCAAGGTTGCCTCTTAAAAGTTTATAAAGAAACATTAGGTCAGTTTGATCCCTACGATCCTCTAGAGAGGCAACCCTAAACTCTCTTAGTCTCTCCTTGTAGGATACCGATTTCCTTGCAAAAGTAGTTCCACGAGCTATGTGCCATAGGAATCTTTTTTGGATACGCTCCATTCTTAAAATATGGACTGAAAAATGAGGACGCCAAACAGTGCTACAATATTCAAGTATGCTGCGAACTAGTGAGTAGTAGAGAGTTTTTTTTGTTACAAGGCTTTTAAATACTTTTCCTTGACGTATGACAAATCCAAGCATGTTTGAAGCTTTTTTGATAATATAGTTCATGTGTGGAACAAATGTTAGTTTACGATCAACTATTACACCTAGATCTCGGATTGTTTCGACTTCTTGGACTGGGTCTTGTGAAATGCGATACGAAGTAGCAATAAAATTTATTTTTCTTGTAATTTTTATATGAAAACATTTTTTGGCATTTAATATCATTTTATTGTATTGGCACCAATCAGTTAATCTATTTATATCATCTTGTAATAGATTCGCGTCATCAATTGATTCTATACATCTAGCTAATTTGAGATCGTCAGCGTAAAGGAAGGGTGTCGAATAATGAAAGCAATTAGTAATATCATTTACGAATATATTGAATAATACTGGTCCTAAATGTGAACCTTGCGGTACGCCAGATTTTATATCCCTAAGTCCTGAGTCAAATCCGCCTAAAACTACATAAAATGATCGTCCAGTTACGTAAGATTGCAGCCATTTTAAGAAGTGCCCATGGAAACCATATTTCGATAGTTTACATATTAACAATTGATGTGAAACGCGATCGAATGCTTTCGAAAAGTCGGTATATAAAACGTCTACTTGCTTCTTTGAGTCGACAGCATCGCTCAGGAACTCGAGAAAAGATACCAGATTAGTATTTGTTGAACGTGATGCAATGAAACCATGTTGGTGGATAGAGAAATGCTGCTTCATATGTGACTGTATAAGAGGACAGATAAGAGATTCAAAAATTTTTGCAAACGTCGACAATATAGAAATAGGTCTATAGTTAGAGACTAGACATTCATCCCCATCTTTGAATAGCGGAATAACTTTAGCTGATTTCCAACATTGAGGAAAGTACATTCTTTTAATCGGTATTAAATATTTCATTTATAATTTATTGTTTTATAAATTACAAAACGTGCTATTGAGGATATGCAGTAATTTTGCCAAAGAATTCAATACTTTAAAAAAATATAATTATATCTTGTGCAGGAAGTAGTAAATCCATAATCCATGAAAATTGAAAATGACCAATTTAATGGTCTGAATAACTGGACAATGTTAGTGCACATCCTCAGGAACACGTTGTATTATACATGTTGACCAATTTTATACATTTTATACATTTGGCCACCGACGAAGCTAATCGAACGTAAGTGCCATCTGGTGTTCGCTGCAGTAAACATCGACCCCAATACACATTCTTCAGGAGTCCAAGTTATTTGATCACATTACATCCCTCGTACGAGTACTCCTTGACTTGAGTCGTCCTTGTGCCGGGCACGTTGTTACATACCGGCGCACTAAGTCCGCAGACACGTATGTACATTGGTGTGTCTTAAGTCCGGTTTATACGTATTAAGTAGTTAAGTAGATTTCTAAATTTTAGCTTTAGTGCGAATCCAAACGTAATAATAATTTTGTGAAGCACTTTAGTTCATACAATTCTTCACAACCTACTTAATTACTTATGCATTTTAATAAAGGAGAATGCCCATTTCGTATGGAGAAATGTACTGACTTTAACATTTTTGTGTCTTGATAAAAATACCTTTATTTGATTATGTTATCTTAATAAATTACACATACTAACTTTAGTCAATATTAATAGTAGGAAATACGAGATTTTCAATAAAATTAGTTTGTATTTAGGTTATAGGTAAACTCACAGTAATATGTAGTAATATGGACTCTATGCCGGCGTAAAGTCGATTGCGTATGTAATGTCGATCTTTTAAGTTTCAAATTCATTTGACAGTCCCCAAACACCATGTAGTTTGTAATGTATTATAATCACAGAGCACTATTACTCCTGGCTGAATATAATATTTTTTTCTAATTAATTTGACATTCCCCTTACGTCATCTAGTTTGATGTATCATAATCATAATGGAATCACCAAAACCATTGTCAAGTAGCAACTCAAGTCATAATAAGTAGTGCAATAAACATATCTACAGTGAGCTCGGTCACGTGTTTCTCCCGCTCCTGCACCTGCACTCACCATTACATTGGATGTATGAGTCGCGCGGTACATACATCAAAAGCAGTACATACTAAACACACTGTTACGGTATCAATTCCGTTAATCAATATCCTGGTGATATTTGTTAATCGACTTCAAAAAAAAGAGGAGGTATTCAATTCGAATGTATTTTTTTATGTTTGTTACTCCAGCAGTCTAATTCACGTAATTTAACAAGTTCGATTGCAGTGCAGTTGCAGTTACGTTCCGATCAAAATGACACTTTCCGTATTCTCTTGCGCTGTCAAACACGCTCACGTCACGCGAGCGCTTGTAAAAACGCTCACGTCACAAAAAGGTATTCTGTTGATGCGTGTCAAGATTTTTTTTACTAATTTCATTATGACTTACGAGGCAAAGTGAAGACCTTCATTCTGCCATATTGAAATAACATTTGACGTTTTTTATGAACTGAAGCACACATTTTTACTTTTTTTTATAAGAAATATCATTAAAATCCTTATTGGGATAATAAGTAAATATTCTTCAACGTTTTTTAATGGAAACATAATAAATTGTATTTGATTAATGAATAATTTTATTTGTTTTCTCATATGACAACACAAACACAGAGTACTAAATAGTCGAAGAAAAGTTTGGCAGGCGCGCAGGATGCGTGGCAGTTGACGCGCAGTTCTAAAATTACGAGAATACGGTTTAGACGCTAAACTTCAACATGATTGCAGCGTCACCGCAACTTCATTGCAGCGTCACTGCAACTTAATCGATGCGTGTTAAAGTTACGTGAATTGAAGTGCAGAACTTTTGACTAGCTGAACCGATTTTGATGATTCTTTTTTTAATCGAAAGCTGGTGCTTGTCTGTGGAGCGAGATCTGACGAGTAGTTTTTGAGTTATCCCTAATGTTGAAGTCGGTGTTTTTGTAAAGAATTATAAAAATAAATAATAACAATACCTTTGTGTGTGTCGAGATGGCGGCGCAGGTCCTTGATGGCGCCGAACTGCTGCTGGCAGAGGCGGCAGCGGTACAGGTACGGCAGCAGCTGGAACACACCGCACTTCGTTACCGACATACCGACATACCGAGCGCCGGTATATCTACACCGATACCTTCCACATCCACCATATACCACCAATATCTATGCTTGGCTTTAACCCATTAATGGCCCACTACTGGGCACGGGTCTCTCCCCTTGAGGAGGACTAGAGCATACTCAACCACGCTGCTCCAGTGTGGATTGGTGGAATGGTTAGTGGCCAACCCGAGTGTCGGAAGTTTTCATGCCGCCCGAGGGCCTCCGACATGGCTTAACAACTGTCTTACGATAACAACCGGGACCGACGGCTTTACGTGCCCTCCGAAGCACGTATTAGAGGATAATCTTTGTGTGTGTAATATATGTTTGTTCCTTTTTAGGGTTCCGAAATAAAATCGAAACGCTTATAGTTTCGTTATGTCCGTCCGTCGGTCCGTCCGTTCAAAGCGCCGAGATCTTTAGTGCTAGAAAGTTGATATTATGGGACTTCTAAGACCATTTTTGGATTAAAGGGTTCGTTTGCAAAATATTTGGCTTTAAAGTGCTAATTTTGGTTTAGAGTCAAGTGTCCCCCCCTGCCGGCTAAACGATTGGAGTTGGTCAAGTCAAAAATTCTCAAAAATAAGTTATAATTATGATGAATTTACAAAGAAACCTATCACGGCTATGTTAGCATAAGTAGTTAATGAGTAATAGTCGATAAAATTACCACTTCGGAACCCTACATTGCGCGTGGCCTGACACGCACTTGCCCGGTTTTTTGCCCCCGTTTGCCCGGGGATGGAACTTAGGATACAATTATCCTAAGTTCCATCCCCTAAATTACTCTTGAATGATTTTCCAAAAAAAAATGTGTTAAAATTATTTTTTGTTATTTTTGTTAATAACTATAAACTTAAATAAAAATTTCATATTTGTAACTCTAAAACTGACGAAGTTGGTTTGTATGAAAGTGACTTCAAACCCCTATTTTAACCTCTAAGGGGATGAATTTCCAAAAATCCAGTAGCCTATAGCCTTCATCGATAAATGGACTATCAAACACAAAAATAATTTTTCAATTCCAACTAGTAGTTCCTGAGATTAGCGCGTTCAACCAAACAAACAAACAAACTTTAGCTTTATAATATCAGTATAGATTAGATGCAATTTTTATTGTTATTAACAATGATATCAAACTATAGATACGTTATACCCTTACAAATCAACCAAAAAATCTGTTCCCACCGAGCTACAACACACACACGTTTATCTTTTGTTTCACTACACCGATTACTATTACATTGGTAAATTGTGTAAAAGGGATGGCACTAACTAAAACCATAATAGTGAAAAAGACAGCTAGACGGCCTCACTCAGAGGCACCTATCAACTGTCTAAATTGAAATCGTTACACTTGTGTAAATTCGACTGACATAATTTCAGCGCCATCTTGGCATATCTTGTATATAATATCATTGGTTACTAACAAAATGTGGATCTCTGTAGTGTAAACCGAAGGACAAACAAGCGTCATCTGACCTTGGCGAGCGCGTCGCAGATGTCGCGGCGGTGTCGCCTGACGTCGGCGGCGGCGTGCGAGCGGACGTGCGCCACCAGCGCGCCCGCCCCGACGCACGCGCGCGCGCACAGCGGACACGCGGCCGGCGCGGGCTCTGCACACACACCACACTCACACACTCACGTCACCGTACAGTGGCAATTAAGTTAGGGCCGGTCTCCACTAAAGCGGCGAAGATCGAATGTACGGAGAGATGTGGAAGTTTTGGATAAGGTGATTCAGGTATTGCTGATGTCCATGGGCGATGGCTACTACTTACTATCTGGTGCTATATCATAAAAAAACCTTTTCCAGTTGTACTCAGCTGAGTAATGGGCAAGCTTATAGCTCAGATGTATAATGTTAACAATCCCTGATGAGAGCCTTCTACCTCAAAGTAAGTGAAGGCAATGCATGTATAACAGTGTTAAACAAAAGGCGGTCTTATCGCTCACCTAGCGATCTCTTCCAGACAACCTTGCAGTAAACTACGTTAGTTAGTACAAGGACGTGGGTGAGGGTGTACACGAACGAACATGATAACTGTCTGTAACTGAGTAGGAATGTATTGTGGCTAGGGCATGCAATTATCCGCTCAATTTAGGTATCCGGATATTTCGAATATTTCCTAATCACTATCCGGATATATCCGGATAATACGAATAATTCGGATAATACTTTTAGAACGTAAAATATAAATAATTTGTGAATACAATGAATATTTTTATTACAAAAACCCGTTCAAAATTAAATTCAGTACCCAATAGTCTTTGGGAGATGTTTCAGCGCGCTGCTAAGCTTAATGAGCTTCATCCTAGAGTCGCATTTGATAATGGGCAATGTTCTTAGAGTAATCTCTATATTTTTTCACTACATCACATCGAGCTAGTACCGTTTTCTCCTGAAAGCTAACGCACACCAAGGTGTTCGACCTGGGTGATTGCATCACGGCGCGGTGAACCCTCAAGGAAGAAACCTTGTAGCGGGAACCTTATCACTCCTCCCGTGATGACAACTGCACTGATGTGTCCTTAAAAAGTGGAGCCCGTTAATGTTAGCTACATTACCGACGACTGCATCAAGACAGATTTTTTACTTAGTATTCCGTCATCCATGCTTTGCAATATCTATGCTGAGTATTGCTGAGTATACCATGCGAAAAGCCTTTGTCGTTGGTTTAAAGATCATTAACCTGAGATACGCAGATGATACCACTGTTTTTATATCAACAAAGGCAGAGCTTGCTCATCTTTTCTGCAGAGTAGAGCAAGAGGGTGAACTCGTCGTAAGTGAATATCAACATCAAAATAATGCTTATTGGCAGAACTAGTCAGCTCCCTAATATTGAAGAACTTGCGGACGTTGAATTTGTCAACGAGTTTGTGTATTTTGGAGTGGTATTATCAATTCAAGAAGGATATGAGAAAGAAATCCAGATAAAAGCAAGAAACAAATAGCCAAAAATGTTATGTGCAAATTAATCTGCTTATGGCAAGATTGAGAGATTTCTGTCACTAAGACTGGTTCAAGACATTATTTTTCTAGATATTTTATATGCCAAGGAATCTTGGTTGATTAGGGAAAAAGATTGAATGAAAATAAATCCTTTTGAGAGGTGATGTTGAATCAGGAAGCGTTGTATACCATGGGCCGTTAAGATTGCCTTTATTGGCTCAGCTTATTATCGAAACTACTCTCACAAAGATATTTTATAAAGAAATCCTTGGGTGTTTTGGTCACATTTTAACCAGATGGACTTGAGAAATTTACTGTAGTGGGCAAGGTCCAAGGCAAAAGACCCCGCGAAAGATATCATAGCTGTTGATCAAACCTCGTATACGCACTCATTGGTCTTTCCGTAACAACCGTTCTGAGAAGGATCACCAGGAGTTAATCACCAGGGAAAGAAAAGGGAGTTGATAAGAACAGTGTAGGACAAAAGCAAAGTATAAAAACCACCACCACCAACCACCACCAAAGTATAATACCACCGGGAGTCCCGGAAGCGCGTCTCACTTCGCGAATAAGTGAATTAGTTTTTAAGTCTATATTTTTGTATGTATGTTAGTCTGTAAGGTATTTATGTTATGGGCCTCGATGCCTGAAATAAAGATTAATTATTATTATTATTATTATAAATTTTAAAGCAATAGTGGCTTTGAGATTTATTTCTGCCCCCAGTAGTTACAACGCTGTTCCTGTCACAAGCTTAGGATACTTATATAGTAGGGGTTCGAAGTCCAGCCAGGGCGCACCAGTGAGATTACTGCTACCACTTCGTGAACTTTAAAAATTCTACCTTGGGATTGTGCACTAAGGCTTCTAAATTTGTATAGCAGCCCAAGTGCACAGTCGCTGTACGCTGTACTACAACAAGTGCCTCTAACAATGCCTTCTCACTTTGCCATCGACTTGAGCGTAACACGACGTGCGAGATATAGGCATTCAATTTCTGTAGTCTATTGCCATAGAAAAGTCTGAAAGAAAGAAACCTAAGAGACTAAGAGGCTTTCAACCATCTGCCATCAATGAATACTGGTGTATTTTTTGCCATATCGCCAAATGTCATAATGCCATGGTGTCAATCTTGCGATGTAAGGCATCACCGGCAAAGTCAAGGGGACCAGACCGCGAGGCTGCAATCCGATACGCTCATCGGATCAAATCTACACCACTCTCGACAGCAGGATGCACGAGGCAGGGCACTGGAACCGTTGGTGCAAGATAGATTGGGATAAAGTGATCCGTGGAGGGGGTCACGACTCACGATCCTCAGCACTGAAGATATTGACGCAAGGATGAAGATTGCCATTGAACTGCTCGATTTCTGAGCTCAATTTTTAAGCTGTGCCGTACAATGAGCTTGTAGAGAGGCATGTAGATTCTCCAGAACCATTTCTCCTCTAGGGGCTAGACAGAGAACCGCGAGCGTGTGCTCGAACACACAAACCTTACTCTATTAAACAACATTATTACACAAACTTTACTCTATTAAATCCATCTTAGAACTGTTACTTTTATTGAAATTGTGAAAATAGCACATGGTTTGAACACTTGCATATATTGTGAAGAAATATCGAGCTGCCATTATTTGTACTTTTAAGTTGTCCTATAAAAATTATATCTATGCGGGTTCTTAAGTAATTTGTTTTTTTTTGGCATTTAGTAGTATTTACAATACATATATTGGCTTCAGCCCATTAATGGCCCATTACTGAGCACGGGTCTCTCCTCTTGAGGAGGCCTAGAGCATACTCCACCACGCCGCTCCAGTGCAGATTGGTGGAGTATAATATATTATTGGAGGCTAATAGAGTTATTTCATGATTATAAAGTTTAAAATATTATATCTTGGTGCTTTAAATATATTTAAATTAAAAAAAAAACATATAAAAAAAAATTAAAAATTACTATCCGTTTTATTCGAATTATCCGGATAGTAACAGCACCAATATCCGGATTCAAAATTCGGCGGATATCCGGATAATTTGAATATTCGGATATCCGGATAGTAAGCCCTAATTGTGGCGTGATGGCGTGCGGTGTAGTGGTGTGCCGGTATACCAATGATATTAAACTATAGATACGTTATGCCCTTACAAATCAACCAAAAAATATGTTCCCATCGAGCTACAACACACACACACGTTTATCTTTTGTTTCACTACACTAATCACTATTACATTGGTAAATTGTGTAAAAGGGATGGCACTACTAAAACCATAATAGTGAAAAAGACAGCAAGACGGCCTCACTCAGAGGCAGCTATCAACTGTCTGAATTAAAATCGCTACACTTGTCTAAATTCAACTGACATAATATCAGCGCCATCTTGGCATATTTTGTATATAATATCAGTGCGGTATACATACTATGGTCCCGGTGGTCCCGGCCCCGGTAGGAGGCCTGGTAGCAGCGCGCGCACGCCGCCGCGCTGGCCAGCTCGCGCAGGCAGCGCCGCTCCGTCTCCGGGACCGCCACTACCTCGCTGGTACACACACACACACACATAAAGTAATAATCATATAGGTATCACTGATACACTTATGCACGTCATATGTTTTTATTCTACCAGATTTCAGAAAGGTGCTTTGTCATGGGAGTCTGATTGTAACCAGCTAGAGTCTGTTTTTAAAAGCATTAATTGAAGTGGCCGAAACAATTTCTTTGGGTAATTTTTCCAAACCACCCTATTGTTCTATTCGACTTTGTTTAGTATCCTCTGTATATTGTGCTTAGTTTATCTCGGAGACAACTGCTTTTATAGAAAGAGTTAAGAACCTGTTCGATAGCATCATAATCGGACTATTCTTTTAAAAGTAACGATACCACAGACAAACAGTAAGACACAGATGGAGAGGTAAAACCCTCTTTTTGTGTTGGGGTTAAAAATAAATAACATACAAATACACATTATTTGTGTGCATGAAAGGTGGCAATGTGTGCATTGTTCAAGCACCTTTCTTTAAGGACTACTAGATCAGGTCTGTGGAAAAGTGGTTTCACAAACATATTTCACAAACGTCCAAATCATCCCAAAGGAGCATATAATGGGAGGGGATAAGGTCTACCCTATTTGGACATGTTCTATCTGTGTGCCAAGGTTCATCTTAATTCGTACAATAGTTAGCACATGATAGTTACCCAAACATCCAGACAATGTCATCAACTTTCTCATTTATGATATTAGTAGGATCATGGCAACCAATATGAACTATTAATTCCAGCCATGTTCCAGTGTAAATGTCAAATCCATGTTACCAAAGCAGTCATGTGACACTTTTTAGCCAATTCGTCCTTCAAAGTCCGATAAGTGAATTGCCGGGAACATAAATGGTTTCTTTAAATTTAATAGGCCTGCAGTGGAGTCAGTTGACGTCGAGACCTAAAACAGTTTATCAACCTATTTACCTCTCAAACATCTTGAAAACCATGGCCAAGGAATCTTGAGGCTTGTAGGCGACTAGGGTCTCCTCGCCCCCATACGTCTCCTTGGTGAGCAGCACCTCGTGTCGCTCGTACAGCCCCCGGCGCCGCTTGGCCTCCTCCAGCCGGTACGCGCGCAGGATCTTCTTCTCCCGGTACCGCGGCAGCACTGCCTGAACCACTTCCGCCTGGGTATCACCCTTCTTGCCTTCCACCACTATCTTGCTCCAGAACGTTGTTTCTGTCTTACCTGAAATCAATTTGTGATGTCTTGAGGCTACAAACTTATTTCAATGCTGTCAAAACTTGTAACAATAACATGTAACAGATGTGCCAAAATTGTCCTTAATGTGTCAGGCCGCATGTCATATGGCCGCAGGATCATGATGGCATTCTCTCAACCATTACTCAGTAAAGTGCACACCAAATAATATGGAAAGGAAGATTGGGTGTAATGATCATTGCTGAATCTACATCACCTCATCAACTTAATAATAATAATAATAATTTAGCCTTTTATTTACCGAACATTTTAACAGAATTTTACAACATAACATTCAAAGTGACTGAACATTTTTTTTATAAAAAAGAAAAAATTGAAACAAAAAATTAAACTACTACTTAAACTTTTTTTTTTTTTTAAAGAACTCATCAACTTACAATCAGGTATAATTATTATATTATGGGTTTATGATTATTATCATAACTATATCAGGATTATATATCTTTTATGGGTTGTTTATATTAATAATGGTATTATTATCATTTTGTGAAAGCCGCCTGGTTCGCTACCAACATCTTGCTCGAGTGGCTGCCAAACGACTCGTGCTACGGTTGGGTGCTTTGGTGCCAGTTCTTTCTCTGTGTTTTTTCTTAATAGATAATGCATTGGTGATGCCTTTGATGTTCATGGGCAACAGTGGCCACATACCACCAGCTTGTTTACTAGCCAACACTTTGACGTTAGTAAAAAGATAATTATGTATGAAAGAAAATGAAAAAGTAATGTTAGCTTAAGTAGGTAATTGAAACTAAAAGTGAAAACTACAGTCCGAAAGTAAAAATACTAGTGTAAAAACAATGTTTAACCTACCTGAAAACTTATTGAATAGATTTCTAATAACGATGGTCCGCTTGGAGGAGGAGACGGGGCCGTCGCGCGGGCGCAGCGGCGAGTCGCAGTTCTTGAAGTGCTGGAGGCACTGCTGGTTCCAGTGCGTGAGGCGGCGCGCGTCGCTCTCGTCGCGGACCAGCGCGCGCACCGGCAGGCACAGCGGGTCGTCGAAGTCCGGGATCTGGATCGTCATCTCTCGCCTGTTCACCTGAGCTCGCGGTAACGCTACCTTTCTCACTGGCGCCGCCGGTGGTGACTGAGATTGGTGGCTACTGCGACTGCTCTCGTACTTCCGAACGATGGAAGGTCGCGACTGGTGCCGCCGCCTGCGCTTCGAGTGCGGCGAATCTAACATCGGATCGTAGTCGGTATCATCGTCTTCCTTCTTCCGTTTCTTCGCTGAAACCTGCTTCTCCGAAGACGGTCGCGCGACCAGCAACGGCTCCGCCTTGGGCTTCTGGATGACGTGCGGAGGCGGCTCCTCCTCCTCTAGCGGTTCGATCTTTATCGACAGTTGCGAGTGCACCGACTGCACACATTGTTGAACTATTTCGGCGTCTTCATCTAGAAATTCAATATCGTCGTCACTCATACTTTTTAGCTATTAAAAGCCCTACTAAAACAAAATAAAATGACGATTCCAAATCAATTCTTGTATTTTGATTTCGACTTGGAGACGTCAGACGAAACGCGAACGAAACGAACGAACGAAACATTACGAGTTCGAAAGTCGACCGACTTGACACTTTGACTTGACAGTTTTGACATTGACAATATTGACATTTGAACTCAATGTTGCCGGACAAAAAACTGGATTACGGTTTTTTGTTAGTTTCATAGATATAGTTCTATATCTATGGTTAGTTTATATATCTATGGTCTATGACGGCTTGACGTGCGTGACGCCTTGACGGCAACAATTTGCTGTCAAATTATTTTGTTAACATGTCGGACAAGTTAGTTTTTCATATTTTTACAATATTTATGCATAAAATCTATAATTTTGTCACTGTAAATATTGTAGTGTTGCGATTTATGCTCCAATATATATGTTAAACATAACTTTAGTGCAAAATCGCGTGCCCAAATACCTAAATAACTCTTGAACACTAGTGTGGTAGGCGTGTTATGAACCTTTGTTTTCCTTGCAGTGAAGACTTGCTCGGCGATGATTTGGGTGACCACAGCCTCACAGACTACAACCTCGGCAATGAGGAGGAGGAGCAGCTCCTGGCCGACGACTACGACATGGCGTCTCAGAACGTGCCTACGTCGGTGGGGCCGTACAGAGACGCCGTAGAGCTGGGCTCCGCGGAGTACCCCGCTCGTACTATTGCTTATAATCAGGTTAGTTTATCAACTATTAGTCAATAATGATAATAATAAACACACACTCATACCCCCCAAGTAGTAGTCTTGTACCTGCTCAGTCATTTGAAAGAGCGCTTTATAGTCGTTAATTCCGGCTAAGGACTAGTACACTATAATCATTCTATTCGGTCATTGTTACCACTATAAATGAAGCATGTTTTTAATAAATTAATATACATTGAAAAACCTTTATTCAGCAGCCTATGCCGTTCCACACTGTGCACCCGACCAGCGTGCCGGAGACGGAGTGCATAGTCCCCAACATATCGGTGGAGGTGCCCAACCCGCCGCCGGACCACTCCACATACGCACCGTACAAGCCGCCCGTGTATGAACCAGAATTAGCCGTCGTACCAGCTGCTATAGTAAGTAGATTCTAAATGGACTGTTTGTTTTTAAATACCAATGATGTAGTGGTAATGTTGTTTTAAACTGTGTCTTTGCTATGCCTGAAGGTTGGATGTGAAAGTTGTAAGTTGATTAGTAAAGCACACCTTTTGATGTTAGAAGAGACCTTACTGATTCACCCTGGCAGAGTACAGGTGGTATACATTATTATAACAAGTATTTTACATATTATTCAATAAATAAGTTAGGTGCTTACTATACGTAGATATATCTAAAGAGTAAAATAAATTCTTAGGTTTGACTCTGTAATATTTTAAATATGAGTTTTTAATTCAAGAGCTCATAAGAGCTTAGCAGTTAACAAATTTAGTGTTATTTTATTTCACTAACACTAAAATACATCAAATTGCTTCTTAACATTTGCAATTCTGCATATACAACTAAAACTATTATGGTTTTATTGTATTGAGACTTCTAATGTACTTAAATGTGAGGCCTTGTGGACTTAGTTGAAATGACAAAATTTGTTCCAGCCCGCAGCCCCAATAGAATCTCCACAAATTGTACCTTCAGAGATGACAGAGACTATAACAAGTAAGTGTATAATAAATGGAACATCTACACTAAACTATAATGCAAAAAAATCAGGAATGCATGAGACAAAACACAAAATAGTATGTAGTCCACTCGATGTTGGCCTGGGACCTGAAGCCAATAAGGTGCTATTTGTCCGTTCCATGTCAGTTGCAAATGCTACTTTTAATGTTTCATTGAATTAGAGCCAGTTACTTTTAAAATGTACTTTATCACCTAAACACTATTTGTATAGTCAGTTTTTTAGTTGAGTTCTACTATTTCCATAAAAAGTAAACAATCTGGGCGATCAATCGAAGCATTCATAGCCCGGCTTGCGTCGATCCTTAGTGATCGAGAAAGTTAAGCAACAGCGGGCACGGTCGGTTCTACTTATTCTTGAGCGTTTCCGTACTTCGGAGGGCACGTAAAGCCGTCGGTCCTGGTTGTTATTGTAAGACAGTCGTTAAGCCATGTCGGAGGTCTTCAGGTGGCATTAAAACTTCTGGCACTCGGGTTGGCCACTAAACCACCAACCACCAATCCACACTGGAGCAGTGTGGTGGAGTATGCTCTAGGCCTCCTCAAGGGAGAGACCTGTGCTCAGTAGTGGGCCATTAATGGGTTGAAGCCAAGCCCAACAATCTCAGACAATCTATCTATACGTTTTTAGATAAAAATAAATATGTAATTCAATTTAATAATACATAATTCTAAATTTGATAAATTATAGAATAGTTAGGTTAGGTTAGTGAGTGAGATACCCACAAGGACGTAGTTTAGTACAGTACGGCCGAGTATCCTGGCGCGTCTGAACTTAGCGCAGAAGGCTGCGCAGTGCTCAGTACGCGGCGTATTTTCTCAGTCACACGTTAGCATGTTCGTATCGCTGTCTCTGTCTTACATTACGTCGGCCGTAGTGTACATAACTGACTACAGGGTGAGAGCATGCAGTGTAGACATGGGTCGGTACGCATTTTCGTAATACCATAACTATTTATAGGTACTGTCGCCGATAAAGGGTTTTAAAACTGTTTATTTTAATAACTATTTATTGAAATGTTAACTCGGTATATCCGGTATCATCGGTATTAGGTATTCTCGGTTATGTCGGTATTAAGGATAAAGGGTTTAAAACTGTTTATTTAAATAACTATGTATTGAAATATTTACTCGGTATATCAGTTTTACGTTATCATCGGTATACTCTTATTCTCGGTGATGTCGGTATACGGAATACCTGATTAAATGAATGCTTAGTAGCGCACTTTATTGCAATAGGAATAAAGGCAATAATCCTGTTGCATTTAAAATCAATATATTATTCCTACATCGCAATACCTCATATCACGAATAAATGGTTTTTCTCAATAATATAGTTATTGTGGCACCTGATACCGTATTTGTGGTATTATAGCAATAAATAGTTATTGAAACTGTTTATAGTTTATACCGCCCATGTGTAATGCAGTGTGCAGTGTGTACTGTATCGTCCAACTGTCCGCAGACGGCGACCGCTCGCGCTTCGTGTCCGAGCGGCCGCCGGGCGCCCAGCGCACGCCGCAGCTGCGGAACATACCCGACTCGCTGGGTGAGCAACATTCATGGATTGTGCCCTTCTTTCTGTTCTTACTTAAACATGTGTAACGAGCTGACGAGCCACCTGATGGTAAGTGGCTATCGCCGCCCATGAACATCAGCAACACCAAAGGCATCACTGATGCGTTGCTGGCCAAGAAAGAAAGAAGAAAAAAAAAGAAAGAACTGGCTCTCAAGCCCCCAGCCGGAACACGAACAGTCGTTTGGCGGCTGACTCATGCTCGAGGGTGGTAGCTATCCAGGCGAACCCCTGGAGAAATAATAATAGTAATAATGGTATTAATTATCAATTAAAATCAATACTACCAATATAATCCCTCTGAGGGCCCTACCACCAGCGGGCCGGATTTAGTCGCCTTTTACGATACCCTTCCGGTGTGGGATTGGGGTTAGTATTCTAAGCCGCCCCAATACGGCTAATAAATGTGTATATTCTTGTATCAAAAGGGTTGAATTTTGTACGTATAATCGTGGTACTCATGTTTATAGAAGTATGCGAATATACAAATTTAAAACATAGGCTAACAATACTTACAAGTCAAAATAAAAAAATATAATAATCAGACAGTTCACCAGAGTGGACACCGTCGCCTGGACGTGAATAACACCAGACGAGTCTACAATGCTTCGTTGGCCGTGAAAGAGAGCTGTTCTTACGCCTTTCTTGAACAACCTATAACTTACCTAATATAATAATAATGATACAGACAAAGTGTACGTCCCTCGCGCGTCGTTCGGCGGGCGCGGCCGCAACACGTGGCGCGCGCCGCACCACTCGCACCCCTCGCACTCCTCGCACCCCTACCGCAGGAACAACGTGCATCGGGTGAGACTATATTATACTTTTTCTAGATTTGTTTGAAAGTGTAAGCTTTTTAAACTTCTACTGAACTGATTGCGATTATATTTATGCACGCTTGTTGATATCAAGCGAAACTTGTTATTAGTTTTCTTCACTATTATCTTGCATAATACCATTGTATACTTTGTGAGTATTTTATAGTCCCTCCTACAGTCCTATTGTAGCGTATCGGACGATCATTATTACAACTGTAGCACTCGTTCCGCAGATGAACTTCACCCCGCGCCCGTCGTTCCCGCCGCCGCAGCAACTACAGCCGCCCATCAGACCGGACACATTCAACAATCGCCCCGACATCCGGCACGACATCCGGCCCGACATCCGGCCCGACATCCGGCACGACATCCGGCCCGACATCCGGCTCGACAATCGGCCCGACATCCGGCACGATGCGAGACCCGATCTCCCGATGATGCGGCCGGAGATCCACGAGCTCCGTCCGGAGATACCCGATATGTTCCGACCGCCGGCGCCGTTCCCGCAGTTCGCGCGCGCACCCTACCCCCCCGGCCCGCCCGGCCCAGCCGGACCCCCCGGACCTCCGCTGCAGCAGGAGGTAATGATAATTCTTTATGTGTAATATTTATCAATTGAAACCTTTTTTAATTTCATTTAAATTTTTTTGATGTTGTTTATACTTGGAAGTGATACAGGGGCTTTATTATAGATTTTTGGATACCAAATACACTTGTATTGTAAATCAGTGTTTGAGGTAATAGCTGACAGGTTCCATATATGGGTTGTATGTTCTTTTTTTTAATAACGCTTCATACTCATAGCCCCACACTAGGATTCCCAGTGTCGTGGGTGCCATGTACAACACACAAGACAAGGACATTCACACCCAGACCGAGAACAGAAATTCAAACTCATCATTCAAATTTCCGCCTCGCTGGGAATCTAACTAGGACCCTTGGCGCGGCGATCCGGCATGGTAACCGTTGCGCCACACGGGTCGTCATGTTGTATGTATGTTGTATGTTGTGTGTATGCAGGTGCGCATGCTGCCCGTGCTGCCGCCGCTCCTGCCGCCCGGGAAGAAGGTGCTCATCAACCCGCACTTCAAGGGCACCTTCCAGCCGCCCGCCGAAGGTGAGCACAATACATCTATTATATTATAATGTTTACAATATCATGGGTTGGGGCAATGATATTAAACTATAGATACGTTATGCCCTTACAAATCAACCAAAAAATCTGTTCCCACCGAGCTACAACACACACACGTTTATCTTTTGTCTACACCAATCACTATTACATTGGTAAATTATGTAAAAGGGATGGCACTACTCAAACCATAATAGTGAAAAAGGAAACTAGACGGCCTCACTCAGAGGCAGCTATCAACTGTCTGAATTAAAATCGCAACACTTGTGTAAATTCGACAGATATAATTTCAACTCCGTCTTGGCATATCTTGTATATAATATCATTGGTTGGGGATAGGTTATTGATAGATTAGTGAAAACGACCAGTCATTCTATTCTATTATATTTTAGGGTAGCAATTGAGTTGTATCGAGAGTTAAGGAGCCGGCACAATACACGAAGAATTAAATCAACATAATAAAATATTATATCTTAAGTGCTTATTATTAATTACGTTTTGAATAAGAGATCAAGCTGGCATGTAAAAATCCCATACAAGTTTGGCGACCTGGAGATAGAGGGAGGACTCTGCTAGTACTGATGTAAACCAACTATGTCTTTCCATGTGTGTGTGCGTGTGTGTGTGTGTGTGACGTAACTGAAGCTGTGAAGGCCGTTGATGGCCGCTACTCGCTAGTACCATGTCTATATCATATATACCAGATGCATTGGTCCGTAGGGCTGCCCACCTACATACCGACCAGAATCCACAAGTCGCCCCCGACAAGTCCCACCTTGGAAGTGAAATTCGGTAAACATCACCATTGTATTACTCTGTTTTGTATGTGTGTGTGTGCACTCATTTGTTGTTTGCTGTAGCCCGTAGCCCGTAGCAGTGTAGTTGTAGTTGAGGAGGTGTTTCACTATTGAGATGAGATGAGATGACGCCGGCTGCCAATGCTTGGTCATCTAATAATAGGGATGTTGACTAATTTTAGGATTCAATTTTATTTCATAGAATCACAAAAAAAAATATTATAAAAATAATAACCTTCAATTTAAAAAAAATGTATATATAATGTATACAAATAAATAAAATTGGAGTGTCTGTTTGTAATATTAAAATAACCGCATTTTATTAAGTGCATTTGGATATATACACGGTACATATAGCAAAACAACAATTTTTACGATTTTTGTCTGTTTGTTTCGGCTAATCTCTGAAACGGATGGACCGATTTTTAACATTTTAAATTAATTATATTTAATTGATTGGGATTGATTACGACAAAAGAATAATATACGTTTTTGAATGTTTCCCTTAATATCTTACATAAAGAACAATGCCAAAAAATTCTTTTTTATTTTTCGTAGTTTTTTACGTATTTTAAAATTAATACCTGTACCCGTATTACCCAGCGTAAAATAATTTTATTAATAAGTGATGAATTGACTAAAATAACAATGATGTCAACAATGTCCATTTTCATTCAAAGTAAAAAATGTCAAAAAACTCAAGTAAAAAATGTTAGATCATTTCATTTCATATTATTGACGATCCTCATTCATACACATACTCATTCTGCATTGTTGTTGATTTCCATTTCCGGTTGACAATAAAAAAAAGTCAGATTACAATAAAAATTTTATTATGGTTAAAATTACAGGCAGCCGTAAATCTCCCCTACTCTATGGCTGTATGGGGTTATAAGAATTCAATCTCAAAATACTTTGGTTCTGGGGTGTGTCTGCTGAAAATTCTTATATATCTAAGCTCAGAAATTAAAGCGGCAATTTTTAGATTTTTATTTTATTTTAAGACGCTAAAGTTGAAAATGAAATAAAACGATGTATGGCAGTTTGGCATTGTTCTTTATATTAATTAACAGTCAGTGTCAACATCCCTATTATGTTTTATGTACGTTATTTGATCAGTCTGCTTGATAAAATTATGTTGCAATTATTCCTTGTAGAGATTTTATTTTACGTTGCTACTAGTTGCTACATTGGAGAACCATACATATCAATGTGTGCGATAGTACTTTTTAAAAAATACAATGGGTTATATGTATTTATATTATACAACTAGCTGTTGCCTGCAGCTTCGCACGCGGAAATTATGCTTACCATATTTATCTCATATTTCACCCCCTTGGGGGGTGTGAATTGGGAGTTTTGAAAAATCCTTCCTTAGTGGATGCCTACGTCATAAGAGGTACAGGTAACGTATTGAAACTAAATTAGTAGCAAAATGTAACTATTGTCAAGGTTTTCTCTATTTGCTGTGTTTTAAATTTCTGTTTCACTTTTCCTGATACTTATATCTTTAGTAATGAAATGTAGACCAATACTGATGGTGTGTTATTGAGACAACCATCCTCCCAGTGGAACACTCCCTACCTCCCTCGTCTACCAGGGACCACAGCACCGAGCATGGCTTGTCCTGTACTCATGTAGTGCCCACATATACTATGCAGCCAAATAGTCTGTACATTACACCGTCTAATATAATACTATGTTGCTTCCTGTAAAAGTAACAGATTATACTTTCATATAGTTTTAGCACAAGTTTAAGTGTTCATAAATATAAATTTATTTATTTATAGCTTTTTATGAAGGCAACAAGTACAGGCCCATATTATGTTAGTAAAACTTATAACAATATACAATAATCTAAAAACAAAATAAATTACAATAAAATAAACATATAACACAAAACATATAAACGCAACAGTCTACACTACAATAAATGGAGACGTATCCAGTGTGAGATGAATGGAGAGTCCCTTCTCCCAGCTAATGACTTCAGGATGCTGTTGGAACTGCTTCGAAAGCGCCTCATCAGCGATGCACATCTCTTTATGATAGCATGGAAGCCATCAGTGTTTGCCTCGGCGAACATGCTAGACGCACTGCAATATCTCGGCAGTCCCATCCTAAACCCATTATTATATTGAATGCGCAATGCGCTATAAGCTCTCTGTGTGTAGCTTACCCATAGACTGCTCGGGTAAAAGGATTAGCAATAAGCTTTAAAAAGCGTGACCTTGACTGTACTAGTACAGCGAGCAAATCTACGCGCCAACATATTACACCGAACCGACATCGACAGCGCCCTTCGCTCCCTTTCGATATCTGCATCGTCTTGCAGGTTTTCTGTTACCCAGTGACCCAGATACTTAAACTGTGATACACGATTTAGTGGAGTACCGTTAATAGTAATTGGTGGGACGTTTGGATAAAACTTAGAACCAGCTCTAAACACCATAAAATCGCTCTTTTTTTCATTGTATCTGAGCCCGTGGGCCCCCGCATAGACTTCGCAACTACGCAGTAATTTGCGGAGCGCGGAAATCGATGGACTCAGCAGCACCATGTCGTCTGCGTAGCTAATATTGTTTATACAAATCCCATCTATGGGGCATCCGATTTTGGTACTGCTAAGTTCCTCGATTAGTCGATTTACATATAAATGAAAGAGCCTGGGAGACGTCAACCCTCCCTGTCTCACACCATACACGCCACACATATTACCCTACGCATTTGCAGTGAGCACGTCTTTTCCGCGAGCTCCGAATTAAAATCGATAAAACCAAGTTAATACCGCGAGTTTTGTGCATAGAAGTTATTAAAAAGTGATCTTAAGACTCAGAGAGAATAATCCAAGTATAATTTTTAAGGATTACGGAGTAAATAAGTGTAAAATTATTAAAACTTAAAACAAAATATCTTCGCTAGTGCTAAACTAACAATAAGTAGCGTGTACGCGTAAGCGACGCATTATACACGGCGTATACGACGTTTTGGGCGCGAGCTCTGTCCACTACAAAGTACAAGGCAGCAAGTATTGTGCTATTTGTTTATCGTCGTGAGTAAATTAATAACTACCTTGTATTGTAACATATCTCAGAAGACCGAGCACTTGTTTACAACTATAGAATTCACATAAAATAATCAATAAGGAATACGTTACGTGTTCTCTTTGCAAGGAATCATGATATCGTTTGTGCTGAGATATCTAAACAGCGCTTTTCGTTATTTGATAGCGAGAAAAAAGAGAAATGGATCTGCCCTGGCTGTAAGAATAAATAACGGAAGGGCGTCAGTATAATCACTCCTGTTCAGTCTAGATTGGGTCCACGGGACCGTGGCGATTCTTCCCATAAAAAACTCTTTTCAATTTGAAATAATTCCTTTCGTGAGCTGAGAAAGTAACGTGCGTTTCTAGATCGAATACTGCGTAAATCACATAATAAGTTAAGAGCCATTTCGCAAAACTCGGTTGATAAACTATAGGTATTTGAAGCGGCTCCTAGACGTGATATTGCCTCGCCCGGCTCGCGTCGCGCTTGACCTCAGTTCTGTGCGAGTAATCTCCTTGATACTTTCAATCGTAAAAATTTTAAAATTATGAACATATAATTTTAATTATACACTTTGTGACCAAATACATGTATCTGGTTTGTGACAATATAAGTTTATATAACAATTAAAAGTACAATGTAGTAGTACCATTATCGGTAACTTATTAACATAATACATTTTAGGTACCTACTTAGGTACATCACAATAAAGATGTCCAATAGATGCATATTGCAATAAAAAGTCAATAGATGCATATTGCAAAAATCAATATTTTGGCAAATCAACGTGAAAAATTAAAAATCACGTTTTTTCAAGGTGATCTATAAAATGCAATATGCGTCCATTTTGCCTGCGATATTCGCAGCGCGTCGAAATACATAGGTATACCTAAATTCAAATCAATCGGAGGGTATAGAACCGGGAAATCCCGGAACCGAAAATCCCGGGATTTACAAAGGAATACGGTACTTTTCAAAAGAACCGGGAAATAAAGTAAAAGAACCGGGAAACAAAATAAAAGACCAGGAAATAAAATAAAAGAACCGGGAAACAAAATAAAAGAACCGGGATTTTCTGAACTTTTGGGAAATAAAAATATGTCGCGTCGTGATACAAAAGATAACGTAAAAATAAAGGTAATTTATACAATCCATACACAAAAATGATTAAAGCTTTAAAAAGAAGATATTCAGAACGTCGGCTACATGAAGCAGCTATACTAATATAATATTATTTACACAACCCAGATTGATATTTTTCTAATATAAATGAAGATGATTTAACTCTTTTTTCTCGTCCAAGCAGTGCTGAATTGTGCAATACAATTGTGTTGCTTTCATACAATTAATACGAAACTTATGTTTGCATGTAAGGTATAATAGTATGATGGTTACTCAATCACGGCAAACGACTATGCGGATTTGGGTAGAAAACAGTTTTTCCCTATTTAATGCTCCTGAGAGATAAAATAGGAGACGCGATACTAACTATTTTCACGCGGGGAAAGCCGTGGTAAAATAATCCCGAAAGAACTGAAAATCCCGGGAATCCCGGTTCCAGCATAGGCGAGTACCGAAAATCCCGGTAATTTAAAACAGGACCGGTTTTCGATACCCTAATCATTACCGTGATACAAAAGATAACGTAAAAATAAAGGTAAATACAATCCATACACAAAAATGATTACAGCTTAAAAAAGAAGATATTCAGAACACTATTCACAGTGGCAGTGAACGAATATAGTTCATTGCACAGTGGTCTTTGAATGTTAAAAACGAATTCTTTATTGTTTTCTGTTGGTTTACAAAACAAAATATTGACAATAGTCTAGTATAATAAATTATGAGAAACGAAATTCGCACTTTTCTCCCAAACCACTTGCTCTACAAGAAAAATGTATGGCACATAAAATGTCAATCTTTTTATGGGCTACAACTTTTATTCAATCCTTTCGGAAATCGTCTAGGACGCACCGTTTAGGAGATATAAGGAGTTTTCGGAAAATTTGGGAGGGGGGGGGGTTAAGGTTGGGCCCAATAAGATTAGGTAATGTTGCAAGTATGAGTTCCACAGGGTGGTTGGAAATTCAGTCGGAAATCGTCTAGGACGTACCGTTTAGGAGATATATGGTATTTTAGGAAAATTTGGGGGGGGGGGGGTTAAAGTGGGTTCAGTAAGATTTAGCAATAAGGTTTGGGGGTTTACTAAAGGGGGTCGAAATTTCCGTCTAAACTTGTCTAGGACGCACCGTCTCCGAGATATCCGGGATTTCCGGTTTTCCAAAAATCTATATCCCGATGAAATCTATATACCTGATGAGTGCGGTATTTGCCCGGATGCCTCCCAGATTATCCCGACGCAAAATTCCACTTTTGGGTGAAGAACTGAGGGGGGGGGGGGTATAGGGGGAGGCGAGGGGTTGTGAAGGGAAAAAATGAGAGGGTGAAGAGAGAAGGTAAAGGGTGTTGTGTATTTGAGATACGTGAGTTTTGGGGAGTTGACGGAACTTGGGTGCACGAGAGTTTCCAAACAACGAATGTATTATCTTTGACTAATAATAAGTGACTATAGCTGACTAATGTCTGAGTTTCTATCATTCCAACATTTTGGCTTAGCAATAGGGTCCCGTTGACACCGTTTGGGTACGGAACCCTATAAAGTACAGATTGATCTAAAAGTTGTATAAATAAAGGGTATGTTTAGACAAGTTATAATTTTTTTTTCTATGTAAATATGTAATTTACACATATAACAAAAAACCTAAATACTGTAAACAGTAACTAATGTCTAAAAACGGACAATGTTTTATTTCAAATTACAGCAGTGACTTCCAACCCAATAGGGGTTGAATTTCCAAAAATCCGATAGCCTAAAGCCTTCTTCGATAAATGAACTATCCAATACAAAAATAATTTTTCAATTCAAACCAGTAGTTCCTAAGATTAGCGCGTTCAATCAAACAAACAAACAAACTTTTCAGCTTTATAATATTACAATAGTAATAGTATAGATTAGCATAGATATAGTTATATTTTGTACATATGTATGTTCGTGATTTTCTCCGTTACTACTTACACTACATAAATTGGAAAGAAATAGTTACTTAATTTCTATTGTTTTCTTCAAACCAAAGATGTTTAAAGCAGAATATTACGCAAACGGACCCCTGAATTGAAAAATGGTCTTTTGAAACCTATAATATTTTTGAAAGACCTTTTCAACGATACCCCACATTAAGGGGTAGACGAAGAACAAATCATACGGAACGGACAGACGGACGGACGGCCGGACGGGCTAGCCGGCCGGTTGAAATAACGAACGGACTAGACATGATTCCGATTTGACTACAAAACCCTGAAAATTATAGAAAACTAAAAATAATACAATTGACTGTAACTAAAAATTCTCACATGATCAAGACTGTTCAATGGCAATATAATTACGTTACTTTTACGAAATCTATTCCTTAGATGGCTAAAGCAAAAATTGACATAGGTCCGACCTCCAAGAGGGCTCGAGCCTAACTGATTTGATTCGCACCAGTTTGTTTATTTATATGGTAAAGTAAATTCGTTGTAATTAATTATTTTTTGCAGTAAGATAAAAAAAAAATTACGTGTCATATTCGACAAAGACCATATTTTATTACTACATAAATTTTTGATGGGAAATACGCTTTATTGAATACAAAAATCGATGGTAAAGTCATGGCATAAACCATGAAAATTGGTAATGTTATTGAATTAATTTGGAAACGAATATGATAGTAATCATATATCTCTTCTAATAAATGCAAAATATAATATATGAGTGTTCTCTAGACATTTTTTTTTACTCAATTTAACAAGATTTAATAAAGAAAATCAGTGTATGAAATTGACTCTGTCGTCCTTTTGCTGAAAAATAGTTATGCTAGATTGACAGTTACGCAAAAACTAATTAATATTTTCGAATATTAGATTATCAATATCAATAATAATAGATTGATCTATTTTATGTGTTCATTTGCCAGCATTAATATCTTTCTTATGATACTAATTTTTGACGTCAAATTCTTCATTCCGCGCGACTAACCGCGAAATGGCTCTTAAGTAAACTACTGTTTTATTCGACCGACGTTTGGTATCGTTCCGTTTGGACGTTGGTACTTTCTGTTTTCTTCAGTGGTCCATTTGCCCCTTAATTTAAGGCTCAAATTTACATGGTATCGCTTCGTTCGTGGCATACGGCTTGTGGTAAACATTAAGGTACTTGTCCTTATCGCCAAGAGTTATTTGTCACGTGTGTATTTTTGGGTCACGTTTGTTTACATTATGAGGTGGTGATTGTTTACATTTTCTCGTACTGTTTATAAAACAAGTGCTGTGTTATACTTGGGCCATTACAAACGTGCGAACTGAGTCATAAATCATTTTAATCAGACCTCTCGCTCACACTTATAGGCATATCGGATCTCTCGCTCACACTTCTAGTGTTGTGTGTAACAATAAACAGGAATTTGTCGATAGTTAGTAGCAGGTAATAAGGGAAAGGTTAAGTACAATAATTTAAAACAATTATTAATCAGTTTACTGTCAACACATTATGAATAACCGAACGAGTTTGGGCGTTAATATCGCCCTTTAATTTCAACAAAGTTAAGTTATCGAATAATGCTTCCATGGTTCGCGTAGGAAGGTCTAATGATAACTAACACTATTTTTACATACACCTACAACCTACAATTTGCATGTACCAGTACTTATCAACGACCACGTCATCTGACTACCTGAACCCGAGCGGCATCCCTTTATCGATAACGAGTTGCCCAGCATTGTCACATTCCTTTGACGTAACGTTTTATGACTCAGTTCGCACGTTTGTAATGACCCAAGTATAGTGTACTACATTATCGCAAAGCCCTGTTTGTCTACTTTACTATGGTCAGGTTTTAGATGGCAGCAGACATTCGTAATATGTTTAAAATACGCAATTTCTGGAGCAGTGTCGAATTTCAGGTTATGGTCTCAATCAAATGCCTTTGGTATGAAAAATAAATACAGGACATTTATAAACTTAACTTATATCTGATTCTCATCTCATTGAAAATTGTATGTTCCACTTATTTAAATCACTCGCTTTCTCTGTGCATGTAGTCTACATCTTTAATTACAATGGCAATTAATTACCTTTCTTCTTATGCAATCCTTCTTTATGTTGTTTTGTTGTACATTGTGTTGATGTTCAAATAAATAAATAAATAAATAAAAAACAGCGTATTATGTTTATTAGTTATCTAGCTTCTAAAATCAATCGCGATATAAGTGTGACTGGAATAATAAATAAAAGAAAACAATCGAAAACAAACTATGCGCTGCGCGCGGCGCGCTGTCATAAACTTCAGCATACAGCGGTACTTTTTGAAATTGACAGCTAGAACACCAGGGATTAATAAAATCGGAAATTGAAGCTTCGGTCCAAAACTGTTTTGAGCGGGCCATAGAGGAGTCTTCATTACGAATGGAATTGCGTTGCATAAGGGAAGAGTTGAGTTCTCTGAGTGATCTGAAAACCGGGCTCGTTTTTCTGAGCGAAGAATACGATAAAATAAAAGGTGAATTAAGAGCTTCAGAAGAAAATGTTAAAAGTTTATCCACTGAAAACAAAACTAGAAGATTTATCGAATAGACTCCTCTCGATTGAACAACACTCACGTGAAACGAATATTGAAGTAAAGGGTGTACCGGAAAGCAGATCTGAAAATTTGTTAACTGTTGCCAAACAACTCTGTAATACTATATCGGTTCCAACTAATTACGTCGAAGAGGCTACATGTAGGTACTAGAGTAAGAAAAATCAACGACTCTAATAATAGACCCCGCGCTATCATCATAAAACTAAACTCGACCAGAACCCTAGATGAGATATTGACGGCAGTGTCAAAGTTCAATAAAAAAAAACGCCTCTAACAAACTCAACTCGGAAAATTTAGGGTATGAACATACCAAGACTCCAATTTTTGTGTCTGAACACACGGACGCATTTTTGTAAGAAAAAACGACCAGTCACCTGCGAAGCAAATAAAGAGCCTTGAGAATTTCAATAGTTTAGTTGCCAACAAGAATAGGAAAATAATAGTTTAAAAAACTTAAAAAACACGCTTTTATAGAAAATCCAACTAAAAAAAAAATAGGAAATGAATTTGAATTAAGAATCGTGTAATTGTAATAAAAGCGTGGAGTGCATGGTGTCAATGAGTAGAAGGGGTAATATCTTAAGAAGCACCCCACACTTTAATTACAATTACACGATTCTTAATTCAAATTTGTTTTCTATTTTTTTAGTTGGATTTTCTATAAAAGCGTATTTTTTAGTTTCTTTAAACTATTATTTATTTTTTTATTTGATTTTTTAAAACGAAATTTAGGTTTTTTTCTTTCTTTCTTTTTTTCTTTAAATATTGAATTTTTATCGGTCCTCGATAAGTCTACGAAGTTTGAAAGAAATTATTTGAAATTAAATTTAGTTTTTTTTTTCTTTCTTTTTTCTTTTACTGCGATACGGGTATTCACGATCAAGTCTGAAAGTCGAAATAAGTCTGACGGGCCGGTGCTCCTGACGTATATGTGAAGCAAACACTTTGCTCTACTTTTTACGAAAATGACGCGGTCGGAGGAGTATTAAATTTGGTATATATATGTATGTGTGTGTGTTTGTGTGTGTCAGGTCCCATCAAGGACATCGACGACGCGGCGGAGCGGTTCATCGCGGAGCAGCGGAATGCGCTCGCGCGCGCCGCCACCAGGAAATTCGGCCGCCGCTCGCCACAGAGGTGACTTACCGATATCTTACTGTTGTCACCGGTACCGGTATCGTATTAGTTATAACCGGTAAATGCTTCTCGGTACCGGTATCGTGATCGTTTGACTGACAATATCTTCCAGATACCGGTATCCAATAATAGTATTGTAACTTGCTGAGCCCTGAGCACTTGCTTAGATTTAAATATTGAATTTCGTTAAGTAAGCGGTTTTTTCCTGTGACAAAATAAATAATTTTCATTTGACTTTGACTTGTGTCTGTCTGTCTGTGTGACTGTGTGTGTTGTGTGTGTGTGCAGGTACATAGAGAACACGACGATCGAGATCGAGAACGAGCTGGCGCGGCGCGCGGCCACCGCCGGCTCGGCCAGCACCGCCAGCTCCGAGGACGAGGAGCTGCTGCGCCGCCAGGAGGAGTTCATCAACGCCAACCGCGCCGGCCTGCGCCGCAGGTAACACCGCACATCGCACACCGCGCTACACGTTAGTACGCGAACACGACGCTAGATGCCGTTGGCACATGTAACGAGCACGCAGTGTTGCCAGGTACGACGGTTACGGTAAATCTACCGTACTCAGCATCCACCTACTTTCGATTTTTGAAGTGAAAACTTCTTTAGGCGCGTTGGGCTTTTTGTGATGGGAAAAAACCATTGAACTCGCGACACTTACCGTAACCGTCAACAGTGTGTATAAGTATGTACATGTGTGGTGTTAAATAAAAATTGTTATATTATTTTTGTAGTAGTAGTTTATAATAATGAATAAAAACACGTCATTAAAAAGTATTTTCTGCACAATAAAATATTTCCTGATGATTAAAAAAATCGTTGTTCATTTGTTCAATAATTTGTTGAACAATTGTTCAAGTTTTCACTGCTGTCGGCATGCGGCATTCCTGGAGTGCCACTGTTTTTAGTGTGCTGTATAAACAAGAACATATAAAAAAACATTTTAATAGATAAAGAACCAAATCTACCGTATTTATTACAATCTACCATACTTCATGAAAAAATAACGTAATCCAGTTTTTAGACTTGGCAACACTGATTGTTGGAATTTAATGTTTTCATTATTTTTTAACACAATAGAAAAAGAACACGCTGAGTAGGCCTGTGGTTGGAAACACCGATGCGTGAAAGTCCAATCCTTAATTTGTACATAATAAATGACGAAGCAAAGTGCATCATGTGTATATGTAAATGCGTATGCGTGTCAGGATGTGCACGCCGACGCCCCCGCGGCGCTCCCCGTCGCCCTCCCCGCCGCGCCGCAGCCCCGAGCGCCGCCCCGAGCGCCTCGACCGCTCCGAGCGCCCTGAGCGCCCCGACCGCCCCGAGCGCACCGAGCGTCGTGCGCCGCCCAACGACGAGGTAATCGTTTACATTACACCACTGACAGAAATGCAACAATATTATACCATACTCCGTGTTTCAGATGAATCTTATTTGGAAAACAATTTCACAGTATCTTTTTATAATATTTTTAAGTTAAAAATGAGACAGACACAAAATGAAAACAGTTAAAGAATAAAAAAACGTGTGTACTTATGTCCGCACGTTAAGCAGTTATACTTACATCTTACTTACGAGTACGTCTCGCTACGGACACTACTAAACGCAAAGACTCGTGGCAGGCGGAGTAATAAAATGAGCAAAAGAGACGGCACATCAGTTTCTCTCTTGCACTTGCACTGTTTATGGATGACGTCACACAGACAAAGAGATGCGAAACACCTAATTTCCATAAACAGTGCAAGTGCGAGAGAGAAACTGATGTGCCGTCTCTTTTGCACGTTTTATTACTCCGCCTGCCACTAGTCTTTGCGTTTAGTATAATCTCTTCCACTTCCAGTGGAACCCCTGTACAGTGTACAGTGCCGTCCATTGTGGTGTTGTAACGGAGTATATATGTGTGTGTGCGTGCGTGTGCGTGCAGGAGTCGGAGTACCGGCGGCGCGTGCGCGAGCAGGAGACGCTGCGCGAGCGCGTGCTGCGCGCCAAGGAGGTGCGCCGCCGCCGCAACGCCGCGCTGCTGCACCGACAGATGGTGCTGCGGTATGTACACACACCAATTATATTAAACTATACATACGTTATGCCCTTATAAATCAAACAAAAAATCTGTTCCCACCGAGCTACGTGTTGTAGCTACACACGTTTATCTTTTGTTTCACTACAACAATCCTTATTACATTGGTAAATTGTGTAAAAGGGATGGCACTACTAAAACCACAATAGTGAAAAAGACAGCTAGACAGGCCTCCCTCAGAGGCAGCTATCAACTGTCTATTATGTGTACAAATTGTGATGTCACGTGGTGTGACCGCAGGGAGCGCGAGCGGGAGGAGCACGACGCCCCCGCCCCCGCGGCCCCCGCAGCCTCCGCGGCCCCCGCGCGGGAGGAGGCGCGGCCCGAGCCGAGCAGCACGCAGCCCGACACGACGCGCTCGTCGCCCGAGCGCCCGCCGCACCCCGCGCGCCCCCCGCGCACCTCGCGCCCGCCGCCCCCCGCCGTGTCCCCCGCACCCGCCGCGCCCCCCGCGCCCCGCCACCAGCGCGACCAGCGCGACGACAGCGAGGTCAACTCCACGTGCGGTATGTACACACTACACTCTGTGCTACACTGTACAGGGCGAGCGGAGAGAGAGAGAGCTAATACTATTCGACAATCTATGCATTCTTGTAGCACCTTTTACTGATAAACTATTACACTTACAGGTTTGGACTTTGACATAGTATTTTCTATTCATGTCTAGATGTGTTATCAATCGTAAAAATATTATATTATTTTATCTACTTAAAGAAATCATTGATTAGATTTTTATTGTATTACTAACGCCATCTGTAGGAAAACTAAAAAATACTTTCATGCTACTTCATGTAACTTTCACTTCTCAAATTATAGATGGCTCTGATTACATTTGTTCAGTGTTTTGTTGTAGGATTTTCTTTTAACCCCTAATACTCCTATAACCCCTTCTGCTATACATATACACACTATGCGACACTATAGTAGACTAGAGTACGTCGGATACGTCATGTCAAAATTAAATAAACAAAAAAATCAGGGCAAACTTTTAAGTAGATTAAGGCGGGGCAAAATATAGCAGATAAAATTTACTACCGCAAGTGCCATATAACTTAGGTCATTGTACCCTATGTTACTCTATTACAGATATGAGTATTGCCCTGTGTGATTTCTAGTTTATTAAAATTAGACAATTATTCACATTTATCCCACAAACTATATAATTAATTAGAGTTCTCCCACTGCCCCAAGTTCCATTTCTTCGGCTCGATTGTTGTTATGATAACAATGACATTGTTCATCATCAAAATCACAATTGTCCCAATGCAATGGTGAGCTCGGGTCTACGCTGGCAATATGTGAATTGGCAGGCTTCACATACCTTTAAGAACAGTATTGAGAAGTCTTAGTTTTCCTTTTAATAAGCGCATAACTTCACATTAGAGGTACAGAATTCAAACTCAAGCCTCCGCCTTTGGAATACTAACCTTCAAACCCCCTAGCTTATCACTGTTAATTGTATTTAAATGTTTATTGTTGTGTCGTCCACAGAGACGCTGACGCCGCCGCGCGCGCCCTCCCCCGAGCGCGCGCTGACGCCCCCCCTGCCGGCGCCCGCCGCCCCCGCCGCCGCGGCGCCCCGCCCGCGCGCCGACAGCGATGATGACCTCGACCTCATCTTGGACGACATCGACGGCATTCTGTCCGATGACGATGACAAGGACAAGTGAGTCGAACGCCCCAACTCTTACTTTAATCGCTCCTTACTGAACAATCACCATACAAATTAGGTCTATACATCACTAGACGCTACGTGTATTGTGAAATAAAATAGCATTGCTGTGAGTACCGCGAACATGTCGGCTAGAGGCACCGGATCTATACACATACATACATAGGACTAAGGAATAAGGAAACTAATGGAACTGCCATACCTACGAAAAATACGTGCATACCTACGCAACTAAAAATGGCGGTTTAGTTCCTGCTAATGTCTACTTTGACGTGACTTTGACAGTACCTTAGTCAAAGTGGGTTTTTGTAAATACTACCTTTAGTTCCGTAGTAACAAGTAACAGTTTACACCGTAGTAAAGAGCAACACAATATGGCGGACACGGCACACGTCTGATGTCATGAAAACTTTGGCAGTATAGCGAAACTGTTGTGTATAGAGTTATCTTGTTTTCACTGCATACGTTGGATAAGGACGCCACTATATTATTTCGCCTTTCGATAACATAACTAAGTAAATATCTATATGATATTGTAACACTTCCATTGGTTTCCTTATTCAGAGGTGTAGATCTACAGTGTAAGTGACATGTGTACGTGTGTGTGTGTGTGTGTGTGTGGCAGGCCGGTGGAGCCCCCCAAGCCGGCGGACCTGCGCGCCAAGCTGCCGCCCCGCCCCGAGCGCCCCGAGCGCCCTGAGCGCCCCGAGACCAAGCGCCCCCCGCGACAGAAGATCACCTTCGGCAGCGCGCGGAACGACGATAACAAGAAAAAAGGTGAACATACATTAGAACCTTAATATTCACGAAAAAAATATTATAAATATAATAATCTTACTCTAATCAGCTCTCCACATTTTAAGGTTGTCTGGAATAGACCGCTGTGTAGCGATAAGACCGCTTTTTGTACCTCATGTTTGCTTCACTTGTTTACTTCTAGATTGTTGTTGTATTATTTCATTGATGTACAATAAAGAGTTAAATAAATAATAAATAAATAAATAATCTTCAATTTAAAAACAAAAATTGATAAAAAAATCGTTATAAGCCGCGCAATTAAAGAATCGAATCTAAAATGGCGGAAATTATCATTCCCCCTCACTCGCACGTTATTCCTGTCTTTAGCGTATCAAAATTCATTCAAAACATATCTTTCCCACCAAAAACGTCACGTGACGTCACTAACCGATATTCAGTACTAGCGGCATAGAGTCTGTTAAAGTTTGTTGAACTTGTGTATAAAATACGAACAATGACGCATAAGCTCAACATTTACTTCAAATGCGTGACAGTGAGTATTAATTTATTATGATTGACTTCAAAAAAAGAATAATATTTTAGGTGTTTAAATATTACCATGTATACTTTAAACATACATTTATATTAATTTACAGTTAGTGTCAACATCCCTATTACATGGTTCAATCTTTCAAGCTTAAATAGACCTACTTCCTCTTAGTGGCCATTCATTAATTAAAAAAGGACAATTTTGCCATTTTTTATACCCCTACCCCTAAGAGCACATAAGATTTTTTGAACACCCCTCCCCCTTACGTACGATATCATTTGATCTTAGGAACGAATTAATTGCCCTAACACGCTGATTTGACAATTTCTATTTTTTAACCCCCGACGAAAAAAGAGGGGTGTTATAAGTTTGAAGTGTCTGTGTATCTGTGTGTCTGTCTGTGGCATCGTAGCTCCCAAACGGATGAACCGATTTTGATCTAGTTTTTTGTTTGAAAGGTGACTTAATTGCGAGTACATATTCTTAGCTATGTTTAGTGAATAAAACTGTCGGGGATTTATTAATAATATAAAATAAAACATCACGTAAGAATTACTTTATAGCCATACATTGTATATAACCATGTTTGTTTGTGTGTGTGTGCGACAGAGAAGTCCCCCATCCGGCGCACCGTGGTGACGAGCTCCGGCAAGCCGCCCCCCTCCCCCACACCCTCGGCGCCCCCCACACACACCGACAAGTCCAATGAGGTATGACTATATGACAAGTGTGTGGTTCACATTGTGAGGGTTTAATATTATTATTTATTTATCAATAATTGTGCACGTTATACTATGATATGTATTTTGTATATTTTGACCCAGTTTTTTTATGGAAATATAGAGAGTGGAGTTATATTGAGTTCTGCCGTAACCACGATCCGTGGAACTGAGTTAAATGGCGAAATAAAAAAAAAACGTACGTAACTCAAATAGAAGGAAAGTTAGGTTAGGTTTAAATTTTTTATTACGTGAAAAAGGAACCTCTTTGGGTGGGGTTCCGTCGACATTTCTGACGTGGTTACGTTTTTATGACGTAACTTGTTGTGAGGCCAAATAGACGATTTTTAATATTTCAGTATCGGAGTAGAGCTAGAGACGGTAGTCGAACCAATATGATTTGCAACATTATTTTAAATCTTAGAAGATCAATAAGACGTAAAAGGTTGTCTACCATGATTTATCGTCTGCTGATCAAACTATAAACAAAAAACTAAATCTATCAACCAAGGGATTGAATGAAGTAGTGAATCATACACACACATACGCACAAACACGCACGAACGTACGTGCACACGCACACGTTCACACGCATAGTATGTACAATATGTATCGGTAGCTGGATAGTGCGGTAGTGTGGTAGCGGGTGTGAGCCGTGTGTGTGTTGCAGGTGAAGGTCGCCGCGCGCGGGCGCCCCCGGATCATGTTCGACGCCGCGCAGGTAACACCTTCACACCTCTAATGTCTAGTGCCTTATGTGTAGAGGCAGAATACTTTGTACTATCTATTGGTACAGAAGACTCACTCCGATAAATCATTTCATTAAACAGCGACTAGCAAGAGTCGCCACACAATAAACTGTAATTCAGCTCGCACAGCGCTAATCGTCAACAGACGATGGCATCTAGACGTTGCCTCTCTTTCTGATCATCATGCTTTGACATGTACAATGTTAGGGTTGTCTTATTTTTTGTGATAACATGTGTGATAGATTAGGGATGTATGACACGGCGTGGCAGCTCTTCTGAAGTTGTCCCGACACGTCGAACGCGGCACGTGCTTGTAACATCATACCAAAAGTGCGGAGTGCGCCAGGTCTGGTATCGTCTAATGTCTCATGTGTAGAAGGACCAAACAACGAGTGCAGTATAAACACAAAACCACTTGAAAGTCAGTAAAAAAGCCCTCCTTCAAGGCTGGCGAAGCTGTTGTTGCAAATGTTCTTAGATGAAGGTGACCATTAAGTAGCCCGTCTGCTTTTTAGACAGCACTTCAAGCTACAATACCCAATCTGTCTCAATTCCAGAACGAGAAAGACAAGGACAAGTGTGAGGAGCGACCGCAGCCGTTCGCCAACCGGCGCGTCATCTTACACCGCAAGGGGGGAGGGGGAGGGGGAGGAGCGGGCATCTTCACGCGCGCCGTGCGCACCGCCATCGGGACCGCCGTGACCACCGTGACCGGGACCACCCGCGTCGAGTACAGCGACGACGACGAGGAGGCCCTGCTGCAGGAGGACACGGCCACGGTGGCCGCGGTCACCAACCTGCCCCACGGCATGACGGACACGAGGCTGAAGACGCTCGCCGGCAGCGATGTGCAGGTAACTCGTGCGGCCGGCTAGGGGGCGGTTCAAACGTACGTACGCGGTGTAACGTACCGGACGTAACGTAACGTACTGGAGAGATAGCCGTGTTGTTATAGGACTCGGGTTGAAGACTTTAGAAGAAACTTACGTATGCATGTACGTAGTCGTACGTACGTACTCGAATGATAGACGTGTTGTTAAATGTTAGGTACAGTTGTGAATCGCATAGTCGGAGAGAATGTGGGCACTAGCACACTTGTAGTATTGTATTACTGTCCCGGGACACTGTAACTGCACTCCAGGCTGTTACACGAATCGCGTCCAGCCAACACTGATATATAGGCAACTTTCTACTCGGGCATGAGACAGCGTTACACACCTATTCATTAGGTGTACTGACACTACAAAATGAGTTCCCAAAAATGCTAAACGTGTATTTGTTACACAGTACCATGAATCCGTTCTTGGTAATGATTGAGTCAAATTAAGACGTAAATGTTGACCTCCCTCATGGGTCAATACTGGACCCAGTCTCATTTAGTGATAGATCAGCTGGCATCAGAATTATTCTTAATTCATTATTGTATTAAAGGAATAATTGCCCTTTTATGAAATTTAAAAAAAAACAGGAGATACATATACTTATTACATATTATGGCAAGTTTCAAATCGTTAAATATTTTAAATATATTAACTATTTCCAAGGATGACCAGTATCATAGAATAATCATTTGAATATTTTAGTAGCGTTGTCGTGATACGACTGTACTAATACGCGTGTTGCGATCGAAAATAAAACGTTTTAAAGTAATCTAAACAACTTAACTACTTCATGTGTTCTTGTGGAGGGACCGAACGCAATAATGACATCGTCGATCTAATTTGGATTCTTTAATCTAACCGAATATAACATTGATGTGAGGAGGCGACTGGAGGTGTGCGGTACCATACATACGGTCTGTTTGATACAGATCGGTATCTTTGTTGCTACCGTCTTTATTGAAGTAAATCACGTTAATATAGGAGTACTTTATCTAGCACACATACATTCACACATACACGCACGTAATATACAAGCTAAGATTCGGCTAACATTCCTTACATTCAGCAGGCAGTGATATGAGTCGCTATAACGAATGGACTTCATTTCCGAATAACCGTGGATGACGTCTTGCGACTTTCATTACAACAAAACATGTATTACTGCTTTCTAACAATTATCGGTACAAAAATATTGAATTAAACTGTATTATACATTAATCGAGTCATCTTAACGCGATAGAGTAAAATATTTAGTATGATAAATGTCGTTTGAAGCGCCGCCCGCGCCGACGCCACGCCGCAACAGATCGTTACAGATCTACTGTATACTGCCATATTATGTCTATGTATGTATCTATTACACCGATTATAAATATTGTTATTGTTTTCGGCAGTATAATGTTAGATGTAAGAGGTATAAAATCAGTTAATTGCCGCTCAGTTAGCCGTTAACTCGTCGCTTTATTCATTTGAATGTTTGATACATTTTCGTTTGACCACGTGTCATAGCGACGGTTGACAGCTGTGTGCTTTGAACTGATTGCCACAGCGTCCTTGATGAGACGTTATTTCTGCGACATTTTGTCTGTTCCTAATTTGTTTAACGTTAAACTTGGTCGTCAATCCTCGTGCAATAATAATAACTTACGTAGCTATAATTTTCTTACTTGTTAGCGATTTTATCATGATTAGGGTAGATTGGGTTCTTAATGGTTTTCTATTCAATAGCCAAAAGAGAGCAGTATCCAAAAGAAAAAAAAATTAAGTCATATTCGGTAAGAGACAAAAATGAACACATTTACCCTCACAAGGAATGAAAAGTATTGAATGTAATTAAAAGTAACCTCAGTTAATGAATGAATTGACAAATTAACCGACAAACAATATGTATATAAAAATTATGGATATTGTTGCTGCATTTATAAAATTGCCATATTGTAATGATTTTATGGGCTAACGATTCTAACAAGTTATGAAGATTCAGTTTAATGGCTCTGATATTAAGATTTTTCACGCGAATTACATTGGACTGGTTTAATTATTATAACAACTTTTGTGCCACCGAACTTTGAGTTCACGATACGGATGAAAAAAATCCGTGATAAAGGGTTAAGGCGCAAACAAAATCATAAATCACTTGAATTATTGTAAGAATATTTTTCATCAGACATAAATTCTATAATGATAAATTCAGACAAAATGTTGAAGAAAACAAACGACGAGCAATTCTCTGTTGGTCGTCGTTTCCAATACCATTGTTTATGTACGTATTGATTTAGTTGTAAGTGAGTGACGCGGCCGCCGCCACCGAACTGAACGAGTGTTGTGACCAACTTGTGTCAGCCAACTGCCAACACACACGTTGGCTGGGTAATAACTAATCGCGATAATTTATCATACAAGGAAGTAAAATGTTCTATCTCAGTTATCATATCTGTAGACTGTAGAGTGTATACATGATTAGAGTACGGCAGAAGTTGAAGATATCCTCGACGTGGGCGAACTGTGTAGTGATCACGTTAAGATCATGCATGTTTGTATTTAGGACGAGGAGAGATTGTCGGACGACACAGGGAGTGAATCCGAGGTGGAGGATGAAGAGATATCGCTGCAGGAGCTGCATGAGCACATCGATGACAATGAGGCGGATGAGGGGGGCCAAGACTTGGGAGAGGAATTGACGTGGAGCGATGACTTTGCCAGTTTTCGGGGGGAGCGGGAAACTTTCCAAGAGAACGCTGGTCCCAAAATCAAGGAAAGAGAGCCCATCGACATATTTACGACAATTTGGGATCAGCCTCTCTTGGAAATGATCGTGCGAGAAACGAACGAATACGCTTTGCAAAAAATTTCAGCTGCGGCGGAGACAGGAATATCGGCTAACTCGCGCATGCACAGGTGGCTCGGGACCTGTCCAGATGAAATTTACCGCCTCATATCCGTCACTATATTGATGGGAATGTGTGTCAGAGCGCGCATAAACGAATATTGGACGACCGATGTCATGGGAATGCCTGACTTTCGCAAACTCATGGCATTTGATAAATTTAGCCTCCTGATGGGATATTTACATTTTGTAGACAATGAAAATATTCCACCTGCCTGCCGCGGTCACGATAGGAAAATTTCAAAAATTAAGCCCTTGCTAGATTACCTGAACGAAAAATTTATCGAAGTTTATACTCCGGCCCAAGAAATATCGATAGACGAGTCCTTGCTGCTATGGAAGGGCCCGCTCAGCTGGGTACAGAGTATAAGAACAAAAGCAGCACGTTTCGGAATTAAAAGCTACGAGCTTTGCGAGGCGACAACTGGATACTGTGCGAGGTTCCATATATATACCGGGAGACGGAGCCCTCGCGCGGAGCCCCTGCACGGGTTCACTGGCGCTACAGCAATAACCGTCTTGAAGCTGTTGGAGGGGTTCCTCGGAAAGGGTTACACGTTATTTATGGATAACTTTTATAACTCCATTCCCTTAGCTAGGTTTTTGAAACAAGAAAAAACAGACGTCGTGGGGACTCTAAACAGGCGCCGAGCGGGCACCCCGGCCGATATCAAGTGCCTGCACGAACGAAGCGTTCCGAGAGGCCGCGCGGTGAGTCGGCACTGCGGGGACCTCTCCGTCGTGGCGTGGAAGGACGTCAGGCTGGTCACCACGGTGTCCACGTACCATAACGCCGACATGGTGCCGGGGCGAAGGGCGAGCGGACCCTGCCGGAAGCCCGCTGCGATAGTAGACTACAACAAGTTCATGGGCGGCGTCGATCTCATGGATCAGAAGCTGTCCACGTACCTGTTGGAACGCAAGAGAGGCGTCAAATGGTATATTAAGGTATTCCGACGTCTCTTAAATGTGAGCATTTTAAACGCGTACATAATATATTGCGCCAACGTCGGCCAACACGCGGGGAGGATGACTCACCGTCAGTTCCGGCACCGCCTGGCGTCCCAGCTCAGCCACCGGTACGGGGTGGACGGCCAGACCCACGGCCGGCGGGCTCGCGGCGCCCCGTGCGACCGGCTCAACGTCGCTCTGTGCCACTTCCCCGAGCACCGGCTCGCCGAGGAGCGCTCCTCCACGGCCCACGTGCGCTATCAGAGAGGTCGGTGCGTGCAGTGCGCACAACGACGCGTGCGCACATTGACCAACACCGTGTGCCGCCAGTGCCACGTGTACTTGTGTGTTGGCCAGTGTTGGTTGCAGTACCACACTGATGAGCTGATGGACACTGAGTGACTTCATTTTCAGCATGTCACCAAATTAGTTTATTTTAAGTATCCAGTTGTCGCCTCAAAGATTCACGGCAAATTCTCATACATGTACAGGATGTCCCGTGAGTAGTGGATCAACCGAGATGGCAGATAGCTTGAGGGTTGGCCTATGGAGGGTTGGTCGATATCTCGAAAATGGTGACACTTATACTAAGGTAATTGTTTGACATACGATAGATCAACCCTCGAGCACCCTGTATATTCTATAGGTCCTAGCAATTAGGTCGCCTATTGTATGTTACTTTCCTTTAAAGCAAAGCAAAGCAACAACCCATAATTGACCTATTGCTGGACTCGGGGTCTCCTCTCACAATGTGAGGGGTATAGACCATAGTCTACCACGCTGGCCAACTGCGGAATGGTAGACTTCACATACCTTTGAGAACTTTATGGAGAACTCTCAGGTGTGCAGGTTTCCTCACGATGTTTTCCTTCACCGAAGCAAGGACCGAGGTGCATGCCAGGATTTGAACTCAAGCCCCTGCGTTCGGGAGACCAATGGTCTAATCACTAGGCTATCACTGCTGCTGCTCACTGTCCTTTATCTATCACTAGTTATTGCCCGCAGCTTCGCACGCAGAAATTATGCTTATTTGGAGCTGAATTTTGAAAAATCCTTCCTTAGTAGATGCCTACATAAAAGGAATACGTGTGCGAATTTTAAGTTTGTAGCCCTAAGGGTTTGGCCTGTGCGTTGATACATCAATCGATCACTTTTGCCTTATATACAAATAGATTATTATTTAAAGGTCGCATCCACGTCAATTCTGCTCAACGAGTACCATCTAGTGTATCGTGTATCTTCAGTAGTTTATGTTGTAGCATTGTGTATACGCGAGTGTACGGTACGCCAAGAGTTGTAATGAAAGATGTCCAGCTGCACTACGATACTGATTTATAATATTTAAACGATATTAATTGATAAGCTGATTATTGATAGATTATTGATGAGCACGCGCTTTGCGCCGACATGTGAATGACGTGAGCTGAGGTGACAATGGCGGAAGCTGCTTACTTAACATTTGTACTGTACGCGAACCGTACATGACGTGACCAATGATATTATATACAAGATATGCCAAGATGGCGCTGAAATTATGTCAGTCGAATTTAGACAAGTGTAGTGATTTTAATTCAGAGTTTCAGACAGTTGGTAGCTGCCTCTGAGTGAGACCGTCTAGTTGTCTTTTTCACTATTATGGTTTTAGTAGTGCCATCCCTTTTACATAATTTACCAATGTACTAGTGATTGGTGTAGTGAAACAAAAGATAAACGTGTGTGTGTGTTGTAGCTCGGTGGGAACAGATTTTTTGGTTGATTTGTAAGGGCATAACGTATCTATAGTTTAATATCATTGGACGTGACGTACAAAATGTCGAATGCGGTTGGTTCTGTAAAATTACAAATATATATTTTATCAAACTTTTTAAATAATAACTTGCAACAGTGATTAAGGAATTGGGACAGAGGTTATAAATACGTTATCTTATATGAAACAAAACGCACGCTCCTTCAGTTCGGAGGTGGATTGAGCCGCGCTACTTTGCGCTTTAATTAGTTGTAAGGAACTGCCTATTGTAGTGCTACAGATCGCCGGTGCCTGACACTTGTCATATGTAAACTGCGCCGGCTGGCTGTTAATTGCTTATTATCCTAATATTTACGACCCACTTGCAACGTGTGAGATGCATGTTAATATTATATTATTGTTAATTAAACGTTAATATTATTGTAACGTTGTGTATTTCAACAATTTGGGTTGTACCAATTTAGGTTAAGAAATGGGAAAAGTGTTAATCGAATGAATCGCTGTCAACTGAATGTTATCAAACTGGATTGTTACTTTCAACATTTGTTGTTTTATATTTGTATTTTTGTATTGTTTCTTATACAAAACATGAACCGTACGTAACTTGATCAGTGTACTGACCTGTGTTGGGACAATTTTTGTATTGTATTGTCATTGTATGTACTTAATTGTTTAATGAGGTCATTGGTCCGATGTTATTTATATTACCTATGTTTTCTTAAAGCCAGTTGATGTATTTAGTGTATTTGAACTCTATAAGGAAATTATGTGATCAAAGTGATGCATTGTGTGAGTAATTTTCAAACGGTGTATTTATAATTTTATTGTTTGAAGGGTAATATTGGAATCGCTAGCTAAGGGAACATACCAAAACCACGTAACCCATTTTTTCCAACTTTTTACCCCCCTCCCCCCCCTTCGTGACCATCCGTAGTATATGAGAAGACCCCCCCCCTCCCCCCTAGTTTTCACGTGGTAATTGATAAATACGGTTTTCAATACTTTTTTGCAAAAACAGAGTTAAAAAATAATAATTTTGCTTATATTTGACGACTTTGTGGCGCAATGGTTGCTAAAATATTGACTACGTGACAAAAACATAAACCCCCCCCCTCCCCTCTGTGACCAATCGTGGTGTTTTGAAGACCCCCCTCCCCCCCCTAAATGAGGCACGTGGTTTTGGTATGTTCCCTAATGACCAAATCGCGATGTTGTCAACAGTTCGATATCAGGTTATTATGGTGGTAATTTAAGGTGTTCGCTGCGTTAATATATTGAGCGAACGTCAATATGCGCTATAGTTATGTAACACTAATGTTCATTCCATTAACATTTTTCTTATTTTTAATTTTTTTCCGCGTGCGCGGGACCGAATATAAAATTTTACACGCGTTTTATGGAAAACATACTTCCAAATTTAATTAAATATTAATTTAATTAAAACATCGACAAAATTGTTTTGAAGACAACGTCCCGCGTGTGAGGATCACATACATACATACACACTATATTGGTGTGTAGAATAAAGCCGTGGGCACGCTCGGTTTCCGAACCGAGACGCGGTCGTCAACACATACAATAATATCATGCTAGAGTCATCGGTACTTTATATCGTTAGGTTGATAAAATATGGATACAACGAACTTACCTAGCTATAAGTGACGTTCTATCAAAATTATGGGAGCTGCTCAGCTCAAACCTATTAAATACATCGTCGTCGCGAGATTGAGATCTCTCGTGTGTCACTTTTAGGAAAATCACTTTTTTACATAAACGATTCTACATTTTGAAGCACCATCGAATTCAAAAACCCTCATGCGTGTACGACGTTTCCATCGTAATTTATTCCCCAAATTCAAAATCACCTGTGTGCTAAACAAAAGTTTACCAATTTTATTAGAAAGTAGATTTTTATACATAAGAGGTCTTAAAGTCGTAACGACGACGTATTAAACACAATGAGCATCCGGCCTGGTGTCATCGAGTACGGAAACCGAGCGTCGGCGGCGGGACGAGGGAGAGTGAGAGGGTGGTGGGGCGAGTGGGAGAGTGGGAGTGGGAGAGAGAGAGAGCGGCGGCGGTGACGCGGTGTGGCGGTGTGTTGCAGAGCGTGCAGCTGGACCGCGCGGCGCGCAGCGCGCGGCTGACGTTCCGCTCGGCGCGCGCCGCCGCCGCCTTCCGCCGCAAGTTCCACGACAAGATGGTCGCCGCCAGCAGGCTCAGCGTCACGCTCACCTCGTGCTAGCACACACACACACACACACATACACACGGTACGTGTAGAACCGACACCGCGAACCCGATGTTTGCGCAATGAACTAACACCAATTGTCAATTGTTTTCAGCGAGTTCACTCGAGTTTGAAAATAGGAACGGCGGATTTAAATTACAAATAGAACCACCGGCGCGACATTTTGTTCGCGATGTCGGTTCTGGTACTTTAGTATGTTATACTTCAATGTTAAACCCGTTCTTTTAGACGAGACTTATTTGGTTAACAATCTTGGCACTCCTTTTTATTGAAATGTATTAGTTAAAAAAAAATTGTAAACAGAAATTGGTCTGAGCTTTAAATTATAATTTATCATTAAATTCTTTTCATTTTATGCTTGCTTATTGTAAAGTTACAAATGACGACAAAAAGGCCGTTAGTTTTTTTAAAATAAATAGTACTCGTCTAAAGAATGGATTATACAGCCGTTAAATAAATCTGACTATAATATCTGGATACGTTAGTAGCTAAGTAACAGATAACAATGTTGTGTCTTTGACTGTTGCTAGATAACTGACTTGTGGATTGTAGATACATAGAACAGTGTGTACGGCCGATGGACTACAAAGGAGAATGCTCATTGATAAGGAACCAAAATTGTTACATACATTTATAAGTAAGTCAATTTACAACTCCCGTTTGTATTTTTGGAATTGAACCCGGATACTATGTCATTGTATCGGTATGATGTTGGCAACTGCATTCATCATACTTATTAAGGATCATCCGGAGCAAGATGTCATCATAACGACCCCAACGCATTGAAGTTATATAAAAAAAAATATAAAATATTAAACACTACAAATATATGTATAAAAAATGACAGTATGCCGGGGCATTCTCCTTTCTATAGAGTTTTATGTATGGAACTTAATTATAATGCAAGTTGAATTGTTAAATTTGTAATTCGATGAGATGTATTAAGCCGACGCTAGTAACATTTGAAAGGCGTCCGTTGGTCAATCCTTAAAATTGAGTACTAATTAATACACTGTCGACCATCGCTCGAAAATAATGTTAAATTTAAGATCGATAGCGAATACATGTGAACTCAATGTGCTAATCCTTGTGTTGTTTCTTTACTACTCCGATGGCGCCCGTAACAAATTCGTTGACATGTCGTTAGTAACTAGTTGTAAGTAACCAAATATTTTTAATGTAAGCCTTTTATTGAATACCAGTTGTATCTGCTTTATTATTGTCACTATGAGCATATTTGAAATTGAAGTTGTTTTCATCGGCATAGATTTTTTGACGTTAGTTAGATGTATTGAAAGCGTCTGAGCTCTTGAATTATTGTAACGCATAGTGCGGTGTGCTTCCCACACGCTAGACACTGTATGTCGCGCTCTAGACTGTCTGCGGCACAGATTACCCCCAATAGATCACGCATAAGTGAAATTTTCTTAGAGTTTGAACTCACAAAATTTGGCGGAAGGTGCGGCTTGCGGGGGACATCAAATTCTAATTCATACTTGCACTTGACGGGTCAGTATTGGTCGAAATTAATTTCGTGAACATGCAAATGCACGTACGTGTTGGCGCGCGTCAGTTGCCTTGTATGCGGTATCTATTGGGGGTGATCTGTGGTCTGCGGACTCGATCCTCGGAACGTTGTGTCGTATATTTAACAAAAAAATATGAAAACATATGTCTTGTCTCCCGTTAAAACGAATTCAGCTCTAGTTATAAGCGCATACGTCGTATTTGCTAATTGAAAACATATTTTTAATTGTAATGCATTTTAATCTTTTACGTTTTAAAATATCACCGGCCGATCCACGATAATTTGTTTGTAATGTGTAAAACTGTTTGTAGCATTATCAATGTGTGCGCGGCGTGTACGTACAGTGTGCGTACGATACGCGGCCGTGTGCGTGCAGGTGCACGTGTGTGCGCCCGCATTGTTTGTATTGTACTATCCCTTACTACCGATACACAATATTTGTATTTCATAATGTGAAATTGTTTATGTTACAATCTGTTTGTAATAGTTCGCCCGAGTCACTGTGTTGCTAACATAAAGTAATTATGACATTTGTTACGTGTTATGAATAACACTAGAACTACTAACGGCAGAGATCGCGGTATGAGAATACCGCGAAATGTGTTAAAGTATACAATATAAATTGTATTTCAATAAAAACTGTTACGTATTATATTATTACGTATTGACTTTATTTTCATAGACATGATTGAATTATTTTTAATTAGGTCGCTCGCTTGTAAACCGGTTAATGTTCGTTTTGTTTTTAATTATTAAGTATGAGGATTTTTATATGTAAGCATTTCATCAAATGAAATTGTATTTAGAAACGTCGTCTGTTACTATGACTGCGTATTTTTTCTTTTTAAAATAAATGTTATAACTGTATGCAGAATCCTCTGAAGTCGATAAGTTCATAGTTTAACCGTTTATAGTGTCTTCAGAATTATTATAATCGCTGTTCCAAGTTGGTTGCAAGCGCCCTAATCTCATGCTTTTAAACGTACGTTGAACATTTTAAATTTTTTAGTTAGAAAATGTCAGATTGTGTTCACGAATTACTTGAGTAAGTAGTAGTTAGTAATGATTGTAATAGGTATTTAGTTTATTTTGACAATAAGTCACTTTATTACTGAACTGCTGAGATGTGGAATAATTTACGACCCTCTCCATGTGGAGTGGAGGTATAGGATTTTAATTTTTATAATGTGTTGTACCGTCGGGCGGCTGGGACACCTTACCACTGGGGACGCTCGTCTGAGATACTTTTACTACGTCATTCATTTTCAAATTAATGTAATTTATTGATCGCGATGTTCCTAACGATAAACCGACCATCGACTGACCGCACATATTATGATGACGTATTTATGAACGGACCCTCAGTCGAGCGATCCTATTGGTCTGTTATTTTCCGTTCCAACGCTGTCGCTAGTTAAGTGTTTATCTATGGTTTAACAATAAGTAGTGTAGACATACTGACGTAGCGGCTGGACGCGGACCCGTTCACACCTTGTGACATGTCGTGTCATACACCGAGCACCTATAATATGTAACGAATAAATACATGCAGCGTCCTTTGGTTGTTATTGTTATTTGAAACCTGCAAACATCGAGCGGCAGGGGGAAGGGGGGGCTTTGTACTATACTGTGTAAATAGGTAGTTAAAGGTAAAACTTTTATCAATTTAATAACACTGTAAATATGAATATTATGATGAGTTTTATAAAAAATGTACATATTTATTATGTAAGAGAAGTGTAGTTTCTTTAAGCAATCTATTGTTTGTTACGGCGATGATTCCTCCCTCCCCTCCACCCCTCGTCGCTCATCACCTCAATCAATGTCAATGATCTTGATGCATTTTATATTATGTTGAAAGTACTTTGTTTTTAATAATAAATGATATGGAATATATGTCTCAACTGTATGGCGCAGCTGAGAACTATATTCGTCCTGATAATAATACTAGTGATGACTATCACAACGACAATCAAGACTGATCTTCAATAAATTAAACATCAAAAATCTTTTTCTGTGTTTTATTCCTGAACCACAGCTTCCTATCCTGTACATAATATACATAAACACTATCAATATAATTTTAAAACAATCACTTAATCCACTCGTCACATAACAAGCACATACATTGTACATAATATAAGTGTAACAATTAACCAAACACCTGAGAGTAAAAAATAACACTTATTCTCTTATTAGTATACTTTTACACTTAATTGAGCAAATCACAGATGTAAGATGTACATTTAAGCAAAATATAAGTGCACTTTAAGGTCATAGAGTATTAACACTATCCCACTTTGATCGAATGCTACATCAGACAAGTGTGGTAGCTAAATGCGGCGACATTCATTAACTATACTACTATACATACAAAGTACATATCGCACCTTCAGTGGAAAAAAGGCATAAGATGAAAACTGCAATTTACAGGAGAGAAAAAACTGTTAAAATATCAGTAAGTAGTCTAAAGAAATTTACATTACGATTTCTTGCACAAAACCGTCAAGTTTAATGATAAAAATTAAAAAAATTCAGCATATGCAGCTTTTATCCCTCTTTCCACTCATAATAATAACTAAAATTCAATGTAAGACTACTCATAAGTCGTCTTAAAAAGAGCATATTCTTTTTCCACTGAGGGTGCGATATATTCAGGTCGCCATTAGGCGGCACCGCGTGGACTGCCATAACAATTGAATATTTTAAATACAATAATTACATACTATGTACCTACTTTATTGAACACTACTTTGATCGATTCAATCCGAATGACTTCAAATTAATATTATACATTTTGTTCGATTTCATAAGTCAGTTTTATATGATAACATGTTACGCCCATCATATTACGAAGCACCAATAGAGATACAGCAGACACTACTCGTTGCCGTCTTGAGGAGGGCTTAGAACACTGTCCACAACCCCTGCCGACATTCTAGAGTGTCGTTAAAGGCGACAGAAGCCGGCCCGCTTGGTGGTTAGCCTTCACACAGCATGATATTACTATCGATTTTATTTTTCCATGAAGCCTGGCGGGCTAGATACCACCCTTGTTTGAGTCAGCGACCACACGGCTCGGCTGCTGAGGACTTCAAAGACAGTTCTTTTTTTCTCTCATCGGCCGGCAACGCATCAGTGATGTCTTTGGTGTTGCTCATGCCAATGGGCGACGAGAGCCACTCCCCACCAGGTGGATCGTCAGCTCGCTAGCTACTTACACAAAAAGTACGAAAATAAAAACTACGACAACTTTCCCGCGTTGACACCCTGTTGGAATCATCTGCTGTTGGCTATATTTATTGGTCCCATCGGCTCCAACGAACAATATTTATTTACAATAAACGAACCACCATCCTATTGAGGTAGTCGTACCAAAAAGACGTAGGAAGTGGACTGTATAACGCGCTCCAAGGAAACTAATCTAAACTTGCGGTTCGTTCTTGTAATGATAGCTAGGACCGTAAATAAATATAAGCAAGATATTTAAAAACTCGACCGAGTACTGTATAAAACCTAACACCTAATTAGGTTGAGTACGTAATTAAGATGTTATATTGAATAGTGGTGTGAATTCTTTGAGAGAGATAACAATTTAACAATTAATTTAAAAAGAACGGAGAGCGTTTAGACAGCGTGTAGCCGATCCAATATTTTTTTGCGTGCTGTATCGAAGTGTGTAACTAAAGACAGGAATAAGGTGCGAGTGTGAGGGAATGACAAGTGCCGCCATTTTAGTTTGGTTCCTTAATGTCGCGAGGCGGCGACAGGAGGCGACAGGAGGGCTACACGAGGTAGTCGTAGCGGAAGGAGATGTAGGCGGCGATGTTGAAGTAGGGCGGCGCGGCGGCCAGCAGCGCGCGGAACTCGGGCGCGTGCAGCTCGGGGTGCGCGGTGCGGTGCGCGTGCTGCGACACGGCCGCCAGCGGGCCGCGCTGCAGGGGGCGCGACGCCTGCCGCCCACAACACACACACACATACACACACGGTCATACACGTAACTAACTTGCTATTCAAAACATTGTGTGTGTCAGCTTCGATGTACGACTGGATTTTAACGCCATCTAGTTTGCATTGGTCAAATCAGTAATAACGCCATCTAGTTTGCGACTGTCGAATTAGATTATTATTATTAGATTCAGAATTACAAATATAACGCATAACGTAACGAAGAAGTTTGATTTTACTCCTCATCAATTTTCATTCAACTCCAAAAAAAGCTTTATAATTGTGTTTGTGCTGGTGGCTGCTGAAGAGTTCCCCGTCTGGAGTCAACTCTCAGTCCTGTCAGGTCAGGTGAAATGTCAAGTGTGTAGGATGCTCCCTGCTCGCTGCTCGCTGGTCACTGGTCACTGTACTCACGTTAAAGGTAATGGTGAAGTTGAGCGGCTGGAACACGTCCCCGTCGCTGTAGGTGGCCGCGGAGTGCACCACCACGTACACGGGGCGGCCGGCGTGGGCCAGCGTGGGCCGCGCGGGCGCCGCCAGCGACCAGCGCGCCAGCGACACGTTGCCGCACGGGGACACCGTCAGCGTGTTGTGGGCGGGGCCTGCGGATACACACACATACACACACACACACACACACCACGATATAACGGGATTCATTTGTTTTTCGCGCGTATCTTGTATGTTTTTTTTTTATTTATTTTTTATGTGAAATAAGTTAATGCTTGACAACGATCCCACCTGATGGTAAGTGGCGATGAAGTCCAAGATGGTGAACGCACTAACTTAATAAATGCCTATTCACTCTTCTCTTGAAGACACCTACATTGTAGGTGGGCGGGAACACCCACGCAGGCAACTTATTCCAGTCCTTCGCTGCACGCACTATGAAAGATGAGGCGTGTCGCCTCGTTCGCAGCAGTGGGATGTCTACGACGTATGGATGGATGCTTGCCGTCCGACGGGATGTTCGATAGAGAAACGGGGATGGGGGAATTAATTCGTGCAATTCCTGAGCACACTCTCCAAAATGTATCCTGTAGAATGCCGAGAGGCTGGCTACTCTGCGCCTGTGTGCAAGGCTTTGCAGATTGGATACTACCAGATCTGGGTCGTCAATGAGCCTCATTGCACGCCTCTCCATCGAATCCAAGGCTGAAAGGTGACATTTTGCGGCACCGGCCCAAACGTGACAGCAGTACTCCACACATGGGCGAACCTGAGCTTTATACAGTGTTAAAATCTGTCTCGGTGTGAAGTACTGCCGCACCCTTGCAAGGACCCCGAGTTTTCTTGCAGCTAGTTTAGCTTTGGATTCGATGAACCGCCCATACATTGTATACATTTAATATTATTTGTTACCTCATATGTTCCAAACCGCTAAACAGGTTTGTATAAATGTAATTAAGATATCGTTAGTTTCGTCTTGATAACCTAAGTATTCTTAGATAAGTGAAATAAAAAAAAACGAATATGGTGGTTGACAGATGTCAATGAAATTAAAGAGCTCGCCTTAAGGATTTCAAAAAGGTACATATATATCACGCTAGCTTTTTTGATAGAAGGCGGGTTTTTTTTTTATTTTTAAATTAATGCTAGTCAATACATAGAAATATTTAGTTCTCGCCAAACAAACCTCACCAGGCTACATAGCTGATCGCATCGCTCAACGCAGTTCGCTAGAACTCCACAGTCTGTATATAAGTTGGTCCTTCGAGCAGGAGCACGTACCGGTCATGGTGAAGTGCAGCGTGCAGCCGTGGTCGTCGCAGCTGCGTGACGTCACGCGCAGCGCGGCCGGCGGCTGCAGCGGTGCCGGCGGGCCCGTCGAGATCAACATGCTATCTGCCCTGGACGTCGATACACACACACACGGAGAACATGTCTTATTGTTGTACGCAATTAGGATGTTGACTATGTTTAGGATTCAATTTTATTTTATAGATGGAACTTTAATATTCATGAAAAAATATAAAAAAAAAAACAATAATCTACAATTTAAAACCAAAATTGATAAATTAAATCTTTATCAAATTTCCCACCAAAAACGTCATGTGACGTCATTGACTGATATTAAATACCACGTTCTACTGAAGTTTGTTGAATTTCACATAGGGAGATAATTATAGCGTTGCGTTGTTATCAAGGTCATCAGAGGTAATAACGATATATGTATATGACGAGATAATATGAAACATTTTAATAAATGTAACATTTTTAAATTTTTATACTCCTATTTCAATGCTACCAACATTATAGCCAACTGCAGATTTAGTTGAAAATAGGTAACAACAATTCATCGTATTCGACGTGGTGTCGTTGTGACGTCGTTCAATGTGTGTGTAGCGTGTGTGTGTGTGGGGGGGGGGGGTACATACAGTGCGGCGGCGGCTCGCAGTCGGTACACGGGCAGGCCGCAGAACGCGTCGCGCGCGCACTCCTCACTGAAGTCGGTCCGCACGTCGAGCGCCAGCCCCGCGCGCCGCAGCTCCCTCTCCGCGCTGCGCACGCTGTACGCGTCCTGTGACGTCACCAGCACGCCCGCACTGCGTGACGTCACCGCGCCCGCCGCGTCGTGCGACACCATCTCCGTGTGCTGCGCGATCGACCGTTACATCTTCACTGGGACGTACCATGTTACTATTTAATCTACAGTACGGCCAACGTCTTGGCGCGTCTGAACTTCGCGCAGAAGGCTGCGCAATGCTCGGTACGCGGCGTATTATGTCTCAGTCACACGTTAGCATGTTCGTGTCGCTGTCTCTGTCTTACATGCGCTAAAGTTCACAAAGCCTATGTTCAGAGTTTCAGACGCGCCAAGTTATGTCGGTCGTACTGTACACAAATTGACATATTATCAATTGACATAACTATAATTATCAACTAGCAATTTTTGACGTGATAACGTCTATTAAAACGATGCCGGCCGCACGCATGAAAAAGCATGACTCATCTGTCGCGTTACGCGAGCGAGCGAACAATGAAGAAAGCGCCATCTATGAACAAAACTATATACACAATTAAGTCAGAAAGAAACTTGCTGAAAAAATAGTTTTATGGTGGGTGGCTGGTGTGCGTAGTAAAAAGTCCAAGTAACGTACACAATGAAAGTAGAAAGTTTATTGGCACGGTAGACACAAGTAATAGTTCATACACAGCACAGTAAGAAAGCCAGAAACCATAGAATTTATAGAAGGAGTAGAATAAGAACAGAGGTAGAATAGAACAGTAATAGATACAGCGTTAAATAACGATTACGTTCGCGAGATATACAAGGCGTAAGCGCAAGCGATAAGATAGCAGGCGACACGGGCTTCGCGGTGAGTATCGTGTACCGACTGGCGAACGAAGGGGTCCGTCTGCCGGCGGCGGCCGGCGCGTGAGTACATCGTACATAAGATAAGAACATTACCTAGTGAGGTGGGCCATGTTTCCACTGCACAAGTGTGTCGACTTGTTAATATTATGCCGTGCGTGATTTTATAATAAATAATAAATGTTATTTTGTGTATAGTATTTTAGTAAGTAGTGTAGTAATTTAATTAATATAATATAGTTTAATAATAGGTATATATAATTTGTTTGTGTAATATTTTATTATTATGTAAATGTAAATAAAATGTAATTTAATATTTAGTGTCTATAAATAAATGTAAATATAAATAATGTGTGTGTATATAAATATAATAATTTATTGTAAGGAATACGCCACAGTTTAGTTCAGGAATTCTAGATGGCTTTGTAGTATAAAGATAAAAGTTTCTAATTATAAGTTAATTTCCAGAGATAATATTATATTCGAGCACTACTTCATCAATGTTTTGTCATATGACGTTGTCACGTTAAACTACCGTCCGTAAACCGACTTTACAGACAACCATTTTTTAAGTTTTATAATTTATCATAATTACTTAGTTGTTGTTTTTATCAATTTTTTGTGGCATTTCATAAAGTAGTGATATTGATATAATTCTTTGAAATTTCGTGAGTACTTAGCATTTTTGAAGTGAAACTTCTTAAGAATCGTTAGTGATTTGAAACCGGATGCAACGACAGGTAAGATAATATAACCGCTAATTTCGACTTTCAACTTAACTCCTCCGTAGCTCAATGGTCAGGACGTAGATACACAATACCTGATGCGCAGGTTCGCGTCTCTCAGTATTTTTTTTTTGGTTTTTTTTAGTTTTATTTTTATACTGTTTTTAAATACTTTCAAATGCTCTTTTAAATATTTTCAAAGAATTTATCAACAAAAAATAAGAATTTCATTCTTTCATTCTGTCGATCGACCAACCGATTATACAGACAGTAAAAATGCTAAGTTGTATTCATAGATGGCGTGAGGAGTAAGATAGAACATTCGTTTTATTGCTAGATAGATTTTTAAAAAGTGCTAAGTTGTATTCATATATGGCGCTTCGATTTATTGCTCTAAGATTCGATTTATTGCTTTTTCATCTCATTATCTTGAAACCAAAATTTTGGAAAGTTTCACTTCTACCACGTGTGAATTGCACACATTTTCTTTTTTTTCCTGTTTCTTCTAACTATCTGTTAATAAGAGTACAATATAACAATATCAGTAGTAACGTGCAGTCCACTCACAAACCAGTGGTGTCGCTGCGTGGCGGGTCCATGGTCGCGGTAGGGGGACAGCGGCAGCAGCATGCAGCCCGCGCTCAGCACCGCCAGTGACGTCAGCACCGCCCCCAGCCGCCGCCCCGAGAACAACAGCTCCACGCCGGACTGCACGCAGACAGACACAGTCACTTATACGTGTGTGTGACGACACTTATAACACGTCACAATAACACAATGCACCCGAGTGCTAATATTTATCTGTCACATATTTGCCCCGGTCGGAAATTGAACCCGGGACCTCTCGCTTCGCAGGCGGAAGAAAATAAATCGTGCCGGCCGTATTGACAGTACGAAAGCCTAGTCTTGGCGTCCACTTAACGTTTATCTGACATAAATAAAGTCAATGTTATAAATAAATTCAGTGCAGTAAACATCATCATTCAACTTTGGTCGCGTGTTTTAATCGTCACAACCTTATCTTGATATACTCACGTCAGGCGGCACTGCTGCACTCGCCTCATAATGAATGTATGAAATACATCCCACATTCATTTTGGTCCTTCGAGCCGGATATACCCAACGACTCATGTGTTCATGTATCGGCTAGTTGTAAAACTAGTATAAGGAGCGTACGATGTCCGTACAAGGGGCATGGCGACGAGCGCCGCGAGCGCGCCGTTAACAGCCGCGGCGAGTGCGTCGGGCGCGCGCAGCGGGGAGCGGCCCAACGTCGGCAGCAGCAGCGCACACAGCCGCAGCGAGAGGGACAGCAGCCACGCCACGGCCGGGAGGGACAGCGCCAGCGAGAGGGACAGCTGCTGCCACGCTGCGGGACAGAGGGACACCGTTTTATGAGACCGACGTAAAATAATACACGCATTATAAATAGGTACTTCTTGCTGAATCAGCCGCCAAACGAATCGTGTTGGCTGGGGGTTTGAGAGCCAGTTTGTGCTTTTTCTTCTCTCTTTCTTGGCCGGCAACGCATCAGTGATGCTTTTGGTGTTGCTGATAATGTCCATTGGAGACAGCCACTTGTCATCAGGTGGAAGATAGATTTTACCATCGTTAAGTTAGTATTAGTCGTCCACCACTCGTCCTTCTGTTGTCCCTCGACCGACGCAGGCGTTCTTCCAGCAGGTTTCCTTTGAAATCATTGTAATTTCTATTTATTCCATTTGTGAAGTGTAGAGGTAAAAATAGCCATAGCTTAGGATAGGATAGGATAGGATTCGATAAGGTTTCGGAGCCTTTTTCACGCGTGTTTCGCGTCAAGAAGGTTTCCGAAACCGTGGAAGGAGGGGCGTTTATGCCTCCTCCGAAAAGAAGGACGCCCGGCGAACTCTCCCTCGGCATACCGACCCATCGTTCTGCTCGATGAGGCCGGTAAGATGTTCGAGGGGATCATCGCCACCCGCCTGAAAGACCACCTGCGGGTGGTTGGGCCGGACCTGTCGGACGCTCAGTTTGGTTTTCGACCTGAGCGTTCGACAATAGACGCCCTCGCCCTATTAAAGGGTGTGGTGAAGGAGGCGATGGAAGCTGGGGACGGAGTGTTGGCTGTGTCATTCGACATAGCCAACGCCTTTAACACCCTTCCCCATACTACCGTCCTCAAGGCACTCCGGTTTCACGGAGTGCCTCAATATATGAGGGACCTCCTGGCCAGTTACTTGGAGGACAGAGCGGTCCTCGTAGTAGATAAAGCTGGCCAGGTCCGGCGATATCCGGTGGAGTCCGGTGTTCCGCAGGGGTCAGTCCTAGGACCTCTCCTGTGGGACATCGGGTTCGACTGGCTTTTGCGTGGGACCCTCCTCCGTGGCACGAGAGTCATCTGCTACGCGGATGACACTCTCCTCACTGCTCGAGGAGGGAATTTTGGTGAGGCGGCCAGTCTGGCCTCGGCGGGCGGATCGTTGGTCGCTAATAGGATCCGCCGCCTTGGATTGAGGGTAGCGTTGCATAAGACCGAGGCCGTTTTCTTCCACGGGCCTCGGCAGCGCCGTCCGCCTGACGCCCACATCTTTGTGGAGGGCGTCAAAATTGAGGTAAAGACCCAGATGAAATATCTGGGTCTAACGCTCGATGGCAGGTGGCGCTTCAGCCCGCACTTCAGCGGACTGTCGTCGCGGCTGCTGAAGGCAGCGGGGGCCCTCTCATGGCTGATGCCTAACATGGGAGGGCCAGGCGGGCGATGCCGGCGGCTGTACGCCGGCATCCTGAAGAGCATGGCCCTGTACGGGGCGCCTATCTGGGCAGACTCCCTTCAAAGAAGGGAGAATGCTACAGCCTTGCGGACGCCCCAGAGGGCTATTGCGCAAAGAGTGGTGCGGGCTTACCGCTCGGTAAGCTTCGCAGCAGCGTGCGCTCTGGCTGGCACCCCTCCTTGGGAGCTCGAGGCGTGGGTGCTAGCCAGAGTCTACGAGTGGACGGCGGGGCGAAGAGCACTCGGTGAGTGCCCTGCCCCTGAAGAACGCGAGGCTGTTCGGCAGGAGGCGAGGGATGCCGTCGTCCGTCATTGGACGGCGGACCTTGCCTCCGCAGTTTTCGGCCGTCGAACCCTCGATGCGCTTGGGCCGGTCCTGCAGGGTTGGCTCGCTCGACCGCATGGTTTCCTCACCTTCCGGTTGGTGCAGGTGCTGTCCGGGCACGGCTGTTTCGGGTCGTACCTTCACCGGATCGGGAGGGAGGAAAGCTCGTCGTGCCATGACTGTGGCGCGGCGGAGGACACGGCACAGCACACCCTCGAGGTGTGCCCGTCGTGGGCCGAGCGGCGCCGCAGTCTTGTTGCGACGATCGGGCCGGACCTCTCGCTTCCCGCCGTGGTAAGTGCCATGTTGGGGAGCGAAGAGGCGTGGGTGGCGGTCGCCTCCTTCTGTGAAGACGTAATGTCACAGAAGGAGGAGGCGGAGCGCGCGCGGGAGAACGATCCTCTCGCGCCGCTTCTCCGCCGGAGGAGAGGCAGGAGAAGGCGGGTGGTAGACCACCCCCTCTCCTCCCGGTGATGAGCAGCGGGCGACAGGCGCGGGGGCGCCCTCGCCCGCATTGCACCGCTTATCACCCAGACGAACGAGGATGACTGAGCACTCACAGTCATTGGAGCAGCCTGTCCCTTTGGAGATCCGTGGGTGTAGACCGCAATAAGAAGACTGTATTATATATACTGGTTTATTTGATTTGATCGGTAGCCGCGATTGAAATAGTAAGTGCACCGTGCGCGTGCGCTGGTGTTGTATTTGCGACTGGCGGGCGGCGGCCGGCCCCCTCCCGCTGAGGTATGCAGGTACCACCGCACCGCTCGATGAAACGGCCGGAGAACGGGGGTCCGCAGGCCGCGGGAGTAAGCCCGTCTATACTCCCCGGCTTGAAGTCTCTTCAATTGATGAGTTGGGAAGTGGGCAAATCATGGGATACGCCCTGCGGATGATGCCCCTGCGAGTGCGTATGTCAGCGACTCGCGCGACTCCGTCGGCTCCCGGCAGCAACCGTGTGACACGCCCCAGAAGCCACTGTAGAGGAGGCGCATTTTTTTCCTTGACGATGACCAAGGCTCCCGGCTGCAACTCGCCTCTTGATGTGGTCCACTTCTGTCTCTGTTGAAGCCACAAAACGTATTCATTTGAGAAGCGATTCCAGAAATGCTGCTTTAGGTACTCGATGCGGCGGAATCGTTGGAGGCTCGAGATGTTCTGCGTCGACACGTCTCGGTGAGGCAATGCAACGAGAGATCGTCCGATGAGGAAGTGGGATGGTGTCAGCGGAGATAAGTCGGAGGGATCGTCGGAAAGAGGAGTGAGGGGCCTTGAGTTTAGGATAGCCTCAATTTGAATGAGGCATGTTGCCATTTCTTCGAAAGTCAAGTGAGTCAAAGACAGTATACGCTTTAAGTGGAACTTGACTGATCGAACGGAGTTTTCCCAGCAAGTTCCGAAGTGCGGACTATAGGCTGGTATAAATGAAAAACTGATACCCATGTCCAGAAATTGTCCTGATAGGTCCTGAGAGAGAAGTTGCTTGAGCTCGTTGAATGCTCCAACAAAAGATGTTCCATTATCGGAGAATATACAGCGAGGTTTGCCCCGTCGAGCCACGAAGCGACCGAGAGCAGCTAGAAAGGCCTCCTTTGTCAAATCTGACACGAGTTCAAGATGAACTGCTCGAGTGGCTAAACACACAAAGACACAAATGAAGCATTTAATTAATTGGCAACCTCTACCCTTACGACTAGCTATCAGTACTGGCCCAGCGTAGTCGACACCGGTGTCTAGGAAAGGAAACTCGAGATGAAGTCGTTCCTTTGGTAGATTTCCCATAATCGGTTGTATGGTGTCCCCTTTTATCCGACAGCATTTAACACAAGAACGCGTAATTTTTCTTGCTAAAGACCTACCACCTAATACCCAATACTCATGCCTAACAGTTGCAAGTAATAACTGGGGTCCCGCATGACAAAGCTTTTTATGATACATGTCAAACATAAGCTCACTCAAACGATGTTTCCTACACAGTAAGATAGGATGTTTAACATTATAGTCGTAAAATGAGTTGCTTAGTCTGCCACCAACACGAATGATGTCATTACAGTCTAAGAAAGGTGATAGGCATAATAGTCTGTTTTTACTAGGGAGTGGTTTACCACTTTTAAGAATTTTATATTCCTCTGCAAAGGAATCTTTTTGAGCTGCTTTAATAAGAAGATTAGTTGAATTGTCTATTTCAGTTAATGTAAGGGAATCCAAATTGATATTGATTTTACGACAATTTTGAATAAATCGTAATATGTACGCCATTATACGCTGTAATTTTGAAAAACAAGAATATTTATTAATAAGATATGTAAATAAGTCGTTATCATTAACGGTAATGAATGACTGACATAATTCTGGCAGATTCTGAGTGTTCACAGATGTAGGAAAGGCAGGCCAATGAGATGAATCTAATTGTAAATATTTAGGGCCTGACCACCACAAAAAAGAATCACCCAATCGGTCAGCACTAAGTCCTCGTGAGGCGAGGTCTGCTGGATTTTCTTGGGAAGGAACGTAGCGCCAGGTATTATTACCAAAATCTTCCCGAACTTCAGCAACACGATGACGCACAAACGGCTTTAGCTGCGTAGGATTTGTAGAAAGCCATCCTAGTACTATGGTGGAATCACACCAAAAAATGCAATCATTAATGTTTACTGTAAGTGACTTTATAACCTTTAAGCATAGACGCGCACCTAATAATGCACCGCATAGTTCGAGTCTAGGAAGAGTGGTAGGTTTAATTGGTGCTACCTTGCTTTTAGCGGCTAATAGGCGAACAGTGACTGCCCCGTTGATGTCGACTGAGCGTACATATATGCAGGCACCGTATGCCTTTTCGGATGCATCTGAGAACACATGTAACTGAATATTAACCGGTGTATTATTACATACAATATACCTAGGTATGTGTAAGTTGTTAAGAAGAGGCAATGTATGTTGAAAATTACACCAAGTCTTTTGTATGACCTCTGGTACGACGTCATCCCATGAGCATTTATTTATCCAAAGCTGTTGTATAATAATTTTCGCTTCAACTATGCATGGAACCACGAGCCCAAGAGGATCAAAAATTTGAGCTATTGTAGATAATATGTGACGTTTTGTAATTTTTTCGTTAGAAGAAAGATGTATAGTGTAATAAAAAATATCCTCAAAACATTTCCAATTGAGACCTAATGTTTTAGATAATTCATTATAATTCATGTCAACAGAATCGTTATTATGTATGTCGTTAGAAATAATTTTTAAAATGTCTTTAGAATTAGAGTGCCATTTTCTTAAATTAAATTGTGCTGATTTTAATGTTGATTTTACTCCTTGACATAATTGAAGTGTCTCTTTAATGGATGAGCCACCAGAAAGATAATCGTCTACATAAAAATCGTGTAGTATGGATTGTTTTATGTTGTCGTCTGTACTATCATGAGCTAATTGCACTAAACATCTAGTAGCTAGGTATGGCGCTATAGCACTGCCATATGTCAAGGTGTTTAAGGTGTATGTTTTTAAACTTTGTGTAGAATCAGATCGCCACAAAACTAATTGCAAAGCTCTTTGTTCGTCATTGACCCACACAAATCGATACATCTTTTCGATATCCGCAGTAACTACATATTTATGTTGCCTAAACCGCAATAATATGGTAAGTAAATCATCTTGAACTGTGGGACCGATCATCTGAATATCATTAAAGGATTTGCCCGATGTTGTAGCAGCGGATCCATCAAAGACTGCTCTTAGTTTTGTGGTTGTACTAGATTCTTTTAGGATGCCATGATGACAAAAGTAATAGTGAGGATGTGGTACTGGTGTCTGAATAGGAGTCATGTGCCCTAGCTTTATGTATTCTTCCATAAAATCTACATACAAAGCTTTAAAATTTGCGTCTCGTTCGAAACGGCGCTCTAAACAAAAAAATCGACTTTTGGCCATTTCGAAGGAGTTACCTAGAACATCTGGTGATTTTTTTAAAGGCAAAGTTACAACAAACTGTCCATTTGAACTACGTTTTGTAGATTCTATGAAGCTTTCCTCACAAGCGCGCTCTTCTGAAGTAAGCTCGTGCTTTGTGGGAATGGTGTCGAGCTCCCAAAACCGTGATAAGTCTGTAGTAGAATGGTCACTCTGGGTGAACATACATACAGGTGCATTATTAATATTGGATTGTAAGACACCAGAAATTAACCAACCTAACCGTGATTCGATTAACGTTGGCTTATTCTTGCCAAGTTCAATTTTATTTGCGCCTACAATGCCCCAAAATATCTCCGCTCCTACTAGAATGTCAATGGATGACGGCAAATAAAAAGTGGGGTCGGCAAGACAAATACCATCAGGCAAGGATAAGTTGTGTGTATTTACTAGTGTGTTAGGTATGGAAGAAGTGATCTCAGGTAGAACGAGGCAGTCAATGCTGATCCTATAGCCACTAACAGAAGACTCAAATGTGATTGAGCAAGTTTGTGTACTACTGGACGCTAAGTTATTTATGCCTATCACCTTCGAACTTGTTGAATGAGTAGGTAAGTTTAATTTAGATAAGAAGTCCTTAGCTACGTAGTTCGCCGTGCTGCCGTTGTCAAGTAGGACTCTGGCGCTGTGTGGCTCCCCGGTAGCGTCGAACACTTTCACCATTGCTGTGGAAAGTAAAACAATTTGCGATTTAATGGAATTGTTAGCAGACAAAGCAACGTTGTGGTCTTGTGCCACTGAAGGCTCTTTATCTACGTGAAGTAAAGTGTTATGCTTTAACCTACAATATTTGCAACTACTGAGCCTACATGTAGATGGTTTGTGCCCTGGACGTAGACAGTTATTGCAAATATTCCAACCACTAACCTTTTGAAGACGCTCACTGGCAGGCAATTTTCGAAAATCTACACAATTAAATAAATGATGGCCCTGTTTGCACATGGGACATTTCAAAGATTGTGAACTGCGGGCTGTAGATATTATTTTCTCTGGGGCTGTAGTGACCACGAAAGCTTTTGATTTATTTTGTAGTGTGTCCGTTTTTGTTTTTGTATTAGACTCCTCAAGACTCTCCAAAAGATCTGCACGATTACCAAGGAATGTCAAAAAATAATCTAGATTTGGTGAGTCCGTTAACGAGTTCCTACTCTCTTCCCACTGCCGCTTAGTTTTGTGATCTAATTTATCACACATTATGTGAATAATTAAACTGTCCACGAGCCAATGATCAACTGACTCGGAACGCAAAGTGCCTAATGCTCGTAAATTCTTTTTTGTTACATCAATGATATGTCTTATTGATTTACTTGATTCTCTTTGACATGGTTCAACCGAAAATAAGGCTTGTATGTGATTGTTAATTAACAAGCGCTTATTGTCATACCTTTGACATAATAATTGCCATGCAACTGTGTAGTTATCAGCTGTGAAATCTAAATTATCAATAATATGTAGGGCATTATCCTTGAGAGAAGCTCGCAAATAATGGAGTTTATCTATGTTATTCATCTCATCATCGTTATGGACTAATGATATGAAAATATTTTTGAATTCGAGCCAGTTCTGATAGCTGCCTGTAAAAGTAGGTATTTCAACAGTCGGTAACTTAACTCTCCGTTTGTGTCCTTGAATATCCCCGCCACCCGAGCTCACCGCCGAAGAATTCAGTGCCGCTGCTGCGTTGCGGCTGAGCGGGGCCAGGCAGCGCGCGCGGGCAACCAGCTCATAAAACTGGCTTTCGAACTGCTCGCGCTCGCTGTACTGCTCGTCGGGATCCTCCATCAGAGCCTCGATGTCAGACTGTAATGCGTCATATTTTGTATATAAGTTATTGAATTTAGCAAGACGGATATCCAGTTGTGCGAGTTGAACTTGGCTCAACGTTTTACAGCTCTCAAGAACAAAGAGATAAGAGGCAAATTGTGTAAGCTTTGCTTTCATTGATGCACGTTTTCTGGACATATCAGTAGGTATTTTACCTTCGGATGCCATTATGAAGCTTATGAAGCGTGAGGCAGGTTGAAGAGAAAAAAAAAAATATATAAATATGTTCTTATAATGCTTGCAAATAAAGAAATAATGTTCTCAAAGCAGGTTGCAGATGAAGAAAAAATTTTGAAGAAAAATAATAATATTCTTAAGCGGCTTGAATAATTATTTAAAAAAAAAATATTTTTCTGACAGCTGATGAAGGGAGAAAATAATGTTCTCAAACGGCTTTGAAACTAAATAATTTTCCGAAGAAAACTTGCTAAACAAATGTTTGAAAAAAAAATTGCTATCAAAAAAAAGACAAGCTAATTATTAAATCGAAGAAATACCTAAATTACGTTTGTGAATAATTGTTCGAGAAGAGAACAAAGGGTTATACAATACGTGATACCACGTGGTCGTGGCTCGTGGCACGCCCACCTGTTAAAGAAAAGAAAAAATTAATTCACGGAAATAAAATTAAAATATTGATGTACAATTACTACAATGAGCGCTGAATAATGAAATGATTGATCAAGAAAGAAGAACAATGAACTGCTAGTGAATATGCTAAGATGGTAACGCAATGCGTAATGAGATGGACTATCTACTAAACTGATGAAAATTTACGTATGAAATGGGATAAAATGTAAAAATGGTAAAGAAGAAATGTTTAAATGAGGTATGCGCACTAAGAAATATGCAATGGTTGAAGAAATGAAGAAATGGTTGACGGTTGAAAAATGAGAAAGGATGAAAAAATGAAATGTATTATGTAAGGATGATTTAGGATGATAAAGGAAAAAAATCGGAACGATCTCACGAATACGATGCGTTGTGTCGATGCGCGATGACGTAGTCGCTCCGCTCCTTTTCTTTCTTGAATAATAATTCGCCTCCGTGGACTGCGTCGACTCGAAGATAACGGCGGCCGCAGCTCGAAGTCCGTTATGAAGTGTCGGCGGTCTCGATCGACGATATTTTCAAGAATATTTCAATCTTCCCGACCAAGAAGGCGTATGAAGGACCAATTTATGGAGCAGCCTGTCCCTTTGGAGATCCGTGGGTGTAGACCGCAATAAGAAGACTGTATTATATATACTGGTTTATTTGATTTGATCGGTAGCCGCGATTGAAATAGTAAGTGCACCGTGCGCGTGCGCTGGTGTTGTATTTGCGACTGGCGGGCGGCGGCCGGCCCCCTCCCGCTGAGGTATGCAGGTACCACCGCACCGCTCGATGAAACGGCCGGAGAACGGGGGTCCGCAGGCCGCGGGAGTAAGCCCGTCTAGTCATCCTCGAGCCCCTTCTCGTGTGTAGGAGGGGCGTGAAGGGCCCGCCGCTGTAAGGCGGGCAAACGCCGGCGGGGAACTGGAAGCAAAGGCTATGCCGATTCCCAGAACCCCGCCACCAAAGGCGATGCGGGAGTGCCGCTGGGTTGTTTAGTGGGTATACCGGGAGTTATCCCCGGGAGTCTCACATACCCCTCCCGTCCCCCGACGGGTGGGGATGCGTAATGCATTTTTCCCAGCGAAAAAAAAAAAAAAAAAAAAAAAAAAAAAAAAAAAAAAAAAAAAAAAAAAAAAAAAGGATTCGATAGCTTAGGATAGCATGGGACCGAAGCTTTTCTTTTCACTGCCGCTAGATGGCTCTGCTTAAGGTTATGGTAGAGGGCGGCACCGACCCGCGAGCCGCACGCAGCGCAGCAGCGAGATGGTGAGGGTGGCAGCGGCCGCCATGAGCAGCAGCGGCGCGGCCAGCACGTAGCGCGCGGCGTGCAGCGGCCAGCAGCACAGCAGCAGCAGCAGCGCGGCCAGCAGCAGCCGGGTCGCCGCCGCCGCCTGCAGCGCCCGCACCGACCGACTCAACCCGCTCTAACGTAACAACAAGGCGACGTGCAACAAGGGCCCGATTTAAACACGACACATGTTCACAACATTAACCCTACAGTGGTCGCGCCCCTAAAAGTCAAATGACTGGTCGCGCGGATTACATATGTAGACCATCGCACTTTCACAGCCGCTCCTGGAAAAACTATGAGGAGGGACTATCGAACTTAAAGTACACGAAGTCTCAGCTAACACACTAAATGGTTTATAAAACATTTCATATTTTATTGCCCTGGATTACATATGTAATCCGCGCGACCACTGCAGGGTTAAAGTATAATGTACTAAAGAACGAATCCACTGAAAATTGAAGCCCATTGGCGCCAATTGATTGGGACACACATCATGTTTGCGGTGTTGGTTCTATACGCTAGTAAGCTAGTACTATACTTGAATGGTTTACAATGATTTTGTTTAGTGTTGTTACTGTACGATGTACGATAAATGAGACTTACAATATTTGAGTATCACATTACAAGGTGTAAAGACAGTGCTGCCCACGGGGCACGAGTGAGACAGTATTACCTACCTTCTTACTCCGCCAGGCGTCGATCCTGTGCGCGGCGGCGGTGGCGGCCAGCAGGCACGGCATCCAGTACAGCGGCACCACCAGCCACGGCTCCGACAGGTACCTGCACACACAGATACACACAGGATACACACGATACACACAGCCAGCACAGCGCGGCCTGGCGCACTCCACGCTTTTGGTATCATGTTGTAAGTACGTGCCGCGTCCGACGTGTCGGGACAACTTCAGAAGGGCTGCCACGCCGTGTCATACATCCCTAATCTATCACACATGACACATGTCATCACTAAAAAGAAGACAACCCTGAAATTGTCAGAGTATGATGATCAGAAAGAGAGGCAACGTCTGTTGACGATTAGCGCTGTGCGAGCTGAATTACACTTTATTGTGTGGAAGCAAGAGTCACTATTTATTTAAATGATTTAGCGAAGTAAGTATTCTGTACCAATAGGTAGTATTAAGTATTCTGTGATGACAGTAGGGTATGGGGTGGGGGGTGTACCTCAACTGCACGGTGGTGGCCAGCATGAGCGCCGTGCTCAGTGCCAGGGCCGCCGCGCCCGCCGCCGCCGCCGCCAGCCGCGCCGCCGCCGCCACACACAACTCCCGCAGCGTCGACAACCCTACACACACACACACACACACACACACGCCGGTACAGTCAGCAAAATAATTAGGTATGCAGGGCATGATTCTAAGGCGTCGTCCTAATTGGCAGCGATCGTACGAGCAAACGATGCGTTCATCGTCGTGCGATGAAAATGATCGTGCGATGGTCCAAAACTGTCCTAATAGACCCTGCGATGTCCATCGCGCGATTAGCATCGCGCGATGGGGTTACAAGGCGCCGCCTTATTTTATTTATCACTGGCTGTCTACAGAGATGCACAGTTTTTGCTGTCAGGCAATATTGCTTTGAAAATTGCAAGTGACATTGAAGAAAGAAAACGTAGACCACATAATATACTATATAGATCCAGAAGTCACCGCGGTGGATTTTTCAATCATTATTTTGATGTACGGAATAATGAAGAAGGCTTTTACGATTATTTGTCCATGACAAAAGATACGTTTGATTACATCTGCAATGGAATACGCAGCCATTGTAATCATGAGGTGACCAACTTTAAAAAGCCCATTAGTGTGGAAGAAAGATTGGTATTAACGTAGGACACTCAAAAGAGATTTGTAGCTTTGATTGCACGATCGCACGATTAAACCCATCGTACGATCGTTATAAGCATTTATTATGCTCGTGCGATGACTTGTGAGCTTTAATTAGGACACACTTATTTAGTGTGTCTGTTTAATTTCTTCGTGCGACTAAATCGCATCGTTTGCTCGTACGATCGCTGCCAATTAGGACGACGCCTTAAACCTTCTGTAATTATTGATATTAGAGATTGTATGTGGTTTATATAATAAATGTAAAATGCTACCTATATGTATAAGCAAGGTACGAATTAACTTTAAAGTTTAACGTTTTTCTTTAAAGCCTTGCATACCTAATACTTTTGCCGATTGTACATCTGTGACGAGTTCATTGGATGCTTCTATGCTGCAGGTGTAACATGTTTTAACCCCCGACGAAAAAAGAGGGATGTTATAACTTTGACGTGTCTGTGTATCTATGGATCTGTTTGACTTTCTGAGATTTTGATCTAGTTTTTTTTTTATTTGAAAGGCGAGTTAATCGAGAGTGTTCTTAAGCTCCACGTCACGCTCGCACACACGGCAGTGTGCGTGTGTAGTGTGTACACAATACGTACATAAAATGTCGTTTTCGTACCGTCCAATGAAGGAGCGGCCTTCCGCGAGGACATACATGCGAAGTATAACGACTATAATATAACCACAGACTAGCTAAAGAAACAACTGTACTGTGTAACTCCTAGCAGGCGCGGTCAAGCAACACACACATACACACGAAAAATAACAGTGAATATGCAGAGTAGCGAGCGACAGCGTATGTGTGCTTTGTTCGCGCGTGTGTGTATGTATGCGTCTCGCTGTGTTATAACGTATGCGTGTCTCACGGAAGCCGACGAGCCACACGTAGTAGGCGACGGAGAGCAGCGCGGCGAGCGCGGCGCCCACGTCGGCTACCAGCGCCGCCCCCGCGCCCCATTGCACCAGGAACAGGTTCAGGTAGTCGAAGTACACCAGCGACTCGGGCTCGGCCTGCCGAGCGCCCACACACACTGTCATGGCTGCTCTACACATTGGCCAACATTGTGGCGAATTTTGTGGCCAACACCTATTGGCCATCATGTCGAGCAGGTGTTTGTACCTATCTTGATTTGTATAGGAATGATAGCTCACAAGTCGGTGCGAGATCCGAGTGCTGTCGGTTTTTAATGTCACCCTTGTTAGTGCATGGTCACTGCATCGTGAATGGATTTAGTAAATAAGAATGTGCATGAGTGCATGTGGTAACATACTATACTTCTTCCAATTTCTTATTTTACTTTTTGCACATTCAATGAGTGATCAAATTTATTTATCTATTTATTTATTGAACGCCAACATAATGTACACTGTTCATACAATATTTTTCAGGCATAAGGGTGATATCATAAGTGCCATTACAATAAAATTGAAAGGCGAAGACATTCAAAAGTAAAATAAAATCGGATAGAGTACCTACAGTGACGCGTACAATCAATTCACATCAATTGAACGTCAGACTATATGTGTGTGTGTGTGTGTGTGTGTGTGTGTGTGTGTGTGTGTGTGTGTGTGTGTGTGTGTGTGTGTGTGTGTGCGTATGTACCTTGTGTGCGAGCCGGGGGTCGTCGGCGAGGGCGGCGGCGAGCGCCAGCAGCATGTCCCCCGCGCCCTGCAGCACGCCGGCGCGCAGCCGCCCCGCGCGGTCCTCGCGCGTGTGGTACACCGCGCCCCACTTCACGAACGCCATGTCCAGCCCTGACACACACACACACACACACACGTCACACACATACACACAATCAGCCGTGGAGTACAGACACAAGGACAGCCATCTCATGTTAGGGGAAAGTTAAATGTGTCCAGCTGTATACTGAAAATAAAGAATCCAGTATCTACCATTATTGTTCGAGCCCGAGCCGCCTGCGCCGGTCACCGAGCGGGTGGCGGGCGCGCGGGACGAGGCGCGCGGTGGGACACGGACACTTCGTCTCTAGCCGCCATCGACACCACGCGCGTACCTAGTTGTTCGGAGCTCTTATTTGTGACAATTCTTCTCGCTATTACAATTATTTATACAGTCCACGCTCTTTCATTGAAGGACCCAACAATCATCCTACCACAATAGCGCTGGCGATAACTGTTGTAGACGGAGTGAAGTTTGTTGAGTTCAATAAAAATTCTACGCTACCGCAGCGCCACCCTTAATGGACGCGTTTTTACACACACTTTTCATACACAGAGATGGCTCTTGACACTTCTATACTTTATGTTTCAGTCCTATTGGGCCAGCTTAGAATACTAAGCCTATTGTCACTCTAGATGGATTTCGTAAAAAGGGACTAAAACCGTCCTGCTGGCGGGAGGGCCGCTTTTAATTTATTTATTTTAATAGTTCATTAACACTCGCAGCTCAGCTGTATGTGGCGCCGGCAGACGTGCGCTTCAGCTTGCTTCTGGATAAGGACACCTTGCTAGGCCTCCGACCGTACAGCGTATTATAGGAAACGTTGGATTTCGAGCTAAAGTATGACATCGCGCGTCGTTTAAAAGTGAGTTCGATCAAGTGATACAAAAAGTCAATAGATAGTACCATTAGGTGGGATTGCAATGTGTGTGTGTGTGTGTGTGCGCGTGTGTGTCTGTGTGTGTGTGTGTCTGTGTGTGTGTGTGTGTCTGTGTGTGTGTGTGTGCGCGCGTGTGTGTCTGTGTGTCTGTGTGTGTGTGCGCGTGTGTGTCTGTGTCTGTGTGTGTGTGTGTGTGTGTGTGTGTGTGTGTGTGTACCGTGTATGTGTCCGAAGTCCCGCCAGACGCGGTAGTCAGTGTCGGAGGGCACCAGCCCGCTGGCGAACAGCAGCTCGCCCAGCGACTGCGCGCTCGGCCGCCGCGCCGCGCGCCCGTACGCCGCCAGCACGCGCCCGTCCGACACCTGCACCGCACCACACCACACGATACATAGGACTCGCTCCGCTATATCATTTATATAAATAGCGACTCTTGATCACACACAATAAACTGTAATTCAGGCCGTACAGCGCTAATCGGCTGGGGGCTTGAGAGCCAGTTCTTTCTTTCTTTTTCTTCTTTCTTTCTTGGCCGGCAACGCATCAGTGATGCCTCTGGTGTTGCTGATGTCCATGGGCGGCGACAGCCACTTACCATCAGGTGGATCGTCAGCTCGTTTGCCGGCTATTTCCATAAAAAAAAGTCAACAGACGTTCAAATCTAGACGTTGCCTCTCTTTCTGATCATAACTCTTAGGCCTAATTGGCAGCGATCGTACGAGCAAACGATGCGTTCATCGTCGTGCCATGAAAATGATTATGATTATTTATTACGCTCGTGCGATGACTAATTAGGACACACTTATTTAGTGTGTGTGTTTAAATAAATAAATAAATAACGCTTCACACTCATAGCCCCACACTAGGATTCCCTGTGTCGTGGGTGCCATGGACAACACACAAGACAAGGACACTCACACCCAGACCGAGAACAGAAATTCAAACTCATCATTCAAATTTCTGCCTCGCTGGGAATCGAACCCAGGACCCTTGGCGCGGCGATCCGGCATGGTAACCATTGCGCCACACGGGTCGTCATAATTCGTCATCGTTTAATTTCGTCGTGCGACTAAATCGCATCGTTTGCTCGTACGATCGCTGCCAATTAGGAGGACGCCTTATCCTCTCTGACAACGTTAGGGTTGTCTTCTTTTTTAGTGATGACATGTGTGATAGAATACGAATGCAGCGTGGCAGCCCTACTGAAGTTGGCCCGACTCGTGGAACGCGGCACGTACTTGCACATTATATACCAAAAGTGTGGAGTGCGCCAGGCCTGGCCACATGCCGTCACAACATCACACACGGCGCTATGACGTCACGGTGACGTCGGCAGGTGCAGGACGACCGCTAGTGACAAACATTTGTTCCGCGCTCCGGATGGTACGCGGTAGCACCGTCAAGTAGGATTGTAGTCGAGCATTAGCTCATTGTTGGCCCTTGTGGCGACACCGCACATCCGACACACGGTGGCGTCACTACGTTCCACCTGAATCATGCTATCGAAGTATTCAAGATCGCTAGCATACAGGGTGAATTTTTCAAGTGTGCGTGGATAGCCAAATCCGAAACTATGAGGATTGCGAAAAATGCTTAAAGAAATCTCAGCGGCTTCGAGTTTTGATGAAAACTAAAACTGCATCATTACATTTTTGAAAAATCAATATTGCTAGCCAGGAATCAACCTGTTGATTTAAAAAAAAATGGTTGTCTGTAAAGTCGGTTTACGGACGGTAGTTTAACGTGACAATGTCATGACAAAACATTGATGAAGTAGTGCTCGAATATAATATTATCCCTGGAAATTAACTTATAATTAGGAACTTCTATCTTTATACTACAACGCCATCTAGAACTCCTGAACTGAACTATTTTTTCAGCAAGTTCTTTTCTAACTTAATTGTGTTGTTTTGTTCATAGATGGCGCTTTCTCCATTGTTTGCTCGCTCGCGGAACGCGACAGATGAGTCATGCTTTTTTGTGCATGCACCCGGCATCGTTTTAATAGACGTTATCACGTCAAAAAACATATTATTATTACAAAAGTCGATAGTGTTGTTACAAGGATCAAATTCTGGAAGTAATGACATACGTCATAATTTAAAATTTGGCCACATGAAAAATTCACCCTGTATATAGAACGCGCCGACAAGATCATCAGTAGTGTGTTGTTCACCTGGAAGACGTTGGGGTGTCCGTTCATCCCGGCGGCGTCCATGTTGACGACCGCGGTGACCGCCGCCGCCCAGCGGTGCGACAGGAACGCGTGGCTGCCCTGCGACACACCACACATTATCCGCTACTTACATAAACAATGGAAAACAGGCTTTATTGGAACGAAGTTCCTTATCGCGCGTTGTGAAAGGGGGCTAGACGGAAAAAATTCTTACGACACTTTTTGATTCTTACGACACTTTTTGCTATTTTACTTATGTTAGGACCAAAGAAAGAGTTTCTATCTAGTTTCTAGTTGAAACTAGGCACTGTACAACTTTCTGAATCACGTTGTTGAGATTCTTTGGCCCTAACATAAGTAAAATAGGAAATATCGAAAGGAACTTCGTTCCATCCGGGTGTCCCTTGACACCTCTCAAGTTTTTATAATACAATTATTGAACTTTTTACTTTTATCAACTTATAGTTTTAAAAACAGACAATGGAAAACAGGCCTTATTACAATACAATTATTGAACTTTTTACTTTTATCAACTTGTAGTTTTAAAAACAGACTTCAATAAGCAATGCAGACTGCAGAGTGCACATACAGATAATGTTCACCTGTAAGGGATTTTCCTCGGCGCCGTTGAAGAGGAATATGATGTTGTGCCTGAACTTGGTGGTCCTGCGGGACAGCCGCTCCAGCACCTCCAGCATGGCCGCGCAGAACACGCCGTTGTCGCCCGCACCTGGGGGGGATGGGATAGCTTGGCTCATACTTCCTCGTCCACGATCACCGTTCACTAAATGTGAAGTTATGATAATCATAATCACATTTAACAACACAAACTATATAAACTCCGGCTTAGCTTTAAAATTCACTTTTTTCAAATTTTGTTACTTAAATGCCATGGCCAAAAACAGATTTACACCAAAAAGAATTGTAATGTCTATAAATGTAAATATATGTGTGTGTGTGTGTGTCTGTCTCTCTCTGTGTGTGTTGGTGTGTGTGTGTGTGTGTGTGTGTGTTGGTGTGTGTGTGTGTGTGTGTTTGTGTGTGCCTCTCTCTCTCTGTGTGTGTGTGTGTGTGTGTTTGTGTGTGCCTCTCTCTCTCTCTCTGTGTGTGTGTGTGTGTGTGTGTGTGTGTGTGTGTGTGTGTGTGCGTGTAGCGTGACCGGGGACTGACCGGGGGCGTAGGGCACGGAGTCGTAGTGGCAGTTGAGCAGCAGCGCGGTGTCGGCGGCGCCCTCCAGCACGGCCACTATGTTGGACACGTTGTGGTAGCTGTTCACGTGCGGCAGCTTGAACTCCAGCCAGTAGTCGCCTGGAAATACACACACACCGCTAAACAAAAATTTTAATAAAAAAAACGTTTAAAATGCCTGCTGCATTTCTTAAATTCAACATTTTCCTTAAGTTTTCCATATGTCATTACTTGTATGTTCAATGAATACAAGATATGCCAAGATGGCGCTGAAATTATGTCAGTCGAATTTAGACAAGTGTAGCGATTTCAATTCAGACAGTTGATAGCTGCCTCTGAGTGAGGCCGTCTAGTTGTCTTTTTCACTATTATGGTTTTAGTAGTGCCATCCCTTTTACACAATTTACCAATGTAATAGTGATCGATGTAGTGAAACAAAAGATAAACGTGTGTGTGTTGTAGCTCGGTGGGAACAGATTTTTTGGTTGATTTGTAAGGGCATAACGTATCTATAGTTTAATATCATTGATGTATGTTACACACCGGAGGCTAGCTGCCAGTCGGTGTGGAGGGGCAGCGCGGCGCGCGCGGCCAGCCGGTCCACGAGCGCCTTCAGGTCGCGCGTCTTGTCCAGGTGGTGTCGCGTGCCGGCCACGCGCGGCCCCGCCCCCAGCAGCTGCGACAGGTACTCCAGCGCCGACTCCTCGCTGAACGTCTCCCAACTCTGTGCTCGACAAAACACAACTTCCAGCTGAACATATCTTTGCGATCTGCCCGAGCGACCGGAAGCAACAGGTGAATAAAACCATTCAGTGTTGGTAATAAAAATTGGTGATCACTCTTTAATGTTTCTTTCACCCATTTCATACAAACCTCTATCCTACCTCTTTACTGGTTGAAATTTTCCAAAGTCTTTTGCCTACCTAAGCTATAAAAGCAACCTACTTCCTAAACTTCATATAAAGTTTAGTCAGTCGTCCGCATCCTGTTTACAATATCAGTAGCGACACAATGGCATCGTATGTCGTCTCGTCGTTACTTCTGGTAACATCTTTGAAAACTCTCATGCATTGTCTGAGAATAGAGTAGCAGTGAGTCCTGTAATAGTATTGTAAATGTAGACTCACGTCAGGCGGCACCTCGTCCTTGCGCACGACGCGGGGCATGCTGTCCTCTTGCAGCTGCACCAGGTAGGCGAGCAGCAGCAGCAGCGCCAGCACGACCGGCATCGCGCCGCACGGCACCTGCAGACCGTGGCCCGGGTCACCAACACGCGACAACAATCATTATATCCACTTCTGCTCGAGTCGGCCGCCAAAACTTTCCCTGCATGCGTTTTAACCCACACAAACAACGTGCAACAACACGCCAGTCCCCACCGGTGTAGCCACACACCAGCACCGGTCACTCTACTCACAGATTTGACAGGCTCGTACAGATGTGTGCCTCTCATAGTGACCACGCTCAACACCTAAAAATGTGATTCACAAGGAATGATACACAATGACCAGTGACTTCACCCCCCAAGGCCCTCTCGAGAACAAGCACAGCAGACAGAACTATCGCATCCAATATTATTACAGACATTTCATAAAACAACAAATTGTTTCTAAGGTTTCTTCTTCTGAGGTAAGTCCTTTACTCTCCTGGGATATTATGATCAAAATCATGCTGACCTTGGAGTTAGTGACGACATACTTTATGAGCATCAGTGATAGAAGGTTATTGAGTTAGAATGAGATAAAGGAGAATGCCCATTTAGTATGGAGAAATGTACTGACTTTAACATTTTTGTGTCTTGATAAAAATACCTTTATTTGATTATGTTATCTTAATAAATTATACATACTAACTTTAGTCAATGATAATATTAGAAAATAAGAGATTTTAAACTAAACTAATTTGTATTTAGGTTATAGTAAACTCACAGTAATATGGACTCTATGCGGGCGTATAAAAGTCGATTGCGTATGTAATGTCGATCTTTTAAGTTTCAAATTCATTTGACAGTCCCCAAACACCATGAAGTTTTAATGTATTATAATCACAGAACACTATTACTCCTGGCTGATTATAATAATTTTCTATAAAAAAAATAATTCATTTGACAATCTCCTTACGTCATCTAGTTTGTTGTCATGGATATATTATACAATAACTGTTGTATCATAATTATAATCGAATTAATGCTACCTATTGGCCCGAAGGATCTTAAAAGATTCCTGATTGGCCCTTATCCAAACATAAATGGCCCAATGGTTTTCTTTTGTAAAACGGAAGTAAAGTTACTTATTAATTTCAGAAAATTATTCCCAATAAGGATTTTTTAGGAAATAGGGTAAAATACTTGAAATATTTTAATTAAATTTTTTGTCCAAAAATCATTGTGACACAATTATTTTTTTAAGAGTACTGGCTATGGGCATTCTCCTTTCAAATAAACAACCTACATTAGTTAGTTAAAGCTGTGGACCAAGTAAATCAAATGAATTTTTATCAATTGGTCAGGAAAGAACTATCTCCTTCTGAGTTCAATGTAGATTCAATTTAACAAGTTAATTATATCATTTGGTGTATCATCATTGGGTAGGCAAACCTATCTCTGCTAAGCATCCACAGTTTTAAAATTCAATACAATATGTTATTTAATAAAATATTACTCTATGTCACTAATCATTTCAATTTAACTTTTCATTGAATCAAATTTTATTTTATTTATTTAGATCCAATGACATAATTTGCGCTTGACAGGCCCTGTGCAGTTAAAATCTAACTGACTCCGTTTTGACAGGTTTCATAAAAACTTCCTAATATCAGGTAGTTCTAATACATCAGAAAAATTAAATTGACTCTTTAACGGATTTTCTTCCGGCAATGAAAGTTGCGATGGAGCGAGATGAAGTGGTAATGAATGGTAGTAGGGAGAGCTAGTGACGGTGAGAAATACATGACACATAGAAGGATAACTCCATACGAGTGCACTCAAGAAATGCACACATTGACACTGTTCACAGACATGACAAGCAAGTGTTGTGTATCTATTTAGTGGCGCTGTGTAGTGTTGGAGGTGGTCACCCGCTGCCACGGCTTCTCGCGCCGCTCCTCGTCCTCGCCGTACTCCACAGACGGCACCCCCGCATAGCTGGGCTCCCTCACCTGGAAAACAAAGTAAATAAATCCATTTAGAGAATGATATAACTCACCTTTAGTATTACTATCTCAGAGCTAGAGAGCAAGGAATAAGATCCCTTGCTTACTGCCATATCTGTAGCAGCACGCTAATCAACCCCAAAAAAGGAGAATAAATAACATACACCCTGCTACTACCATATCGCAGAAGGCGAGGGTATCATGAAAACTTTCAACTACCCCGGCTACTGAGTACTGCGAGCTGTATATCGAGTTATCGACGCAAGATAATTGACGCATGTGACGTTCTGTTCAGAAACATGGAAACAGCTGCAAGTATCATCAGCGCCGCATCGTCTTCACACGCAGACTATCTTCATGCATTCGTCGACCATCTTCAAGCCATATTTCTTCAACAACGCAGTCAATTCTCCGCTTGCCGATCTTGCTGTTCCGGAGATGTCTTCCATGCCGTCGCCGCTCGCCGAGTGTGCGCGCGCGCCGGTCTGCGCTGTTTTTATAAGCCGTCCAGCTACGAGAATCTACTCTGCACGACGCCATTCTACGCCGGCATTGGGAGCGCGACAGAAACATAATACGATCTCTCTCACACTTGAAGATTTATATTATTTATTTTTACTATTATTATTGTTTAAATTTTATTGGTAAATATTTTAAGATTCCTATTGGCTAGCGAAATAATAATAAATGTTATTGGTAGTTTTGTGATGTAGCCGGTGGTATAAATACAGGCAGGGTTGGCAATAAAAGCATTCGATACTATACGCACATAGTAGCAACCTCAAGACTAGTAGTTTCATTTCTCCTCCACTAGACCACTCGGAGTCTGATAATAGTGGACCCCTTACAGACCACTATTACATATCCATTTAATATGTCACCAAGACCTTTTTTGTTCCTTTCTTCGTTCATGGAAATTGCCATCATACGAACTGAGTAAACAGACTAATTACCTGATGGTAAGTCAGTCACCACAGCAACAACAATGTTATCACTGATGTATTGTAGAAGAAATTAAGAAATTCTTCAGTCTTTCTTTCAGTAATAAAGATAAGTCATTTATGGTTTGTTTATTAGTGGCAATGTGGACGCTAGGTGTCCAATAACATCATAATGGTAATTATAAAAAAGCAAAACCACCGGCTGAGATCATGGTGGTACTTACCGGTGGGATCGTCGTTTTCCTCTTCAATAAATCTGATTCATGGGCACTCATCTTTTGGTTTATTATAACCATGTATATCACGTATTAATAAATCATGAATGTATACATTCAGCAAGCTGTTATCATCACCAAAACTTATTATCTGTGCTTATCATTGAAGTTATCTATTACAGACGAATCATAAAAATATAAATAATCCATCAGACCAAAATGACAGCGGCTAATGTCACTTCGTAAAATAATGTTGCTATAGTAAAGGTTATAGTGATTTCTTACTCGAGTAGTGATTCTCGATGAGTACTAATATCCAGACTCGTCTCGTACTGATTTCTGAACTGTGGTTCAGAAATAAACATGTGAGCAATTAATGTAAATGAAAACATCACAACATCAGAGACGTATAAGACCAAGGTAAATAAGTATTTAAACCTCTTTAACTGATCCATTTGTGTTTGGTAAGATTGAACATTTTTAATGTTTTATAGTCAAAGCGAAACCCACGCAACAACTCATGAACGTAAACTCCTACGTATTACAGTATGGTCGAAGACAGTCTCATAGTTAGGGATCGAACGATACTTTCGATACTGAGTAGGTATCTATACTTTTGTTCGCGATACTCAATACTGAGTACTCGATACTCGTACCTGGTAATTACTAGCAAGTACTCATATGAAACGTCGGTATCGAGTACTTTTAAAAGTCAAAGTCAAAGTCAAAATATTTTATTCATATAGGTTTCATTGATACACTTATGCACGTAAAATACTGAGTACTTTTCAGTATTTTCATATTATGGAAAAAGATCAACTGTGGCCCGTTTTAGCGCTCGGACTAAACAGAAAGTGTCATCGGGACATGTAATTCACTGTCGACGACATTTTTTTTTAGCTCTGATCTGAATGTGATCCTCGCGAGTACTCGATAGTCGATACTGAGTAGTATCGATACTTCAGAACCGATACTTTTTTGGCCGATACTTCAAACCCTACTCATAGTTGCTCTGCATTTTATATATTTTCTTCAAATCACAACGAATTAATTATTCACATTAGAATCGGTCGGTCACCACACTATTTTTTTCATTAAAAACTGGTATCATCGTCAAATCGGTCTAACGTCAGCGGTCAGACACTGTCAGTAATGTCAGTTGTCAGTAGAGTAGTGTCAGCCCATATAGATACTTCCCTTTTCTGTCAAGCCTATGATATTTGCTGTCATGTCAAGTGTCAAATAATTAGTAAATTGAAATGTGTGAATGGTGGAGCATGTATCTAATAACTCAGTGAGTAAAGTAATGTCATCGGGTTCGTGCAGGCGGTTCTGCTATTTGTCGTGCGGCTGATGGTACATTTGCGCCCGTGGGTGATCGCTCGCTCGGTTTCCGGGGGATGTAGGACTCCCCGCGCAGGCCTCCGCCCATCCATCTCGAGCTCAACACCGGAGACGGCTCGGCGACGCCTCCCGTCGGCCCCGTCGCTCTGTATCCCCTGAGACTGCCGCCGAACCCTTTACGTTCCAGTAATATGGTAAGTGTATAACACTCTGTAGTCTGTAACGATACTCGCTTTTACTATTGACGGAAGCTGCCTTCCCCGCAGGCGCGCAAATCCGTACATTTTAACTCCACAGAATATTGTTTTAAATTATGGTATCACTTCTGTTTAGTTGAATGGTATTAGTGCAGAGCCTATGGTCATTCACTACAATTAAAATAATATTATGTATCACACTCTATCATCATACAATCATCAGTCATCATACATCATACAATTAAAACAATATTATGTATCAATTATTCAAGTAAAATATCTAATATAAAATATTTTCTTCAGATTAAATTAATTCTTTATAAGTATTGTGTTCTTTGTCATGTATTAATTAAATGTGTAGAAAATACAAAATAAAGGCACAATCGGCTGTAAGTGCAGTGAAAGAACCATTTGTTACCTGTTGGTAGTTGGTGCAATAACATGTTAGCAGCGGCATTGATTGTTGTGGTTCACTGCTTGCCCTGAATTGCATCAAGCGACTCGGTAACAATATATGCAGACATAACATACATACTGCAGCCCTGTGGGGAGTGTCGGGGGCGGTGGATATAGATCAAATAGTATTTCGATGAATATAACATGATGTGTGTGATTTATGGTATAGATTATCACCAAGTAATATTTTAAGGTACCACTTATTAATAAAAGGCTATCTGAAATTAAAAGCAGGATTAAATTAATTTAAAATGTATATAAATTGTGTTTAAAATAAAATAACTAAGCCTTTTTATTGATCCCATAACACAATAGGTTACAAAAATATAACTTAACAAAACTGTAGACTGTTAGTACATTACTAAAGACTTATACTATATTAGTTGATTAGTATTTATTATATTATTTGATATGGGTCCCATTAAAATAAAAATATATTATATTTAAAATATACTTACAAAAAATATATATATGTCAAAAGTTTTTTAATGAGTAAAGCTGAATTTGTCATGCGTTTAAAAAATCTTTTATATGTTAAAAAATTCCATGCAACATAGTTCTATTTAAATTACCTTTTAAAAGGTGTGTGTAATCACATTTGAATCCCGTCATTGTACTTAATTATTAACGCCAATTAAACTTCAATGTTAGCTAGCTGAACATGGTGATTGCTATTATAACCAATATATATTAGTTTATAGTTGTGCGAGTGTGACCCTCTCATTATATTTTTATTAACTATTAGCTTATCACTCCTGTCGGCCTACTGCCTTATCATCTATGTTTTAAAAACTATTTTACACATGTTTTAGGTGAGAGACTCGTATTTAGTCATTGACATTATTCGTACTTCACATTACTGACAGTGTACACAGCACTGTACCAGTTGTTATCTCATTGTCCTGCCTCCGTATGCCTAATGCCGGTCCCCCAGGTACAGAAATCAGAAAGATTGCAGAACAAGCATCTGAGGTATTCCCGTCAAGAAATGAAATGGGGGAATCCTGTAAATGTCTCTCTCTCTCTCTATAGGTTGGTTTTCTCAGTGCTGAGAGTCGTGACCACCACTAAGCACTTTCCTCATTACCTCTCTCCACTTGTTGCGGTTTTTGGCCCCTTTTACGGCGCCTGTAAATGTAGAATTCATAATATTCTTGAAGGCTGGCAATGCACTTGAAGCTCCCTTGTTGTTACCATCACTTACCATTAAGTAAAATATAGGAGGAAAATAAAGGTGGAGGAAAAGTACCTTGAATATTGATGATGGGAAATTTTACTGAAAGGAAATATTCCTTTATTTTGTAAACTAAGTATAACTGCATTCAAATATTTTTGAAAATTCACCTGTTTGAGCCAGGCCCGGGTATCGAATTGGTGAAATATTAAAAAAAAACATCCTGTTATGTATCCTATAACAAATTAATTTCTAAATATAGAGTTAATAAACATGTTATCATTTTTACGAGTGTGATGCTGCTGTTGCCTGGTGTGGTGCGATCATATAATCTGAAATCAATATACCTAGTGCCAACATACGTGCATAATATTATGATACTGAACACCATTAACATATATATTTATGAGCATAATGCGTTTAAACATACCTGCATTGTAGGTAAATTGATAATTGTTAGAGTTACAACTCTTACAATATAATAATTTTGAGGAATATACAATATCCCTATATAGGTATTATAATATTTTGAGGCAACTTCATGAAATCAAAAGTCCTGAAAAGCCGTGATGATTATTAAATGATTGTTATTTTGAAAAGACGATCAGTGCATAGGTGATAGATGCCTATGATATTTGGTAGGTACTAGGTAGTCGAAGCTGAGACTTTGGAGAGTTCTATAAGACGAAAGGTTTGCTTTCCTACAAAGAATTTTTTTAGGCTATGAACGTTATACATTCAAAATAATTAATTGCCGTTCCGAACCGAAGATGGCGATCCATCTTCGGGCTTCATTATTCATTGTAAGTAGTGTCAGTACAGTGAATGGATAGTAGAATGATAAATAAGAGAAGGAGCCAAGCCTGGTAATGTTCGCCGTCGAGTGGCGCCAGTGGCGAGTGTGGCGACTGCTCTGTATATGAAAATTTAAGATTTATAATTCTTCTAAAAAAATACCGACTTCAAAATTAGGTATAACTCAAAAATTACTCGTCAGATCTAGCTCTTTAAATGGGGCCACATGACAAGCACCAGCTTTCGAATATAAAAAGAATCATCAAAATCGGTACACGCAGTAAAAAGTTGAGGTATTTTTTTAACCTTCGGCATACAACGTGGGGTATTTTTAACCCCAGCTCGAGAAAAATACGTCGATTTATAAGTAATAATCGAGCAATAACATTGAAATTCCCAATAGCTGGGCGTTAAGCGTTGCCGGGTCGACTCGTGACCTTGGGTCTGTGCTGCGCGGACCACGATCGTGTGTGCACGTGCATATAGCGGGTCCCGGGTGTTTTTAACCCCACGTTGTATGGGACGGTGTAAAAAAACTGTACTGAATTATATAACGAATGATCTTGCTAGAATCGACAAACTTAATTATTTTTATTTTTTTATAATGTTAAATATTTCTGGTTTTATAATATTGGCTTAGACCAAAACTTCCTATAAACATAAAGTCCCACGTTATTTTTTTTTAGATTTAAGGAAAATTCGTTGAATTTTAGAAGTACTTTTGCATTTTGTGTTGTTTTTTTATGATTAAAGTTTGTTTTCTTAGTTATATTGGGTTTTAATTATTACTTCATAACTGAATAAGCCAAAAACCGTATCTAAGCCGTTATATTTAAATAATAGCCTTAATAGATAGATATTTACTAAGGGGTTATTTTAACCCCACGTTGTACGGGTAAGGATTATTTTTCACCTTGTATGCCGAAGGTTAAATATGGGTTACATTAAAAATAGTCAAATTGAGTATTTTTTGAAGTAACAAAAGATAGCTACCAACAGTACCAACAATGTGTGAGATAAAGGGAATATCCTGCGACCCGCCACGGCCGCCTGGTCACTCTTGTGGGACCATTCGATATTCATGCTTTCATTAATTTAATCGTACATTTTAATTAAGTGGGTATAAGCTTTGCGATGTTCTGTCAACACGCGACATTTTGTAGGTATACTGCAGTAATACCGACTGCATTTTATTAAACAGGTGCGCATTACTACCTTGACCACTCGAGACGATTCAATAATTGTTTAGTGAATAAAGACAGTTCCGATAACAATGTCACAATCCCACAAACAATGAGACTCAACCTTCTGTTTACTTTTGATATTTCAATACTGCGGATTGACCGCTTCTCTGTTGGCTCAGCGGCAACGCATCGGCGATGTCCTTGGTGTTACTGACCCTTACTGCCTCCTCTATTCGTGTATCGGCTACACACAATTAAATAGTAAATAAGTAGCGGCGCACCGCGCGTGCTCCGGGATCCTGCACAACATAAGGTCGTAGCTCATCTACACGACACCGCTCCCACCCAACCAAAGTATGAGAATTCAAATATAGACTTAAAATCGTGCGCTGTAGGTGCACTTTATAGTAACAACAAAAATTAGCAGCCCGCGCGCGGGAAGCAAGCTTACCGCAACCTTGCCACTCAATAGTTGCATCTACAGAGAACTTTATATTTGAATTCTCATACTTTGGTTGGGTGGGAGCGGTGTCGTTTAGATGGGCTACGACCTTTATTTTCACATTACACCGGTATCGATACTAGAGAATGGTGCGAGAGACTAGACTGGTTATTTTTAAACTGGATGCGTCGCATGCGGTCCGCGCCTCCGCGGTGTGCGCGATGTCCACGATGCACCGCCACATGTGTTCGGCTCGTCGCTGGACGCCCTGCCCCTGTCTACCCCCTACCTACTGCGACCTGTGTGCAATCAACACCGTGTTTATTGAACACAAGTTAGTTAGGTACACAGACACCTGACATGTTGTTGACGAGACCACTGTACTAATATAAAAACCGTGACAAGAGTCACATGACACACGTGCAACGAGAACTAGCGAGAAGTAAAATCTATGACAGCCGACAGTCAGTTGTTTCTTAGCCAGTGCAACATAATTATCTCGATAACGGTGATGGGGCGTCGCTGCCACACTCGACTCGACCCACAGCCCACAGGGCACAATCTGTGTCATTCCGTTCGGTAACGACTGTCACGAGCTCGTGATGATTGGATTGTGAAGACAGCTGCAACAATTGTGGTCGATCGAGTCAAGAGCCTACAACTGCGCGGTACTACCTGATCCTTATTAAACTCGCTAATTGACTGATCAACTACCTACTTGCTACCTATCTACTTGCTCTGAATTATGATACTAAGCGCTCGTTTTTTTTTGAGCAAAGTCGGTGCTGAGGCGACGCGTGAGTCAGCCTCGTCCAGCTCCGACTGTGACGTCAGCTGCGCCGGAAAAACCAACTGCTCGTTTACCTGCTTCTGCTCTTAGAAGCCACTGATCCGGTCGGTAGAGTTGCCGCGGTGTCCGGATCGACTAAGTTATTCTCAGAAATCTTGGTTAGTCAAACTCAAACCATTCGTCTCGACTCGACTTCATCGCAAACACCTCGGTAGTTTCTTACTGCTTCTTCTCCCGGGCCCTCTCATAGTAGGGCCTTGTTAAATCATTGGCGTAGCTTTCATGACTTTGAAAAAGTGTTTGTAAACCAAACCAATTTTTAATAAAAATATTTCATTTGACTTCTTGTTCCCACTTCGGTGAATGACGATGTTCGGCGAGAGTCGAGACTGTTGCTTCTCGCTGCTGCTCACGTGGTCGGTCGGTACTCCGTAGTTCCGCACACGCTGTCAACAGTTGAAAGGTTTGGAAAGGTTCCGTAACGTGCTGCTGCTATATAATAGCAATCGACCTCGATTTCTCTTCGTATCGTAGAAAGTAATCAGTTGTCTGAGTCGCGGTGGTCGCTGCTCGCTGCTCGCTGGCCACTCTGGTCGGTGTCTGCAGGCGGGGACGGAGACGTCGCTACCAAGATGGAAGTAGCATACCAGTTCCATTCGCTGAAGGACAAGTTGTGTGTAGAATGAAAGAAAATGACATTTTGGTAGCATTATTTTGGACAATGATAAAAAGACAAAGATATAAAAATATAAAGAACAATAAATTAACACATGTGGGTTTAGGTAGATTAAAAGCGAAAGGATCTACCGCTGACTAAATACGTAATCTCAAAAAACTACTTTATGAATACGAAATTTGTTTGGAAGTGTTTTAAGCGTACGAAGTCGGGAGTAACAGCTCGTTGTTGATAAAGCTTTAGATTAATGTTAAATGACAAAACGAAGAGTACAGTTCTGACTGATAAGATGACCTGATGATAATGTACCTGACATTAGCAGCAGCATAGCAACTATTTGGATTACTTCATAAGTACTTTTTAAAGTTTATTCATCACAAAATGTGACTGATCAAACCAAATTGCGGTTCGCGGTGAGGTGAACAGCCTTTTCAATGAATCACAAAACAAAAAGAAATCAATTGTTCGTAATGATGTATGATAAGCTCGAATCGGGCTCAAAAATTCCTAAGAACGCAGGTGAGTGCATACCGCTCGGATATAATTCGTTCTGTGCACGTACGTGTATGTGTGTGTGCCTCACGGACGGAGACCTGAAGCTGTCTAAGGTAGTATTCCGGCGCTGCGACCGGTATGCGGTATAGTGTATGCCACCGCGCGACAAGACGCCGCCGGCAACGGCCGACGGGTGCCCGCGTCGATAGCTAGACACTGCAACTGGTATCCTCTATCAAAAATCAAATAAATCACAGGTTGACGAAACAGTGGTAAGAATGTCATCTGACATCGCGTGCAGTGGTGTACCTACATACTGCATAATATATGTAGATTTATTCTGTTTTATATTGTCCATATTATTATGAGGATTGATAAGACAATTTGCTATGAAATTTTCGCTTTCTTTTGTTAATTTGCAATTTTACATCCTATAATTATGTATGTTGACCAAAATGTGACACGCTACTGTAATTTGCAACTGTTGTGTTGTGTCTATGTACATTTCAATAATTCATCTATAATCAAAAATCTTGAGAACTATGTCAATGAGCTTTACACCTATTCGTTAAATACGAGTATAACATCATCACACTCTCAATTCTCGCGAATGCAAACCAATCGCATTTTCAGTATATGGTATAAATCAGAGCTACAATTTGAATATGAGATCCTCATTAAGATGAGATCTTTTTCATTATGAATGCACCTATGGAGCGCACTGTCTGAGTGTTGTCGCGGTGTCAGGATGCAGCCTTAGCACGGAGTCGGAGTGTAGCAGCGGAGCGTGGCCGCGGGGGCCTTGACCCCGCCGCGGACCACTGACCACCGTGACCACTCCGCGCTCCGACAGTCCGGCGGTCACACGCCTCACACACGCGCCCTGCCGCCCATGCGGCCCATGCCTCATCGACAGCCGCTCATTACTAACTTACGACGATCGCGACCTGCGACGATTACATGACAAGTAATAGAACCTACTTCCTATGTTAGTCAATCGGAAAATTGGCCCATTAAAATATGCCATCATAGCACTCTTCGTTCATCTTTCCGCATTCTGCGTTTTTTGCTCTCTGCTGATTCATAATAGTGATGGGCACTAAAAATTAAATCGTTATTCAATTTCAATTTTCAATTTCAATATCTTTATTTGCATGAACATGGGTAATATACATATATAAAAGATAACATTAAATGTGTAGGTCCGCCAAGTTCCACCTGCTAAGGTATGCAAATATTAAAATTACAATTAAGTACAATTACAATTAAAATTTTATCATTACAATTTTAATTAAAAAAAAAAAATTAGTAAATTAATAATTCAGAGCAATATCAAATAAATTACATTCATATTATAAAGTTAAGAATTCAAACATTAAATAATTATTAAATGGTAAAAATTTTGCATAACAGTAATAATGTCATTAAATTATAAAGAAGTAACATTAATGGACTTATCAATAGTAATTGTCAAAATGTCAAAAATTGTATATAATAATCAAAATTTATAATAATAATAGCTCCTTATAATTTATCCGTCATGAATTCTTTAATTGTATAATAACATTTGTCAAGGTATAATAACATTCCTCTGCCACTGAAGAGTACTGTAGGTGTTTCTTAAATCATCCATAGCTTGTGTTTTGGTGTCAAAATTTTGAAAGCATGAACATCCTAATGGTGTGCCGATTTATTGATGCCGGAAGGAAGGAAAGGTGTTTTTTTAAATGATTAACAGCAACGACGAATGAGAGCTACTGTGTCTTTCGGTCGGCAGGTTCGTGGTTATGTTTCATCACTCCTCGACTGCTGGATAATTACTACGTCGACTGTCTGTGTCGCAACCTGCTGCCGTCACGTGACCTTAGTTGGTTGTATTTAAACATAGGTTCCTTCTAATCAGACTTCGTGACGTCCTTCATGCAAGCTAGCCACTGCCGAGCGCCGCAGTGTTGTCGACAGAAACATCTGAAGCGAGCCGAATCCTCCTCGCTGACTCCAGCGTTGTTCGGGATAATCGGCGGGTAGTGTATTTTAAATTAACAAAGTTTTTACTTATCCTAGTCTCCATCGATGCACTTTTGTGCATCAATGCCACTATTGCATTAATTGTATTAAAACCAAATTGGAAAGTTATCAAGGCTCATTGACCATGAAAAATAACGTGTATCTTTTCCAAAAATACAATTAGCAACGACACTCATATCTCGATTCCCTTTCTCTCGGGTCGCGGGAGTTACGACACCGATAGTAATACGGTCGCTAATCAACTTCGGTGACCGCGGATGGTCAAGTGTCGGTGTACCAATCGAATTGATTAGCGCACTTAGCATTATCTGTTATCACATACAATTTTTTTACTATTACTCTTAACATAAAAGGAATTGCGTTTGTTCGTGACCTCATCGTTAATGAAGGTTGTTTTTGATGTGATATTGCCGTGTTAACACGCACGACGTGCGGTAGGAATAGTCCAGTCAAGGAATGACTCAAAAGAGGGTATAGAGTGCGTGAGCGGGAACCTAAGCGATTTCTTCAGAAACTTGTTCAGGGTGCTTAGGGTGATAAAATACTAAAAGTCCCCGCGTCTAGGAGGTGAGCCGGAGGGAGGGGGGGGTTACAAAGGTCTCAATTTTAGGTTTTTCGCCAATATCTCAAAAACGGTGCGTTATAGCGAAAAATGTTCTAAGATGAAATGAAAGCTTATAAAATTCTCTATAAGTTTAATTCTATACACTTTTTCCGTATCTCCGACCGTTTTTGAACTATACGGTCCAGAAATGTAGCAATTTAAGTTATTCAGCGTGATAACAGCGTGATTCACATCAGCTGTCGTAAAAATGACACCTGAACTGATACCATTAAAAAGATGTTAGGCAGGCATCTTTATATAACGAAGAGGCAGTTCCGTTGCAGCTCAGATTTTCTGCTGCACCAATTGACTTCAAGAATCATTGTTTTTATGTACATATTGCCTCAATGAAGATATAAAAAAGCGTTTGAAAAAGAGGCGGGTTGTACATTCAGTTGAAACTCTAGCTGCTAAATATTGTATCAAGCAGGTATGTTCTTCGAGAAATGATGCCTGGGGTAACGAAGTTCTTGATATTTTTTCCTGCATTACCGATATTGTTGCTGAAGGAGCAAAATATCACGAAGACACTATTACTCACTTGTGAAGCCTGTCAGTTACCCAAAACTCTACAAAACTGAGATCTCTAGAGATACCCATGTCGTAGAGGCTATGGAAGAAATATTTGCTTACATGGATTACTTTCCCACGATGAGATACTTGTTTTTTTTGTTTGTTTTTGTTCAAAGGCTTTTTTATATCTTCATTAAGGCAACATGCACATAAAAAACAATTATTCTTGAAGGCAAATGGTGGAGCAGAAGATCTGAGCTGCGACTGCCCTGCCTCTTCATTAGATAAAGATGCCTGCCTAACGTCTTTTTTAATGGTATCAATTCAGGTGTCATTTTTACGACAGCTGATGTAAATCAAAAGGGATGTCAAGTCAAGGAAACTTCGATATTTGCCGTCTTTCCTTTCCTTACTAGCTTTAATACGACCCGGCATTCCCTTTCCTTTCCCTCAGAAACATCGTTACTTCCTTCAACGACATTCTCGTCATACAAAATGCATACAGGACTCTTATTAGTACTCATGTTGGATAACCCAATTATTGTGTTAAATAACAGTGTATGTATATCTGAAAAGAATATTTTGTGGCTGCCCCCTGCATTACCGGCTAGACTACCGTGCCAGACAAAATAAAATTGCGAAAACCTATAATAACATAAGCCCGAAGGCAAGTATACAATATCAATAGGAGTTTTAGCCAAGAAGGTCACGTTTCCTACAGCGAGCATTAAAGATATTGAGCGAAAAGAAATCTTCATCAATATCATGATTGTTTTCCCGCCTCTGCTCAGTTATCCACTGTTATAAAAAACGCGATTTCATACTGTTACTGCCTTTACTACGTGGAGGTACTCCCAGCTTAGGTTACTATAAATTTTAAGATAATTTTCGCATCAGGTAATGGTTATCACGCTGAATTACTTTAATTTCGACATTTCTGGAGCGTGTAGTTCAAAAACGGTTGGAGATATAGAAAAAGTGTACAGAATGAAAGTTATAGAGAATTTTATAAGCTTTCATTTCATCCTAGAACATTTTTCGCTACAATGCACCGTTTTTGAGATATTGGCGAAAAACCTAAAATTGAGACCTTTGTAACCCCCCCCTCCCTCCGGCTCACCTCCTAGACGCGGGGACTTTTAGTATGTTATCCCCCTAAGCACCCTGAATAAGTTTCTGAAGAAATCGCTTAGGTTCCCGCTCACGCACTCTACAACTACTTTATTGACTGTACTAGAAGCAGTATTTGAAAATTGCGTCGAACTTTATTATTGCTAGTCGAAGATCATGTCGGCTCACCCCATCACCCACACCAGTGCCGGTGGCCGGAGCTGCTTCCTTCGTCATTTTCTCTTCATCGTTTATTTGGGCCGTTAATAAATTATATTCCTGTTCGTTATATAAAGTTACGCTGCATCCATTCAATGCAGATAACGTGACATCTTCAGACGACCCGTCAGACCGGCCGCTAATGTATGCAGAACACCGTAACCGCGGTAAACCGTATCAACTATCAAGGCTCCGCGACATTTCCAGTGACGAACCATCGGAGAGGATTTATTGCTCGCAATTAATTCTCAGATATTCGATCGGTCGAGGTCCATCGATAATCAAAATTTTAATTAATGAGCGTCGTAAATTTAATTTGAATCCGGAAACGTTCAAGGTCGAATGTAAGATGGATCTGTACGAGCCGAAGGTCGCTGGGGCCGTGCGCTGCAGCCGTGAGCCGCGAGTCGCGAGCTGTGGCCCGTGACCACTGAGACGAGGAGCGAGGAGACCTGTATAGCTCTTTGTTTATTAATTAGAGTCGCAACGTCGGCTACCGGTGACTAGCCTCCATCTAGCCGCCATCTAGCCGCCGACATGAGGCATTGCAATTGACAGGATCGCCATACAACTTGATAAAACAGCTCAGCCGGTTGGTTAACGGTTTGTTGTTAACATTACTGTTCGTCGGGTTTATTAAAATGTAGTAGTGTCATTTTATCTCCAGGTATGTAAATGACCTTGGCTGATAATTTGATTGGCTAATCAAACACTACAGACAAATATTTATACTCAACACACGAAATTAATCTTCGTAATGTCATAACTTTGTTCAGTGGAAGTTTAACTCTGCTTACGGACAGTGGCAGAGATAAAATTATACTCGGAGATAAATAACGCATTGAGTGCTTCCTCCGAGGTACTTCACCGGAGACAGAACCATTTTTGACAATATCGTTCAATATTCTCTCTCTCTTGTTGTTATCCAAGTTTTCAAGACGGATCAAACACTGGAACATGAGGTTTATGGAAATTACTGAAGATTTAATATTTGAAAATTAATTAAAGATATTATAGTTGAAGATTAGATAAAGAGAATGATTCAGGGATAGTTGACGTGTGTGGAATAAACATAAGAATTTTATAAATCGTTACATACAAATTGATTCAAATACGGCTGCCACTTGTGAATTGAAGGATCGTGTTTACCGAAGCGAGGCGACTTATTAGCGGGTAACTCTAAGGCTGCGGGCACGAGATTTGCGGCGGGCGGCGCGATGGCGGTTGCGGCGCGGCGCGATTTGAAGCGATGGAATCAACAGTATGGCGTACTATGGGACCGGGCACGAGACCCGCGATTTCGAGCGGCGCGATGCGCGATGCACGGGCGGTGCGGGGCGATGCGCGGCGGCGCGGAAGAGATGGGAACAAACTAGATTGATAGGACATAGAATTGTATTGAATTATAATTTTAAAGTAATGGAAATTTATAATGAAGAACTAATTTCATGTATTTCATCAAAAGCTGCTATATGGGACAGTAAAAACTTGCACCAAATAAATATTCTCTAAATATTCTCTAAAATATTATTAAAATGTACTCATTCTCGTATAGTTTTAATATTTTCTGAATGACACCTTAGTTATAAAGAGTAGAAAATTCGCCTAAATTACTTCTTCCTTTATTTATTGGATGAACACCATTTCTTGGTAAAAATAATTCAGCTCTCATCAGGATACTAGGCTCCAATAATTCTCTTCGACGTAAACTCATGTTTTTCACAACCGAATAGATGAAACATGTACCTTCATCTGTATGAAAACCAAGCGTCACTTTTTTCCGAAAGTCACTTTACGCCATCGCTTCAACAATAAAAGTATAAATAAACAGATTATAATATTATCATTCTTCACAACACTACTTTAGCGCGATTGACCGACCGTTTTTTCGTGCCCCGCAAGACACCGCTGCTAATCGCCCCGCGCCGCGCCGCGCCGCAACCGCCATCGCGCCCCTCGTCGCAGATCTCGTGCCCGCAGCCTTATAACTACGAGCTACGAGTAAAATAGAAATTTCCCAGCAATTTAGTGCGCGAGCTTGCAGGCCTTCAGCGTTAAACGACATTAAACAGGTGAGTCGAATACAAGGTCTCATTAATTTCTAGGTTATTAACAAACATTTAAACGGCCGTTTTTTAATTCCACTTGTAAATTGTGCGCTCTATCGCCTTGTTCATCTAGGAGCTGCGATACCACTACCCGATTGTTTCTAAATGTCTAGGTTGCAGGAACCAGGTGAGTTAGGTAAGTCGGATTTGTCTAGACTCTCTAGGCTGGCCACTCTGGCCGGTGGACGGTTAGTGTTCGGACTGTTCGGCCGGTACTCGGTGCTGTGTGCTGACAGTAAACACCATATTGGCGAGCCGTGAGTGCCGTGACATTCGATTTATCGTCCGCTCTCAGATCGACGCCGGCGGCTGTTTTTTACTCGCAGATCGTTTAACTGTTCAGTCGTATGATGTATGTTATAGTGTACAGAGTACAGTTGCTACCGCGCTAGTTGAATGTGAACTCGGCGATGTCCAACGGTAGTGCTCCGCGCGGTGCAACGGTTTCGAGTGACACGCGAACTACCGCCGCGAGCCGCGACCGCCTCGCGCCCGTCGCGTCGTGGTTCCGCGAACCTGCCAGAAGGCTTTCTGTGTGTAAACATCGATGTCTTCGCTCGTGTTGCTAATTGCCTTCCATTGTCATTCTGTAAGTCGAGTCGTGGCGGCGTGGCGGCCGGCGGGCACGCTCACGGTCAGAGCTAATCGACGTGCAAGATGCTTGTAGCGCCGTTGTTGTAACCAGTAAAGTTTAGCGAGGCATCTATGAGTGTTATTACGAAGACTGCGATGATTTTGACGATTTCAAATATTGCTTAGTCATGGACAAATCGCTTCTGATTTCAAACTACGTAATCTTTTACTGATATTTATAATAAATATAAAAGAGTACGAATTTTGTGAGTGTGTGTAATATTAGGTGGGGTGGGACGGGAGGGTAATCTCCAGAAACACGGTGCCAATGTGAAAATAATATATTATAATGGCTAAATAAGCATGAGTCATGATGATATCCGTCCGATGATATAGTCATGATTATATAGTCAGTTGTAACTCAAAAAGTCGTGCATCTTGAGAGCTTCAGCGTGAGCTGCGAGAATCGTTAGTTAAATAATAACGTAAGAAGTATAAAAAATATATGGCTATAAAAAGTTCCAGAAATAAATCTTAAACAAATTAAGATGTTATTACCGGAAATTCCATTAGCTCCGTTCCAAGTTCGAACAGACTATATTTTACTATAGGTGACTGATATAGACTTTAAAATTCTTTCATTCCTTTTGATAAATGAATTAGGGGAAGGGAGAGGGAGAGTGAATTTAATGGTCTCTGATTTGTTAAACCTACCAAAACTATAAAAGTTAAAATAACAAAGTACCTATTATACATTCACTGATTGTTAGGCGATACGAAGTTGCCGAGACAGCTAGTATCTAGATAATTGTTGTCGCGTGAATTTCTCTTAGTTATCGTACCAATAAGATAAAGTATAATGCACGGACATGTATCTAGAATATATGTAGTTTAATGATAATATTATACAATATTTGATGATAATTTTTGTGACTACGTCATAATGTTTATTAAGTAGCTAACAAACATGTATCTGTATGGTACTGTAGTGACGGGATGACGGGACGAGAGGAAGTAGATGTGACGTTGTCACTTTACACATCCGTTTTGAAATTCAAGAAGGCGCAGCTATTTCACTGTATTGAGATTATTTTTGGGTTTCGTACACTCGATGAAATAAGGAATGCTCTAGGATCCTCTTCTCAAGGAGATTCTTGAAGGGGTACCATACTTACTTTGCTATCTGCCTGGCTAGTTTCTACTCTTCTAAAATAGACCGTTAAATGTTTGTTGCAAATTGGAAACAAATCGGTTGATGTTTAATTTTTGTCTATATAAACTTTCATCGAAAACTTTCAGGGACACCTTTCAATTTTACGGGATGAAAAGTTTTCTAAAATATGACCTGGAGTATAAGTAACACCTCTACCAATTTTCATCGAAATCCGTTTAAGAGTTTTGATGTGATGCCCGGACAGACAAAGAGACATATAGACAGTAATTCTAAAAAAAATATTTTTGTGCCCTAATACGTTATTGAAGTGCCCCCCTAATCGAAATTTTGTATAAATATTCAGTGTAAGTACAGAAATTTTGCCCTTTGAGTTTTATTATAGTAATAGATATGACAAAAATGATATGATATTTTAAATCACTCGCTTTCTCTGTGCATGTAGTCTACATCTTTAATTACAATGGCAATTACCTTTCTTCTTATGCAATCCTTCTTTATGTTGCTTTGTTGTACATTGTGTTGATGTTCAAATAAATAAATAAATAAATAAATAAAATATATTTATCCACGTGAAAAAATATTCAGTGCAAACAAGTGCAAACCACCAAATAAAATTTACGTCGAGATAAGATTTCCGACAACGGCGAATCCCAAAAGAGGGTTATTTATTATACCTATTAAGGTCGTAGCTCATCTACACGACACCGCTCCCACCCAACCAAAGTATGAGAATTCAAATATAGACTTAAAATCGTGCTCTTTATGTGCACTTTACAGTAACAACAAAAATTAGCAGCCCGCGCGCTTACCGCAACCTTGCCACTCAATAGTTGCATCTACAGAGCACGATTTAAAGTTTATATTTGAATTCTCATACTTTGGTTGGGTGGGAGCGGTGTCGTTTAGATGGGCTACGACCTTTACTCTTGACGTTTTAAATCAACTCAAACCTCAACCTCATTTATGTAGTTTACTGTTCGGGCGCGGGCCGCGGGGGCAGCGCTTCTATGCCTTCGCCACTGAAAAGAGACGAGCTAACATGCTGAACGATGTCGCTATCACTGAATGTCGCGGTGTCGCGCCTGTAGCGAGTGCACTCACCTATTTCCATGCTAAATAGCTGACAGCGACTACGACGTTTTCATCTTTCCTAAATTGAGATTTGTGATGAAGTATTGTAATGAGAGAATTATGAATGTCGAAAGATGAAACACATCCCCATTTTCTCCAGACATCCGTGCAGGACTCCTTCCTTGATTTTCCTGTTCGTATCAGAAATTGTTATTGACTATGATCCTCATTCAGGGCCCCTTTAGCCGAGTTGAATCGAGTTAAATAAAAAATACAAACAAGATGTTTGTGCTATCCATCAAAATTCAGCGTATACATTATGATGCGAGATCTCTTGAATCATCCTAGAGCAAAAAATGTGAAGATCGACATTCACAAAATTATGTAACTTACTTAATGGGTCTGTGACTACGGCGGCACGGCGGCGGATATACCAAGTCGAGTACCTACTGGCAAGCTCAGTCTAAAGCGGATTATTAAAAGTCCAGTGATACAAGTTTAATTAAATATCGTCTATAATAACTCAATATGGTATTGTAATATGTAGAATGCTTCTTCACCATCAGTAATACCCATTTATATTTTTCAAAGCTTTTACGCTATTGTTCGTTAAATGAAAATCGATTTGTCTATTGCTAATTTAAACATTTTCGTGATAGTCTAAAGATGGTAGTTACGAGAAAAAAAAATAAGATTAACGTATGTATACATTAAGAGATCAGATAAACTATTAAAGATGTTGAAATGCCGTCAGAGCAACAGTCACTCAATGTGATAGCATAGCATTTATCATAGTTATGTAAAAATTACATTTTATTTTCAGCTAAATTGTTAAGAGACATTTGAATTGTGAATGCCGCGGTAGCAAAAGTTGTTCAATATGATATACAATACTACCACAAATAAAAGGAAAAATAAATTAACTGAAATTTAGACAGGAAAACGTATCATGATCAAGTCATAAACGTAATTTTAATAAGGATCGGGCGATTGTATTTTTGGCATTGTGTAATTTAAATTAATTTTAACATTACGTATGTTGTAGGTGTGTGGTGTTCGGACGCGCTCCTTGTAAGTATATGTTGATTGTTGTCGACAGAAGCGGGCGGTGTGTGGGTGAGGCGTGGCGATGGTGGCGATGGTGGCGGGGTGCGGCGCGCTGCGGCGCTCGCACGCGGGCGCGCTGCTGCTGCTGGCCGGGCTGCTGCTGCTGCTGCTGGCGCGCACGCCCGCCCCGCCCGCGCCGCCGCGCCCGCGGCCGCGCCATCCGCCGCCACCGCCGCAACCACATCAACAGGTACCACATGCACTCCCGTACGTATCTAAATATATGGAAAAAAGTTTTTGATCCTTCGAGCCGAATCTACATCATACATCACTAAAAATAGTTCAGTTTAAGTGTTATTGTAGATGCCCCTAACCACGTGGGCAACATCAATTACGTAGACCACTCGGCCGAAGTGTTTTTCCGCGCCTCAGTTTGCTCTGCGAGTACTATCGCCTCGAGTCAGGACGCGTTCCACACAGTGTGTATGGTTCGCGGTCGAAACTTAAATTTAGGTTGTTCAATGTTCAATGTACGACAATGTTTTGTGGTAGGTATATAAAATGGTTGTTGACCGAATTTATGTAAACTTTCCAGGTAGTGACAGCGGCGCTGCACGCTAACGGCACCGTGACCAGCGTCGTGTCGAGTGCGGCTGCGCAGACGGGCGCGGTGTCAGGCGCGGTGTCAGGCGCGGTGTCCGGCGCGGTGTCCGGTGCGGTGTCAGGCGCGGCTTCCGCAGTGGTGGCGGGCGCGGGGGCGGTGTCAGGCGCAGTGTCAGGCTCGTCGGCCGCAGTGTCAGGCGCGGTGTCCAGCACTGTAGCGGCAAAGCGGGACCCGCGCATTGTGCTCACAGGTGCGTACTGAATATTTTTAAATTCTCCGGAAGTTTCCTCACCCATGTAACTTACATATGTAAGCTAGACTGACTAATTAAATCTACCTATGGACATAAAAACACAATAAGATTTATTCCGTCTCCAATACCTACAATAGTTCCGCAATGGAACATCTGTTACATTTTAATCTATCATTCATGGCGACGTACGAGTTGTACGATTTTATTCCTAGCGATTCTCTCTTTCGCACGCATAGACGGATTGGTGTCGTGCAAACGAGATAGACTAGTGTGAAAAGATGTGCGCCGTACCTACTGATGCTGCCGTGTACATCGCATGCCGCTGACTTCATCTTACGTTTTATATAATTAATTTTGCTTGTTAGTTTCGCGCCGTCTCAAAATTATTTATTTACTGTTTATTTAGGATCTTAATTTATAATACTAAATGGTTTATTTTATTTATTTATTTATTTATTACACTTTATTGCACACCAACAGAGGTTTATTTTATTTTTCGCTTTTCAGTTTTTTCTTTGGTTTAACTTTTTGTTAAAAAGTAATTATCACTCAAATAGTTGTTATCTTTGTGTAAGTGGCGTCAATGGTGAGAGACAGTAAACGATTTTAAACATTTTGTAATATTTGCTTCATTGCATTTCTCCATACATCCCGCTCACACGTCCTTTACTTTTCTGTTTTGATTGTATAGTAGTAACATCGTAGCTACCTATCGTGTTGTGTACAGGCGACATCTACGTGGCGGGCCACTCGCGGCCGCACCCCGAGCTGTGCCCGGCGCTGGGCGCGCGGCTGCGGCTGTTGGTGCTGGTGACGAGCGCGCCCTCGCATGCCGCCGCGCGCGACGCCGTGCGCCTCACCTGGGGACACGCCGCGCAGCGCTCCGACGTCGCGCTCGCCTTCGTGCTCGGCGTCCCCCCGTCAACGTTACAACCGGCCATAGACAAGGAGGTCGGTACAATTAACACATGCCTTACATTACCCCACGATCTCTGATGAAGTTCAGGGCCTATACGATGATACCATAAACCACACAGATGATGCCTGATTAGTTAAGCGTCGGAGCAACACGGCGATTGCGGTCCATTGACCGAGAAGTGAAGCACCTTAATATGTAATCGAAATGTATTGTCTCTTCGTGAGAGTTCATTCCAATACACATTAGCTGCGGCAGGAACTGCTACTCGTATTCAGTACTACTTACCAGTGGCAGGATGGCCGCGCCGTCCCGCTACTGGCATCGCCAGCGGCAGAATGGCCGTTCTGTCACACTCGGTCGTGTCGTGTGTCAGGATGGTTGTACCGTGACGGCGCGTGTGGTGTTGCAGGACGCGCTGTACGGTGACCTGATCATCGGGCGCTCGGTGGACTCGTACTCCAACCTGACGCTGAAGACGCTGTCGATGCTGGAGTGGGCGGACACGTACTGCCCGCGCGCGCCGCGCCTGCTCAAGACGGACGACGACATGTTCATCAACGTGCCGCGGCTGCTGCAGTTCGCGGACGCGCGTCGCAACGCCACCCGCACCATCTGGGGGAAGATCGTCAAGAAGTCGCTGCCCAAGCGCACCACCAAATCCAAGTCAGTTTTTTAAATTCACACTCATAACCCCACACTAGGGTTCGCTGTATCGTGCCATGGACGACACACAAACAGAACACTTCACACCCAGATCGAAAACAGTCAAAGTCAAAGTCAAAAGTCAAAATATTTTATTCATATAGGTATCACTGATACACTTATGCACGTCATTTTTTTTGGATTTTCGCAAGGTACTTTGTCGTGGAGGAGAAGAAAAGCCTAAAGAAACTCCTCAGCACATCTTTTAAAAAAATATTACAAAAAAAGATAATAATACAAAAGTATTTACTATTCTGAGCGGAACTGGTTGCAGAGCTGGTCATTTCCATGCGTCTTTGTCATTTAAATACTCGTCTACACTATAATATCCCTTGCCTAACAATTGTGTCTTTACACGTTTTTTGAAAGTTTCTATTGGCAAGTCACGTATTAATTTTGGGATTTTATTATAGAAATGTATACCAAGCCCTATGAAAGATCGCTGCACTTTACTTAGGCGGAACGAAGGCATAACTAATTGATGCATTCTTTTCGTATGGCGATTATTAATATCAAAATTTTGTTTATACGCGTTTATATTCTTCCGTATAAAAACTACATTGTTAAAGATATACTACCTATTTCCTTGAACTTTTCACGCAAAGATTCCCGAGACCTAAGTTTATAAATAGCCCTAATTCAATTCAATTCAGAAATTGAAACTCATTTAAATTTCCCCCTCCCTCGCGGAATCGAACCCAAGACCATTGGCGCGGGGATCCGGCATGGTAACCATTGCGCCACACGGCTTGTCACACGTGATTGCCACGTGATTGATGTCTTATGTATTCTCGATAAGATGTATGCAAAATTTCAGGTGCATCGGCTCAGTCGTTACAGCGTGATATACAAACACATTCGCATTTATGATCTTATTGTTAGTATAGATTTCTGCATACACGAGTACTCATGTCCTAACGTTTCGATTAACACTATATGTGGCACTGAATGGGGCGGGACAGTTTCAATGGCACTACATGTTAAGCTCGGGTGGCGGTTACATCTGCGGTGTGTTACACTGGCGAGGCGCACTCCGTCAAGATGAATGCAGATGCAGTAGTTTCGTGGTCCTCTATGTCCAGGTACTACGTGTCGCCGCTGCAGTTCCCGGGCAAGGTGTTCCCGGACTTCGCGACGGGCCCGGCGTACCTGGTGACGGCGGACGCGGTGCGGGCGCTGCTGCGCGCGGCGATGGCGGAGCGCTACTTGCGGCTCGAGGACGTGTTCGTGACGGGCGTGCTGGCCGCGCGGCTCGGCCTGCGCCGCACGCACGCGCCCGAGTTCTACAACAAGAAGGTACACTCACTACAACACACTACCCTACACTCCTACACTACCCCTACTGTACACTACCCCTACTGTACACTACCCTACACCACCCTACACGTGTATCATCTGAGACTTTTTTTTTAACGTACTGCTTTTTTTTGTAGTGAAATTGAATATGTTTTTGATTTTTACATTTATTTACCCTCTTTGCTTTTTTGACATTTTTATCTATTTCAGCTTTTATTTTGAGTTATTCTTGGTGCTATACTTAATCAGCCGCTATGGCAGAACGTGTCACCAAAACGTGACGTAGTTTCACTATAAAAGAGTGTGTAGTCGGTAGTGTTAGTGTGTGTGCGTGTGTGTGTGACGTCGTGTATGTGTGTTTGTGTGCAGGTGGCGGCCCACCCGTGCGCCGTGCAGCGCGGCATCGCCGTGCACATGGTGCGCTACCACGAGCAGTTCGACCTGTGGCGCAAGCTGCTCGACGGCAAGACCAAGTGCGCCAGCTAATACCGCCCGGCACCCCCTCCCAGTGCCCGTGACACACCACACCCGATTTCCAGCTATTAATGAGCATATTCGAATTTTACTTCAATAACAGTCGGATGACTGCTACTTGCCTAAGTTAGGACACTGTACACATCCGATTGGGGATTAGTAGGCGTGTTATTTATTAACTATCGCAAAATATTCGAATGAGTTCATTGATTTACGAACTGGAATAATGGAATCATTCGTAATCGTGCGTCGTCAGCGGAAACTCGCCATCTCGTATCAGATACGTGAAAATCAGTTTATTCTTTGTTTGTACGGTTTTCTCTATAAACGAATGAAGTAAACGTTAATTTTATTAGTGACGTCGGTCCATATCTGTCAATGTGTGGACGCGCGCCACGAGTACACAGTTCTAGGGGATTTTTCATTCAGATGAGATGATGCATGGTGTCGACGCTCCGTCGCTGCATCGCTTGATGTGCACGAAAGTTGTGGAAGTATTGTATGTTTAACTTTAATATTTTTACCGACGTCGACGTGCTGCCATATCCCATCCATGACATGTTTTTGAATATCTATTTATGTATTTGTGCACATTAAGCGATGTATAGTCGAATCACTAATCCACCAAACCGATTTGACATTTATAATGATACCAGTTTTAATGAAAAATAAATAGTGTGGTGACCGACCGATTCTAATGTGAATAATTCATGCATTGTGATTTGAAGAACATATTAGAGAAGTTTCATGATGTAAAAATATTTAACATAATGAAATTAAAATATAGATCAAACACACAACATATTCTTCAGACTCAAAATATTCTTGAAAATGACAACTTTAAAGCTTCTACGCTTTTCCGCATCTACGAGTAAGGCAAGGCATGAGGTTTCTTTCACATTCATGTTTCTTTTTATAGTAATTTTTACAATCGAATAAGAAAATGGGCCAGAAAATTGAATCACTAATCGAGTAAAAAATCACTTTAACTTTACTATAACAACATTATTGTACGAAGTGACATTAGCATCTGTCATTTGGGTCTGGTGGATTAGTGATTCGACTATAGTTTCAATACCAATTATAATATTTAGTGATATTACTTGTATTTGTGAACACACCGTCACACTGTCTGTGTGTCTGTGTGTGTGAGGTCAGCGCCCTGATATTATGCTTTGTGGCCATTTGACATTTACTGATATTTTGTAATGACGGTGTTTATAAGTTAAGGAGCGCTCTCGCCGGTATGCGGTCGGCTGCACCAGTGCACTAGTCATGTCACGTGACTGTTTTGTAATTAATGCTATTGTATTCTACACATTTTACATTATTTTCTTATTATATTTTTTTACAATACAAACATATTTTTATATTTCTTTCGACGAGAATTTTTATGTAAGAAATAAGATGAGAGTCACTGTGTCATAATGTAAATGTGATTGTGGCCGCCCACCACAGACCGCTCTCAACATGACTGACAGCTGACAGTTGACAGCTGTCAGCTGCTGTCTCATCACATGAACGATGTATGTGGCGGCGCGCGGGTGAAGTACAAAATGTATGTATGTGAAGCGGACCTCGCTTTCTCCCCTCTTGTACATATTTTATGCTTTGATAACTTTTAACAGAAAGTTGATGTAATTACATTTCTATGTTAAACTTATTTAAAAGGAAATTATATGTATAATCACAATCGACGAATAATGTTTGCTATATAAATAATGTAGCAGTAGGCACACCACAGGGAGTGAGGGAGACAGCGCGACGACCGCACAAAGTCGACTTCACAAAACGTATGACAGCCGCTGTCGGACCACAACCTGCTATAATGCTGCGTGCACAAAGCACACTCGTGACAAGTTTAGCTTACAGCTTTTATTTGACTATATTCTAGCTGGTGCCGCCACATCAATTAATCGTTATAGTTCATCATACAGTGCCAAGATTTTTTCAAGAACTATCTGTTAAGGTTTTATTGTATAAATGTAAAAAACGTCCACTTAGCAGGTTGGGTTTGACAGCGACATAATATAGTGTATAATTTTATTAAATGGAATGACTGGCGGCCGCGATCCTCTGTCTCGCATGTGTCCCGGCTGCGGGCGATCTGATCAGAAATAAGAATCTCAGTACAAAATACAAGTCGGAAGCGCTCGGCGCTCGGCGCTCGTAGCACCGCACATTGTGCACAACCCTCCCATGACACTACATGCGTATATGATTCGATATTACTTAGAACATAACACGTATCTTAATGTAAAATTATGAACAAGTACATTTATGTGACGGACAAATGTAGCGTAAGGAGTAAGGAGGCGCCGCCGCGGCGCCCATGTAGTCCTCAAATTCTAATGTAATGTAACGAATCTATTACGTAATATCTTCAATTATTTGTAAGTTGTCCTGATGTACATATTGATTATTATATTTACCTAAATATTCGAATTTTCGTTTTATTTACCCATGTCCAAGTATACCTACCAATTAAGTATGTTCAAATTCAAATTAATTTAATCATATTATAGCGTTGCTGGATTTTTTTATGGAAATAGCCGGCAAACAAGCAGATCATCCGCCTGATGGCGAGTGACTACGGACGCCGTGAAATCAGCAACACAAAAGGCATCAATGATGCGTTGCCGGCTAAGAAAGAGGAGAAAAATAAAAAAGAACTGTCTCTAAAACCAAAACTAACTGGTTCCACAGCGGCGCCGACACGACATAGCCGTTCTGATGAGCGCACGTCCTCGTGCGCGTACTAATTTGTGATATATTGGTACGTGGTTGGTTGTCACATCACACAGAATCAAAGCATGTCTTCCACTGCAACTGCATGGGTTGCATGGACCCCATTACCCATTGTATTGCGCTCGGATAGTCTGACTTGGTTCACAGTCGTGGCACTCGCTGGCGCGGACGGGGTCGTCCGTGTGTGATAGTACTGATAGTACACGACCTCGTGTGGACTGTCTGTAAAGACAGTCTCCACAGTATTTTGCGAGGCTGTTTTAACTACATAAAGGTATGTAACACTAAGGTGATACCATTTCGTTGAATAAACAAAGGAGAATGCCCATTTAGTATGGAGAAATGTACTTACTTTAACATTTTTGTGTCCTGATAAAAATAACTTTATTTGATTATGTTATCTTAATAAATTACACATACTAACTTTAGTCAATGTTAATAGTAGGAAATACGAGATTTTCAACAAAATTACTGAGTTTAGGTTATAGTAAACTCACAGTAATGTGGACTCTATGCCGCAGTATTAAAGTTGATTGCGTATATAATGTCGATCTTTTAAGTTTCAAATTCATTTGACAGTCCCCAAACACCATGTAGTATGACATGAGTCAGTGTCACTCACTGACATTGTGACGTATTCTTTTCTCTATGGTACCTTCATGGATATATTACTCTATCTGGATCACTGACTTTGTAGAGATACCTGAAGTCCGATGACGTCAGATCAAAAGGAACATTTTAGTATTGTGTCCATACTCGTATCATCTGTAGTCCATGTAATCCAGGTAATTTTGAAGAAATTGTGAAGGACAACCTCAATCCAACCTGTATGGAATAGTCATTCTGATATGACTTCATCAGACATTAGGTACCTCCTCATTAGTAGTCAGTGATCCAGATAGATTAATAATGTAATAATATCGTAATAGTGTACGTTGTTACACACTCCGCTGTAAACATGGATAAATTACTCTAACTGGATACTTAACTTTGTAGAGGTACTTGAAGACAGATGACGTCACAACGGAATGGCAAATGGCCATATGTATTGTATCCATGTTATCTATAGTCGCAGGATATATTATTCGAATATTCGACAAGACTGCTTGGATTAAGTGCTGTCTGTAACTGTGAGTAGGAAAAAATTACCCCGGTAGTTTATCACCGCTCCTTCTCCCGGGACCACTCACGGTAGGGATTTGTTGAAGCGATGCCGTTGACTGACTTTCGAAGTGTTTGTAACAAACCTACTTCGAATAAAACTCATTTCATTTCATTTCTACACCTTACTCAACATCATCGGTGAATGTTACATGAACTATGACGGCTTGGTTACTATCGGTTAGGAAAAAAATAAGATGACAGGTCAGATTGCTGGTTAGCGACGTAGTAAAGAACAATGCCAAACTGCCATACATCGTTTTATTTCATTTTCAACTTTAGCGTCATAAAATAAAAAAAAATCTAAAAATCGCCGCTTTAATTTCTGAGCTTAGATATAATTATAAGAATTTTCAGCAGACACACCCCAGAACCAAAGTATTTTGAGATTGAATTCTTATAACCATTGAGTCATAGAGTAGGGGAGACTTACGGCTGCCTGTAATTTTTACCATTATTTTATGCTGACTTTTTTTTATTGACAACCGAAAACGGAAATTTGACATCATTACATTTCTCATACCAACATTTATAATGTACAATTTATAATATTACAGACAGAATTCTGTCTGTAATATTGGCCAGAAGTCTCCCTATATCTTGCTTGATACAAGCTATGTATCGAAAATGGACATTGTTGACATCATTGTTATTATAGTGAATTCATGACTTATTAATAAAATTATTTTGCGCTGGGTAATACGGGTACAGGTATTAATTTAAAAATACGTAATAAAATAATTGAATTGCTTCGGTATAACTGACGTTTTAAGACGCTAACAAAATAAAAAATAATTTTTGGGCATTGTTCTTTATGCAGGTATTGTATATATTATTGTAAACCTAAAGAAAAAGAAATAGCGGGGCCACCAGGTGGCGGGAGTGTGTAAGTGGGGGGGGGGGATGTCAACTGAGAGACATTCACCGGTGAATCTTACATTCAACTTGTATCGGACTTTCACAGGATTTATTCGTATAAAAAATCACGAACTTGTATCGTTCAACTTGTATCACCGGTCAGACTGGCGGCTCACGGTGTGTGTATTATATCGGAGGTATATATTTCAGTACATTGCTGGTACATTGCTTTCATTGTAGTTTACGATCGGGCCGAGAATGAAAACAGTTTACATTATACGTTTTACAATTGTATTTATATTTAGTAATTTACATAATTAATATCAACCCTTCACAACCGTTTTACTGATATCTCAATCTACATCTCAAAACTGAACGACAGTCACCTCATCATGTCAAAATACAATATATCTGTGGCGTCAATCTTCTACCTTCAGTTGTACCCTACATCCACTGTGCGTCCCCTCCGCTTCCAATAGATGGCGCTACTGGTACACAGCTTTCTTAAAGTAACGTTCAAGATCGCCGATAAGTTAATGACGAGAAAAATTGATCACAACCATCCTTGATGCGTATAGTATATTGTGTTAAATTTAAGCTCAATCGGTGAAGAACCGAGTGTTTGAAGCGTGCACAAACAGACTTAACAATTTTATATATAAAGATGTTATAAATGCTACTCAAGCATACAAAAGCTAACGCACGTAACGTTACCATTTGTAAACATACACTAACCATACGGATGCACACGGCCTCAACGTCAGTCACTCATATTTGTAAATGTTAATGTTAATTTCTGTTCGCAGGGATTTTAGAATGTAATTTTAAATATGGTTTCTTACCAGAATGTATTAATTGATGTCTTTGTAGGCCCCACTTGCGACCGAACATTTTGTTACAAATATCACAGGAATATGGCTTCTCGCCAGAATGTATGAACTGATGTCTTTGTAGGTCCCACTTGTTACCAAACACTTTGTTACAAACATCACAGGAATATGGTTTTTCATCAGAATGTATTAATAATTGATGACTTTGTAGGTACTCCTTTCGACTGAACATTTTGTTACAAACATCACAGGAATATGGTTTCTTATCAGAATGCATTAATCGATGATTTTGTAGGTTCCACTTGCGACCGAACATTTTGTTACAAACATCACAGGAATATGGCTTCTCGCCGGAATGTATGATCTGATGACTTTTCAGGTCCCTTTTACGTCCGTACATTTTGTTACAAACATCACAGGAATATGGCTTCTCGTCGGAATGTATGATTTGATGTGCTTTTAGATACCCCTTTTGCGAAAACATTTTGTTACAAACTTCACAGGAATATGGCTTCTCGCCGGAATGTATGATTTGATGTGTTTGTAGATGCCCCTTTTGCCGAAACATTTTGTTACAAACATCACAGGAATATGGTTTCTTATCAGAATGCATTAATTGATGATTTTGTAGGTTCCACTTGCGACCAAACATTTTGTTACAAACATCACACGAATATGGTTTCTCATCGGAATGTATTAATTGATGTCTTTGTAGTTGCCACTTGTAACCAAACACTTTGTTACAAACATCACAGGAATATGGCTTCTCGCCGGAATGTATGATTTGATGTGTTTGTAGATGCCCCTTTTGCCGAAACATTTTGTTACAAACATCACAGGAATATGGTTTCTCATCGGAATGTATTAATCGATGATTTTGTAGGCTCCCCTTGCGACCAAACATTTTGTTACAAATATCACAAGAATATACTTCTTCCCTAGAATGTATTCTCATATGCAAAGCAACTAAGCGTTTACAATTAAATCTTTTTTTACAAACGTTACAAAAATATTCTTTATCACTACAATGTGTCCGGAGATGAGAAATAAGACAATTCCTACGATCCGTTTTATAATCACACATATCGCAATACAGTATTTTCTTGATAACATTTTGGAAATATTCTTTAACGCCAGAATGTGTTCGGAGATGACGAATAAGGTGACTCCTTTTATTTGTTTTATAATCACACATATTACAGTGAAATGACTTCATTGCTGCAGCATGCGCTTTCAAATGTTCCAGCAACTGAACATCGCTGTCAGTTTGATAATTACATATGTCACAACGTAACGTATCATCTGTGGAGGGTCCGTCAGCTGCCGGTGTCTGTTGTTTGATAATCTTCGCTTCATTCAAATCTTGCGGAGTCTTATTCATTTTCTCGGTTGTTTTCCTCACTTCTTGTGTAGACAGAGCATCGTGCAGAACTACTTCTCCTGTATACATAATAATGTTACGATATAATTACAATATTTTAACTTGGATATAAAACAGAGAATATTATAGCAATCATCTATACAGGGTGAATTTTCCAAAGGTGCATGGAGGGCCAAATCCGAAACTACGAGGAATAGCGAAAAAATGCTCAAAGGAATCTCGGGGCCGATTTTGATTAAAACTAAAACTGCATCATTACATTTTTGAAAAATCAATATTCCTACCCAGGAATCGAACCCGTTGTTTTTAAAAAAAAACACACCCTGTATTATTACACCATTCGATAGTGTCAATTGCTTTATTGGATACCTATAACAATTACTGTTATTTAAAAAAGTGAGATCTAAAAGTAGGTTAGATGACTTGGCCAGTTTTTATCAGACTGACTTTTATGACTGATGTAATGAAAACTGGCCAAGTCAAATCTAACCTACTTTTAGATCTCACTTTTTTAAATAACAGTAATTGTTATAGGTATCCAATAAAGCAAAGAAATAGAGTTAAATACTTGTTCATAATGTTATTTTGTTCGTATAAATACATATTTAGATTTTGCGTAGAACTTGGCACTCATTTAGATCTCCATTCTTTTTGCGGCGAAGCCCACAGCCAAGCATATTTTTTGTATTGAACTTGGCTCTCCTTTTTTACATTTATGTTTTTGGTGGGATATCATTACTTTTTGTAAAGAAAAATATACCCTGTTCACAAATCTTAGAGATTAAATTGACGTTTCATGGGTGGAAACGCGTAAAATTACGGGTGGGGCTGCGGTGCGGTCTACAACAGCTATGTTCGAATATCTATTTGGCGGACACTAGCGCCATTGATTAGGGTGGCATAACTCAGCAAACTTCACTCCGTTTACAACAGCCATGTTCATATACACAATAAAGGTCGTACTGAAAATCAGTAGCCGTGGTTACCCTTTTTTCCCCCGGGGGGAAAAATGCATTACGCATACCACCCGGGCGCAGGGGGTACCCGAGTGTTATGTGGGACTCCCGTATAGGCTAATGAGACCCACGGTATACCCACTAAAAACCCCCCCATCTTCCTTCTCGCCGCCTTGTGACGGGGTTACGGGAACGCTTTCACACACATCCGCGACCCCGCCAGCGGCAGCCGCCCACAAGCGGCTCCATCGCGAAAGCCCTCCACGATGGGCGCACCAGATGGTAAGGTGCGCCTCCCCACTCGGCCTCCACCAGTACTGTAGCAGACTCCCCCCGAGTCTGCTACTAGGAGGCCATGGATACCAGATAACTGGTACCCGGTGAAAGATTAGGTCTGTGGTTCTTCCACCGACCACACCTCGGCCGCAGAGGATAGGGCAAGCGGCGCACCGTAATACCGACATGCCTCTTCCTCTGCGGCCCCACCAGTGCCGTTTCGGTGGAACGGCCCCGCCAGCTCGCACGGGGTAGAGAGAGTGGCGCACCGTAACACGCCTCTCCCCCTGCGATCCCTCCACGGCCGCAGAAGATAGGGATAACGGCGCACCGTAATACCGGCACTCCTCTTCTTCTGCGGTCCCACCGCCACGCGCGTCTGCAGCGAACTTGAGCCCGCTGGGAGCGCCCTCCTCGGGCCAACCGGCGGCCCAAACTGGCCGGACCTGGTTGCCTCTTAGCTTCTTAGAGCTAATTTTATATTCATTCTCGGTTTCTTAACGTCTGATTTTATTTATTTAATTGAATAAACCTTGATTCACATGCTGCAACCGTAATTGGCCAAAAAGAAACCGAGAATGAAATATATTTTATTTATCCAGCTATCAGACGCTGTCGACAGGACTACTCAACAGGACAAGTGGGAATAAACGAATGACTCCACACCTTTTGACACTAAAGGTTGGGAAAAACTGCAAAAATTGTTGGCAATACTAAAATTAGCGTACCGCGCGTTCGGCCAAATGTGCGAGGTTATCAGTAAACGCGGCGAGTACGGCGCGTGCGGTGCCGATATAACCCCTGATATAGCCCTTTCATTTGACGTGCAACACGATAACACACACATTCGTTTATCAGCATAAATCATTAACAATAAATAAATAACGTCACACACACTGATGAGTTTGACTTACTGTTCTTTGTCTGGTAGTATGTTGTCCATGGCATCCACACCACAGGGAGTCCTAGTGTGGCGCTATCAGTGTGTTGCGATATTTATTATTTTATTTATTGAGATAATTAAACAGGAAAGTATCTTAATTCACACTTACCTGCAGGTACAACCGCGTGTATATCCTCCATACAATCACTGGATGATTGTTCAAGCTCAGGACAACCGTCCTCACTGCATTCCATCTTAACAACATTAACAGTATTTTCATCGACCGAATACACCAAGCTCCTGTTGGAAGTAACTTCATCATTCACTATGTCTTCATTAATAATGTCAACAATATTTTTAGTGTTAACATTAACAGCCATTTTGTTCTCGGAGTTATATGAACATACACTTGTCTTGATAAGATCGTCTACATTGGTCGCATTATTCTCTGGTATAATTTCTACCCGCAGGTTGTATGAACAAGTATTAAGATCCTCTCGACTGTCTAAATCGTCATCAGCTTCTGTCTTAACCTTATTGACAGCTACATTATTTGTTCCATCTTCACTATTAATATGACTGTCATCAACATTATCAGTTTCAGTCTTAAAACAATCAATATTTTCATATCTATCAATATTGTCGCTGTTAGTGTCACATTCTGTGTCTGTCAACTTATTTACTTCCTCTAAATCTTTGTTAGGATTGTCTACTGGATCAGAACTGAATGGATTATAGATTGCCATAACAGATTGTATTAACTCTACAGTTATCTGAAACAATATTCACAGGACGTGATTGCAGCCTATAATAAACTTGTTTATCAACGTCATCTACGGCCATAAACAACACTACAGGAGACACTAATACCATGCCAGTACAGCTTGCATGTGTACAATATGTGTTAAAATACCTGTATAAAAACATAATACTCACTTGTCCGTGTCTCCTGAGGATGTCCAGAAGCATGGAGTGCGCTTGCAAGCTCCTGCGCCTGAAGCGAGCGCAGTTCATCAGTCGGTCGGCACACTGGGAGCACAGGAGCCGAGGCAAGTGCTCTTCGTCTGCTGTCTGACAACAAACCACTTTGCTGGTCACACTACTTGCACACTAGTATACAACTAAATTAACATTTATTCCAGTTTAAAAAATTACTCAAAGATAATAATTTTACCATGATTCCAGTTAATGTCTCATATGCCTCATTCAAAACCGTAGATGTCATTGAGTACAGTTTGCAGTCTGTGGCCAAACATATTCTGCACAACTGTGGAAATACAAAATTGTGATTGTGAATAAAATAGCCAGACAATTAAAAAAGTGTAGTAAACTAATCTGTGTGTACAGACTTGCGAATCAAACTATTTACTGTGCAATATTAATACTACATGTGCTCTGAACCACGTAGGTATACTCTTGATTTTATTGTGTTGATGCAGAAACCTTAATAACACTTTGACAACGGAGCTTTTTATTGCGCCGCTACCCTTAGTGCGTGGGCGTTTATCGGCATATTTGTATCGACTATAAAAAAGAACCTAAATGACTATTCAAAAAATTATTTTTGTATCTATTAGATCTATTTTTGTATATTATGAAAAATAAATAAAAACCTAATTATAATATATTTAGTATATTAAAAAAATCGTTTCCTTTGAGCATAAATCGACAAAAAAAAAACTCTTACATAATCTAAATCTAAATTTTATATGGTATAATCTTTTTTAATATATTATTTTTTGAAGCACGGGTAGTAACAGAGTGATATATTACAGTCTGGACAGTAATACACCGTCTTCTTCCTCCTCATTTGCCAGTTTCCTTCTTGATGGAATGTGCCGAATGAACGTAGCGCCCACGCGTGTCACTGGAATTCCTTCCCTCCACTCCCCCTTTGCACTTACAGCAACGAATTATAATGTGTGCGCTAAAATATTAAGCTACAAGCACAATAACTCCGACTCACGCCCTGAGTCCGTGATTTTTAGGCAAACAATATGAAAGTTGATAACGACCTCAGGCCGTGCGCCGCGAGTTAGAGAAATTTAAGGAGCACGGACTGAGTTCGTGGGTCGCTGTCAAAGTGTTAAGTAGATTTCCTGTTAACACCAAGATCAATACAAACTTGGATATTGTCAACGGGCACAGCGTCTGCGTGCTGACGACGCTCCATTGTGGTCAGCAACAGGTCCTTCACCAGGGAACGCTCGGAGAAGATATTGCTAATCGCCTTGCGCTCCTAGCCCGTCTGGCAGAGCACTAACATCCACACCTGTACAGAGACAGCTCTGTGGGTGATCGGTGTCAGAACTACTCAATGAGCATTGAACAGTTCCAACAATTATTTTCTTTGGTTTTCAATTAGATTAGTTATCAGCATGAAGTAGTCAGATGCAGGGTAAACTTGAACGAATGTTCAAATCACTAACATCAAGTATGTACCGCACTGATTGTCTTTATATCGATATAGGATTTCCTAACAATGATATTTAGTACAAATCACAGAGTACTTTGCTATTAAGTAGAAAAATATTCTTCAATGTTTATGTTGGAATTAAAACAAGCTTTTCTTTGTGGATGACATGAACAGAATGAATGAGTGACCATGACGTGAGTCAGTGTCACTTACTGACATTGTGACGTATTCTTTTCTCTATGGTACCTTCATGGATATATTACTCTATCTGGATTACTGACTTTGTAGAGATACCTGAAGTCCGATGACGTCAAATCAAAAGGAACATTTTAGTATTGTGTCCATACTCGTATCATCTGTAGTCCATGTTATCCATAGCTAATTTTGAAGAAATTGTGAAGGACAACCTCAATCCGACCTAAATGGAATAGTCATTCTGATATGACTTCATCGGACATTAGCTACCTACCTCTAAAGTCAGTGATCCAGATAGAGTATTATTCGAATCAGGGGCAGTGGACTCCCTAAAGCAAACCTAATTTATACCTGCGGGGGACAGAACTTGGTTGCCAACTTCAGAGCGAGACCTAAATTCAGAGATAATTTTGGTTATTTTTATACTGGCAAATAATGTTTATCTGTCAACATGGATATATTTAAGTGGATCAATGACAGCAGTGGGCTTAGTGCGAGTTTTACGTGACATAACGGGCTCGCTAACGTAAAGGAAAGTCAGCTATGCTATTGGCTACCAATGCATTTCTTTTAAATTCTTTTCACTGCCGCCAAATCGGTAGCATAGCTGACTTTCCTTTACGTTAGCGAGCCCGTTATGTCATGTAAAACTCGCACTAGCCACTAAAGCCCACAGAATTTTTTTAGTTAAAACGTAGTACTCTGTGTTAGTTACAAAAAAAATGTCTGCCCGTGCTGTGTGTTGTTTTATCTTTTGTCAGTGTTGCCAATTTAGCCCTTTCGGGGCTAGATCTAGCCCTTTTTACGGGTTTTCAGCCCCTCAAATAATTTTTTAGCACCTAGCCCAATTTCTAGCCTCAAAATCATTTTCCGCTATCTTGAAAAAAAAGGGATAAATTCAGGTTTTCCACGAAGTATTTGATGCAATCGATCGAAAAAACGATAAAATGTAGTGAAAGATGTCGACCATTTTACAATTACCATTATCATACTTCTAGAGCGTCTGACGACCTTTTTTGTTTTTCGCCGTCACTTCTGATAACTAAGCAATTGCCCCTATTTTCAATGTATTGGACGAATCTAGCCCTTTTTTTAACTGTGTTTAGCCCCTAAACCTGATATCGAGTTGGCAACACTGACTTTTGTTAACCTAACCTCTTGCCAGTGTTATTTCCAAGTTATTTCTTGTACAGTGCGACAAGGATCTTTTGGCACGTGGCGAAAATCGGAACTACTGCCGCCATCTTGCTAAGTGTCACTTTTGACATCTCATTCAGTGCACGGTGCACCCGTCACTGCAGCCGCGTTCCACTTGACGACCACGGTCGTCATGGGTCGCGGCGAATACGTCATAGATGACGTCATTTAGTTTCGCTCACGCCACGCTCACAACGACCCACCAGCAGGGTGGGTCGAAGTGGTCGAAATGCATATTATTTATTAATCCAGTTTTTAGACCTGGCAACACTGGCTAAGAAAGGATGGTGATAGAAAGGCGCAATTTTATAAAAGTTATGGACGATGGCGACGGAAAAAATAACTTTATACGATTCGACAAGAGATATTTTAGTGGAAGTAGTAGTTTCTCCAGCAGATGGTCGACGTGCGGTCACAGGTTGATATAATTATGTTCAATTATGTAAATAATTTTAATGTATACATTTTTGCTAGTATAAATAAAATTGATAAATAATTATAAAAACCGCGGTCGTGAGCGTGATCATTGTGAACGTCAAGTGGAACGCAGGGTGTACTTCTTATACGAAGGCGCCTCCCTGTCAATGTCATCCGTGTGCCAAAACAAAAGATCCTTGTAGCTAGCACTGTAACTGTGGTGTTGTAGTGTTTTCCTCGCCACTTACTACGTTGAGTAGAGCCTAGGTTCCTCCGTCAGTTTGTGAAAATTACCCAAACACCCGAGTGTTGTATAGTTACGAGATATTGGACTCATATAATATAGTTTCAAGCATGAAAGAGAATCAAAGGAAATGTTTTAAGTGTGGTTCTGCGCCTGCCGATGACCCCGAAACAAAATTATTTAGGTTTCCAAAGCCCGGTTCGACGAATATTCTCCGGTACGTGCATCTAGAACTTTAAACATGATTTGTTATAATAATTATTTATCTTGCATTAGTTGTACCCGCCATCCCGGTTTGTGATAACATTTAGTCATAATAATATATAACTTGATTTACTTATTTATTTCAGTTGTGAATTATGGGCTAAATATTGTTGTCCAAACAAACCATGGTCCAGTACAGACTTCCAGTTAAAACTGTACTCTGAACATAGAATGCTATGTCATCGACATTTTAAGGAAACAGCATTTGTGGACTTCCCATCGAAAAAATTGAGACGCTTTGCCTCTCCAGATGAGGTAAGTTTAAGCCTTGCATACTTAATTTCTCTTTATTGGCCAATAGTGTAAATTTTTACATTGTTTTACTATGGTATATTACACTAAAATATACTTACTGAGCAAGCTAATTAAGGAAAGCATCTTCGCTGCAATTCTGGGAAAAGGGTCTAGCAGACTTACTATAATGAAATGGCACTGACGTCTTTAGACATAGTTTAACCTTTTAAATATTACTTCTTCCCCAAAGTACTTATATCTGTGATTTTAGATCCCTGCTTTCACTCATAAGAGAGATATGGGGGTAACAGCCCCTGTTTTATTTTTTCTCAGAAACTATCACAGATATTTAAATGAATCCAACGCGAAAAAATATATATCAATGAGCTTTATATTTAGTATTTTTTTTATATTTTTTGATTAATTTTCAGAAGTGTAAAAATCAATATTACTTTTCTGAAAATTAATCAAAAAATATAAAAAAAAAACTAAGTATAAAGCTCATTGATATTTATTTTTTAAATCAATATTTATTATTTGAGGGTGGTTTTTTATATGAACTACTGGAGATACACCAACCAAAAAATGTTTTACAATTATTTCAGAGTCTACTGCAACATATAATAAATATTAAAGATTGCATTTGGTGGGACATAATTAAAAATTATGAAGCGCTCATAGCCCAGCGGCTTGCGGATAAACTATGTCTAAAGACGTCAGTGCCATTTCCTTATAGTAAGTCTACTTTGTTTTCCTCAGTCAGTTTTATCTCTTCAATTTTAGAGCAGTGAGCACAATAGCTCACTAACAAAAAAGGCCAGTAAATTGTTGACTCTTAGATTTGCAAGGCCTACTTTTTACAGAACTAGTAATTTTTATGTATTTAATGGCACCATCCGTCAGCCAGCAAAATAATATATCTTATTTACAGGATACAACCACAGTGTTTGTACCAAATGAGCCTGGTGCTGGGCTGTCGCAGCCTCTATCAGATATTACCAATAAAAATTGTCCCTCAACATTGGAGAACATTGTCGAAGGACCTACTAGAATTAAGAGTGCCAACATAATTGCAACAGGGGATGAAAATTTTTAAAGTGCAAGAAATATTTGGCAAAAATTTGTCTCCTGAAAAGGCAGTTGAAACGATTGAGAAACAAACAATATTTGCTTAAATTAAGCACAAATGATGCAGTAAAAACACTGTCAGATAAAATAATCCCGACTTTTGCATTATTATTGCAAGCACAAGTCAGGAATTTTAAAAAAGTGCTAAGGGGCGGAGATGGACCAAAGAAGACAAAATCAGTGCTTTAAGACTGTATAAAAGATCTCCAACATGTTACAGATTGTTGAGGCGCTTATATTGCCTTCCGGCACCTACAACATTAAAAGCAATGCTAAAAAAGTTTAGACTTAATGTTGGCATTAATAAACAATTATTTCAAATTATTGGCAATTTTATTGCTACTGAAAAAACAGTGAACAATTATTTTACATTAATGTTTGATGAAATGGCATTAAAAAAAAATTTAAAATATCATTATATTGCAAGTGATGATTCAATTGAAGGTTTTCAAGACCATGGTATACAGGGCAGAACAGCACAGCCAGTAGCATATGCACTTGTTTTTATGATTGCTGGAATTAGAAAAAAAATAAAACAACCAATAGCATATTATTTATCTGGTTCATCAGTCAGTGCTGATTGATTAGCAGTTATAATCAAAGAGGTAAGATAACTAAATGTATGTACATACTTACTAGAGGCAAATGGTGGATGTTAGTAACGCAGTATATCTATATGTCACCGGAAAATAATAAGAACCGTAAGTTTATAAATTTCTTAGGAAGTTTATAAACTTTCGTAGGATTATAAACGAGACATAAATTGTATTATTTTACGGCCACATTTTCGGAAATTTATCAATCTGCGATGTCTCTTGGTTAGTTTATAAACTAACGGATTGCCCATTCGTAAAATTCTAAACGGCTCGACCAATCACAGAAGAGCTTTTAATTTTACGCTTCTTTAAAATACGGAAAATAACACACTGCTCTCTGATTGGTCGATGTTGACAGAGGCGATGCTTGTGTCCATAGACTTAGGTACAATCAGACTTGCCAAACTATAAATTATAAATCTATCAGTTTCGATTACCTACCTATCAGTATTTTTACTTTAAAACTATTTAGGTACCTATAATACATAATATACTAATAATCCCTACTTAAGGCGAAGCACCTCGCCATGAAAAAACAACTGAACTCAAATCAAAAGAAGGATAGGTTAGGTTATGGTTGTCTGATTTTATTTAGTAAAAAATAGGAACCCCGCGAAGCGGGGTTCTGTCGACATCTATGGCGAAGCCCCTCGCCATGAAAAAACAACTGAAATCGAAAGAATCTGATTCGCCAACTTCGATTTCGTGTGCAATCATGTCATAGTTTTGGTCATGGGCACTTAAAACTTTCGTAGCTCTGTGGTAAATTTCACTTCGTTAACAAAGGCGAAGGAACACGTAACTTATTCAAGCAATCAGAGCGCATATGGCGTTTGGTTATTGGTCACTTATTATTTTACGAGTGAGCTCGGTAAGTTTATCAATTTCCGAAAATGTGGCCGTAAAATAATACAATTTATGTCTCGTTTAGAATCCTACGAAAGTTTATAAATTTCCTAGGAAATTTATAAACTTACGGTTCTTATTATATTCCGGTGACTTTGAAGAGTCTGAAATTGAAGAGTCTGTCTGTGATTTCGAGACAACAGATTTTTTCAAGTTGCAAATCGTTACTTGCAAGATACCAACACCGAAAAATGAGTTTTTAAAATTTTTGTCTGTCTGTTTCTTTGCTTGTCTCTGCTAATCTTCGAAATCACTGAACGAATTTTAACAGCACTTTTACTAGGATATTGAAAAGTGTTCAACTTACATTTTAAGCAATTTTTTAGGGTTCCATACTAAAGGGTTCCTTAAGAATAGTTAGTAAAAAAGTGATTTGTTTTAAACTATTAAAAACGTATTCTCCATACAAAAAGAGTTATACATACATTTTTTAGATTTTACCTATGTTGCATGGAAAGGCCATAAAATGCCTTTAAAGTTTATTTTTTTCATTAATTCAAATCCCTATTACAGAGTGGATATCTATTTTTGTATTTTGTTTTTAAAAAGCATATTGTTTGCGTATCTATGTCCTCCAATATAATTTCAGCATTTTATAAATTTCACCTAGGAAGTGGTAGAAAAACGCAAATTAAGTCTGTATGAGTAACCAATATCCAACAAATAATCGATTACTATCTTGGCCACTAAAAATAATCAACATACAGTGTATTTTTTTTATGATATTCAGCTTTTGTTTCTTATATGCTAGGCACTTTTAAGTTTACTTGACTTGACATCAGTTAAGGATAAATACAGAAATTGTAAAATAAATAATATTACACTGACTATAATTTATATAAGTATTTTGTTAAAGACTAGGAAATCGCCCTTCTTCGCTTCGGGAAAAATAGTAAAAAAAAATATATAATATAGCCTATGTCACCCGGGGATAGTGTAGTTTCCCAACAGTGAAAGAATTTTTCAAATCGGTTCGGTAGTTTCGGAGCCTATTCAATGCAAGCAAACAATCAAATCTTTCCTCTTTATAATATTAGTATAGATAATTTTCAAGATTTAGTGCTGTGTCAAAAATCAAAGTTATATTTCTATCTTTTCCAGGTTTTAAAAGAGTGTTATGAACATGGAATTAATATAGCTGCGACAGTATGTGACATGAATGGAGTGAACAGGAGGGCTTTAAATATTTTAGGAGCCACTGCTAGCTGTCCACAATTTGAAATCAATAATAAAAAGATTGTTTCACTTTTTGACCCTCCACACTTTATAAAGTGCTTTAGAAATTTATTTTTAAAATATGACATAGAATGCTCCACAAATATAACATCAGTTGATGGAACCCAAGGAACAGGTAAATATTGCATTTGTACAACATACTATATTTTAATACATAGCAGCTTAATCTGTGGGACTATTCTTTGTTTTCTTGATGATATTTTTAATGGTAAAATTATATACTTATTGTTCCAGGTGTAGCTAAATGGAGTCATATTGCCCAATTCCATGAATTGGATAACTCTAATCCCAATTTTGTATTTGCTCCGTCTCTGAAACATGAACATTTAAACCCGAACACCAAGCAGAAGATGAGGGTAAAACTTTAACTAGTTGCTGCTGGCATGTTTGCTAAAATAGCACAAGGTATCTTGGTTGATTATAATTATTAATGCATGTAACTAGATATTTTTAGTTAAGTAGCCAAATGGCAAAAGAAGAAACATGAGAACCATATCCTGCTTATCTATCTACATATCACAGCCATTTTGTTTGATATTGCTCAATAGATGTCTGAAAAGTGTTGTCAATAATGACTTCATTAGAATTTTTTAGTACTCTGACACTATCAATTTATGAGAAACTAGATTTTACCCGCAACTCCGCCCGAATTTTTTCAGTATTTCAAAAATCAGTAATTCAAATCTCTATGAGTCTATAATAATAATATGAGATATCATATTCTATTACAGGTCATTTAACTGCAGATGCTGCTGTTACAGCAGATCTTATCTCCAAAATGGACAAGGTGTTTGATTCATTGAACAGTGACACTGTGGATCTGCGAAGAGGAAAGCCGTATGCAACCAATATAAAGCAGTCATCCCCACATTTAAAGTTTATACGGGAGATGAAATCTTTTTTACAGTCCATCAAGTTTATTGGCTCTCAGCAAACACCACCATCACAAATAGGTTGGCAGTGGACTCTAAATGCTGTTGAAATGTTGTGGGAGAGATTGTGCGAGACCCATGTGTCAATAAAAAGTCTAGCTACTCGAAGGCTGAATCAAGACCCGTTGGAAAATTTATTTGGATGCATTCGCAGTAATTGTGGCTCAAACTGCAACCCTACAACGGGCCAATTTGTTGCTGGCTTGAAAACAGCTATGCTCAATAACCTAGCTCACATGGGTGGTGGGACCTGCGAGGTTGATGATAATGAGACCATTATTGATAATTTTAAGTTATTTTTGAAAAATCAAGACTCTGTTGATGAAACTGACATCAATGAGGATAGTTTAAGCTCCTCAACTTTCAACCAACATGATGTTCACCAAGAAGTCTTAGAAGAAAGTGGAGAAATATAAGCGTGTGCGTATGTGTGTGGATTTTTATTAAAAAACTACGAACACAAGTGTAAAACATGTTCTTCATTATTAATAACTGAAGAAAGAACTAAAATGCATTTCTTTACTCAGTTCAAAGAATATAAAGATTACCAAGAATCCCTTCATTATGCAACTAAAAATTTTGTTATATGTGTAGAATTTTGTGCAACATGCATAAACAGCTATTTATTAGCAAGTGCTTATAAGAAGGGTATTACGAAAGAAATATCGTCAACTTTAAAAAACTCGCAACATTTTGACTTTTTAAATGGTTGCCCAGAGCATAAAGACTACAATATAAACTACTTAATCAAAAGTGTTTTTCACATTATAGTTAAGAGAGTTTGTGTAAAAAAATAGATCTTTTTCTGAAGAATCCAACACTACAGCACTTAAAAAAAATAAGATATTGTCGCATATGTAGCATATTTTATTTATGTTGGTTGAACGTAGACGGGCACATGAACTAACAAATTATAGAACACTTTCATTGCTGTAAAGCTATTTTTATACTTGTGAAAAGTGGGCAAATTACGATTATTACTCATTTGGTTAATTGTTTGGTCTGCATACAATA